>JAOWBP010001760.1:9074609-9093993 GCA_028571105.1 Tragopan temminckii | reverse complement strand
TGATTTAAACTTGATTTAAGCTAATATACATGGGCTTGAGATGTTCTCTCAGCAGGTTCTCTGCTTGTTTACTGATAGTACTGAGGACCCCCAGAGTCTGGATTCATCCCAGTTTTTGTTTGATCCTTAGATAACTGCTTATCTTAAGTCCTTCTGCAGCTGTAGGATCCCTTTTTTGGTGGAGAATTGGTGGAGAAAAATAGTTACTTCTAGAAGACAATTCAGAACTTAGGTGGGATGAAAGCACTTATAGTCTTCATGGTCCTGTAGTCCGTTTTGCTGTCAAATGGGATAGTTCATCGCAGGTTAATTCCTAATTTAAGCAGTTTGAAGTGCCTTGAAGTTGGATGAGATGGATCCGTGGGCTGGTGAGCAGTGATTTCTTGTGGACCTCGCTAAACTTTCATGGAGCTGCTTAAATACAGATATGTTGTTTAATAAGGAAATGAGAAACCTGTGGGAAAACAAAGAATATCAATAATCACAAGTACTTACATCTGGCAATAAAGTTTTTGGAAAAAAAATCAGTACAGCAGCTTGTTGCCTTTGAAACTTATTGCTATTAAAATGTTCAACATGAAGTTTCTATTTTTAAAATAGCAGTTGAAAGAAATGCCCAAGATTAATAAGAAACTAAATTGAAACCATGTTAGTTCATAGGTAATGCAGTCAAACACTGAGTTAATGGGGAAGCATTTGCGGGGAGAGCTGTGTGCACAGTTTTGTAGCACTGCTTGTTTGTTTTTTATTTTGTCTTTCTTAGAAAGCAGAAGGGGGTAGAAATACCAGCCTGTTAAATGTTTTATTTCCTTTTTTAGACTGTTGTTCAGTCCAGTTTATTAAGCTTTCTGAAACAGCACACTATGATAAGTCAAGATATCATTTACCGCCCCGATACACAGGGAATTGCTAACTTAAACCATTCTATAGCAGAACTGGACAACAGACCTGCCCAACAAAAACCTCTAGGACACATGAGAAGATGCAGCAATTATGTGGAAACTGATGGAAAGGAGATTTGAGCACTGTGCCATTTACCTGGTAGGGAGTCACCTGACCCAGGCATCCAAGAGAGCTCTGTCTGTCTCTGTTGCAATCAGAGCTGATGCTGTTTAGAACAGGCACCTCTCTTTCATCTGCCCTCCCCCCAAAAAAATCAGAAGAAAGGGGGTGCTCCTCTATGGAAGAGTTTGCAAAAGTAGTTACAGATAGATGTCTTTTTCCAAGATAACCACAGCTTTGTGGCTATCTAAATATTATATCTTAATAATATCTTAATCATCTTAATAACAGTAATTACTAGCTCAGAGGATGGGATAGATTCATGTACTTGCTATTAGATGAAAAGAGTGAGCTTGAGCAGTGAAGCAGGGTGTTGGTTAGTTGGTCCCTGGAGAATAGCTTTGGTTTCCTTGGCACTGTGACCATTCGCACCATGTAAAGATCTGGCCCACTGACTGAGTTTGGATGATTCATGCCAGCTGCAAGAGCTGTCTCGTATGGTTTTTATTTTCTCTCAGATTATTATTATCTTTTTTTTTTTAAGTCCAAAAGGAACTGACTGTGTGGTAATAATAGCAAAATGAGCACTGGAGGACCTTATTAGCAGCCTGCAGGAGAATGTGCAGATAGTTGTTTGCTTCATGAATTGTTAGCAGAAGCAGTGAATGATACCAGCCTGCACTGCGTGGAGCTGTGTATGGAATAACCTGTAGTGAATAAACTACACGGAGCGACGAGTGTATATTTACATAAGGGAGACGTCTGTAAAATATTGTAGTCATAAATGTATTTATGTACATTTATGTGTGCATTATTTCCCTATACTAATACTTGAATGTGGGGTTTGTATTTCATTACGAGTTTGATTCAGAATGTACCTTTACGGGGTTGAATTAACATGTGGTATTAAGGCCTCATCGACAGCATACTGAAGATGGCAGGATGCTTTCCAATAGCTGTGGTTTGTATTAGTGAAGTGCCCCAAGTTACTCATTGCGTTCCTAAAGTCAACTAGAGATGGTTCCTGCCTTGCCATGTTGCCACCAGGGTGTAAGGCATGGACACCGAGAAGCAGACTTGCCCATGCAGTGAGGTGACAAACATGAGAAAACCAAGAACTTGATGAGACAGGAGGACAGGATACAGCCAGGGCAATTTCTGCTGCGTGATGCATTAAGGCAGCGCTCAGGCAACTCTAGCAATGACCTCAGCATCCTTCCATGCCAAAATGACCTCTAGAAGCGCTTCGCAAAACTAGGTTTCTGGCTTACTGCTCTTGAAATGTTTGATTTTCAGCTGGACGTTGTATTTGTCGTAGAAGGGGCAGCAACAAAACATGAAAAATTTTCAGCTCAGTGTTAGCATTGTTCTGCTTTTGTATATAAGCAAGTTATGTAAGTAGCTTCAATGAATTAAGCCCTGCAAAAAGCCCAGGTGAAGAACAGGAAGACAGGTATGAACTGTCTGATGATAGTATTCCTAATTAAATCTTATTTTGTGTATGTGTGTGTGTGTCCCAAGTTGTTTGATATTAAAAAGCAAACAAACAAACACCCTCACAATTTTGAATGTTAGCTCCCATTTTTTCTCATTGACTTGCTTATTTTCACAGATGCTGAGCTATTTTTTGAGCACTTTAGTGTCCCAGGGTAGTCATCTATATGCTGGTGGCATTGGTTGGAAAGTAGAACTTTGTTGAAATTAAATTTTAAGTTTCAAAATAAGTTTGTAAACCCCATCAGCATGTCAGGCAGCAGTTTGGCACTCACAGTGAGGTTGGTATTCTGAGAAGTTCTACTTTGGAAGCATCGAAACATTTTGATTATGAAATGTGAAAATGTGACACCTGATAGTACTGATTTTATATTATCACAGGGTATAATAATACTGAGTAAGTTATAACAGTGTACGCATGTGGTATATATTAACATTTTTTAATTTAATATATATGTATGAGTTGAAACAATGAAATACGGTAATACTGTGAGAATAAAAATATATGAGTCAAGATTAACTCAGGCAAAATATTTAGCTGAAGTCAGTTTCTGTAAAACAATTTGGTACTGAAAAAAGGGTGTTTATTATGTAAAGCTCATGCACCAAGCTGCTCCTAACTTTCAACTGAGTTTCATTATTATAAGTGAAACCAGTGATGCCCAACAATTTCCATTGTAGTAGCCTCTAATGTTGTTAAACTTTTACCATGCATGCTGAAATCATACATGCTGAGGTCTGCTTCAGGCTAAGTTATTTGGAAATGATCAGCAGAAACTGTTCAGCATTTCTGAGCGTAAGGAAGAATACATTATTTTCCTTACAGAAAATACATTGCAGCTGTTTCAGAGAAGAGCCTTTGGGAGAAAGACTCTGGGATGGTCTTTTGGCCTCCCTTGTGAGTGTCCGCCCTGATTTGGCCAAGGTGTGAGCTTGTTTGATGCTCACGTTGACATGCTCTCTGTGTTGGAGTTCAGCTAAACCCTGTTGGCCCAAGGAGGGTTGGGTGGAAGCAGGGACTGGGATCTGCTGTACCCCTCCAGCAGCTTGGGGAGGAAGAGCTGCCCAGAGCCATATCAAAAGGATCAGTCCTGGGCAGGCAGGTGTCTGAACTGCTGGCTTTGCCAGGAGTCTTGTGGAGTGCCATCAGCAAATAGAAAGAAAAGCACCTTCTGAAAGGCTGTATGTCCACCTCAGGAGCAGCAGGCAGAACTGCTTTCGCCTTCAGCCCTTGTTCTGCCTCCTGGTGCTGGCGGGAGAGGAGAAGCTGGGGACTGGCAGCATCCAGCAGAAGGTGGATACAGGCAGGGAAGTGCCAGTGTGTGTTTGGGGAAGAGCTGTTACTTGTTGTAAACGTCACTGTTTTGCTAAATTGGATGTGAACTGTCACCCATTTCTCCCTCTACACACATTCTTGTCCCATCAACCGTGTTATTTTTTTAATCGCTTTGTTAAATATGTAGGCAAAGTTCAGAAGAGAACAGCAGCTGCAGGTACCTGCAGTTCTTGCTGATCTCGTTAGTTCTTTTTACCAAGGGGACATCAGCTGGTCTGTAGCAAAGCAAGTTTGCTTTGTGGGACATTGGCCATTCCTTCTGTTCTGCCCCAAACCTCCAATCCAGGTTTTAATGCAGACTCACATCGTGGTGAAACGGCCATGTCCTTGTTGGCAGAGAGGAGCCTACGGTGCCAGATGTGGTGGAGCAGTGGAAACGTTTGTGAACACAAAGAAGGCAGATCTTGTGGCTCTCAGAGCCAAATGGTTGGCCAGAAGTAAGGCTTCATTAGAGGCAAAGCTGAAGAATGCTTTCTCTAGTGACAGTCTGCTGGCTGATGTGCAGGTACTCTTTTGAACGTGTAGTGGGATTGCGTGCTGCTAATTCATTGCACATAGCTGCTTGCTTGAGGTTGCTAGTTAAGACAGATCATCTGTACTGCCTGAAAAATGACATCGTTGAAATTAGATTTCTGCTAAAAGTTTAGAATTGAGGCATTTCCTTGACTACATTACACCGAGCATTACAACTGAGGGACTGGATTGACAGGAGTCAGTGTCGTGACTGTGAATTGATACTCATGCAAAGGGAGCAATTTGCTGATGCTTGGGAACAGAGCTTCTCTGAAAATTGTCAGAAATGGCAGGATTTGTGGTTAATTTCTCCAAAATCTGCAGGATTTGTGACTAATTCCTCCCATTTCTGAGTGGAGATGGGTGCTCCCTGTGTGGGTGCTGTGAGGAGAGGCCAGGGCTGCCCCTGCTGTGTGTCTCCATCCGGCCCCAGCACCTGCCAAGCCACCTCACGCTGCAGGCAGTGTGCTTGCACGGTGAGATGGCTTCATCTGGGGGAAAGGAGCCCAGCAAGCACCAGCAGGAGGGCCTGAATCAAACTGCAGCAATCTGTGTGTATCAGAATC
Organism: Tragopan temminckii; assembly: GCA_028571105.1. Lineage (NCBI taxonomy): Eukaryota > Metazoa > Chordata > Aves > Galliformes > Phasianidae > Tragopan > Tragopan temminckii. The sequence continues at coordinate 9,089,082 of JAOWBP010001760.1, read as the reverse complement.
CATGTTTCCCCTGCAGTTCAGAAAAGCTTCATGGGCAGACAAAGTGTCATGCAGAGGTGGCCAGGAGGGCTTCCACACTGTGGGTGCAAGCAGCGTGTGTGAAGCTGGGGTTTGCATGAACAAACCCCTTTTTGTAAGCTGGTCTCCTGAAGGTAGAGTGCCTTGAGCTCTCATTCCTCTATAGCATTGCTCAGAGCCTCGGGGCTCACCTTCTCCCCTTGGGCCGCATGCTGTCCCCGTGGCCTGTCACTCCAGCGCTGGCTCTGGATGTGGAATGCAGCCTGGCTGTCCGGAGCAGGCGGCTAATTACAGCTTTAATTTTATTGTGTTTAGCAGGAGACAGAGCTCCAGCCTCTGCTAACTACAGATCTGAAGACAGGCATGAGAGCAGATAAGAGGCGTTGACAGAGCGCATGGGCCTGTGGCACGCTGCCCGTCAGGTGAGTAAAGCCCGCTATTGATGAGCTGTGTGAAAGGGCGACTATTGCTGGAACAATATATGGAGATAGATACAGGTATACATCTGCATACACATACAGGCATTACACACAGAAAAACATTTGTTTTTATGTGTTGTTAAAAGAATTGATTAAAAAAAAAAAAAAGGATGGAGTAAGAAAGGTGTGCTTTATATTGCGCTTGTGGACAAACGTCCTTATGTAATACATGCTTCATTTCCTCTGGGAGCTTCTCAAATCAGTTACAAATATCTAAGCAGTGAAACTTAAAACCAACTGGCACCTGAGTATTGTCTTGTGATGCCTGCAGTTTTGTAACAAGTATTAAAAAAATGCGCTTTGAGGCAACAGAAATGAGCTATTATTATACAGTAAGAAAGTAAAAGCAAGAGTCTTCTCTTAGCTGTAGATGTTGTAAAATGTTTTCATTTTGAAAATGACAAGCTGTACTTTTCTTGCAAATTACAGCCCCTTCGCTTTAAAATACAAACAGCTGATTTATATCAGTTGAAGATCTGTTTTTGCATTGCTGATTTTTTTTATGCAGAATTCTTGGATTTCACTACATTAGAAATTGCTGTGGTAGATTTTACCATAAATATTCAAATTTTGTGGTACATTATTCCTTGAGTAATTTCATTTATTTCAGAGCTTTAACAGTGCTCAGGAGGACGGATTCCTGTGGAAAGAGGAAAAGCTGATCAATTTTGAAATATGGTTAGTGGGAGTGTTACCACTGCCTGTGGTGAACTTAATTGCTGTGGTGTCAGCTCTGTTCCTTGTTCCACACGCAATATATTGGTTGGTGATCGTGTTGGGCCTTGTACAGCACCTCTTGAAATTGATAGGAGCCTTTCCTCTGACTTCATCAGGTATTGGGTGTTCAGGGATCTTGAACTAGATCAAATAGCAGCTATTAATGTAGCCTGGCCTTCTTCCAGCTTTAGTTACTGCCCGTGGTGCTTATGCAATCTGTTTGGTGTATAATTTTCTCTCATTTCATAAAAGAAAGAGAATGACTCAGAGCCATGCTATTCCACTTGATATTTTTTGTTGGTATATTGTCACTTACCTTTTTTCCGTGAAGATAAATCCAGCAGCCATCAATCTGCTGACCCTTTCTGTAAGTGTTGACATTGCTGAAGACTGGTGTTACATTTATATGATTGAAAAAAATGATTAGGAAAGTTCAAAGTGACTTTCATGCTCTCTTTAAATACTTATGTTTCAAAATTGGGGTAGTGTTTGGTGCTTTTGGAAGAATAAATGCAAAGCATTTGTCCGCATCTCAGCAATATGCTGGAGGCTTCAATGGAAAGATCCTGTCTTGGTGCTGAAGGAATATCAGAAATGAAGCTGGTTGGTATAGTTCCAATTTAAGACAGCGTTGGCCCTTCTAATTTAAATTCCAGACAAAGGAAAATAGAATAAAGAAAATAACAGACAATGTTTCAAATAAATAGTTTGCAGGTTTCTGCACTCTGTTAAGAGCTGAAGAGCAGGCACACAGTCTGTCAGGAGCCTACCAGCATTGCAGGCATGTGAATTTGCTGTTGTAGATGCTGTGTGTGTTTTCTGCAGTACTGACTGAAGAGGGTAAGGGTAGCTCTCCTCACAGTTGGAGTTTGCTCACAGCTCCATTTCCACCAGCAGTTTGTTCAATTCTCTGTTTTTTTCCTGTGGTTGTTTGAATGAAACAGGTGTTTCACAGTGAGACTGAGTGCTTACAGCTCTAATCTCTCTCTCTCACAAATGAGTCTTTTGTACTGTCTGGTGGATTAATAGGGGGGTGAGGTGCTTAAAAAAATAAACAGTGAGTGCAAACAGTAGGAAGGAAGGGGGAAGGAGTAAAGCTGCATGTGGTTGATTGAGCGAGGTGATGTCATTTATTTAGCAGAAGTGATACAGGAGTCAAGAGATGCTGTAAGAGGAAGGGCTCCTTTGAAGGAAACAGTGCAGCATACCACCGAGGGTTAGTATACCACCAAGTGTGAGGCAAACCACAGCCTATCTGTTAGTGCCCGATGAGAAAAGTTCGTTGGTTTTGAAGCCTTGGAGCTCAGGTGCAGTGAAAGGAAATAGGGGCTCATTGTTAAGGAGGGGATCAGCACTCCCTTTTGTTCCTTCCCCTGCCCCCTCGTCCTTTGGCACTACAGTAGTAATATCTTGTCATTCCTAATACATGTTGGCATAGATCACGTACACTGACGGATGTTCAGTCAATGAATGTACTAAAATGGTTTGTTTCTGTTGATGTATGTCTTTGTAGGCTTCTCTAACAGGAATGTAAATAAATGAACCCTTCACCAGTGATTTCTTTCACTGTAGTCCAGTTTAACCCGTGAGTGCATCCTTGCTAAGAGGAAGGCAAAAGGTTTACTGTATTATATTGCTTCTGCCTTTTTGTTTAGTTTCAGTTTTGATTCAGTTTGTTGTCTGGGTGTTCAGGTAGCTTTCTACCTGCAAAGGCAAGTTGCTTTTAAAAGTCAGCATTCAGTAAAATGAGGTTGAGAAGTTATGGGTGTGCAGTCAAGAAAGGTAAGAACCTAACGTCTCCTGAGAGTACTAAGAAGATTTCTCATGGCCTCACTGGGAAACAGAGTGGTGACGACAAACTTCAGATTCACTTATTATAAGCTTTGTGGGAAACCTGGTTTGTATCGGTTTGTGAATTGTGGAACTGGAATGTTTTTTTTTTCATTGGTATGTAAACACTGCAGTGGTACTTGTCTTCAAGCCACTGAAACTCCAAAACATCTTCAGAAAATACCCAGAACAAATTATTTATCATTAATGATTAACCATAAACAGCTTTTATGGAGAAGGAAGGTCCTGATGTATTTATTCACAAGAGATTTTTTTTCTGCTCAAGTGTATTGAGAGTTTTGAGAGATTTGCATAGCTTGCAGAGCTCCATTCTGGACTTTAAAGTGTTCATAGCTGCTCATACTTTACCTACAACACTGGAAATACCATCTTCTATAATCACACATTTAAAGAATGGTTTAGTAACCGTTGGCCAAACCTCTGTTTTCTTGAAGTCTACTCTTAAATTTAAGAAGGCTGTTTTTCAGAGAAATTTGTACACCAGCGGTAATAAGCTTTTGGTGAAGACAGAAATGGAAGGCAACAGGGCTGATGCTGCCAGCATAATTTCAATTGTATTTGGATAAATTACAGAACTGATTACAGTTTCCCTCACATCAGACAAATCGATCACAGAATAGGGTATGCTTGCACAGCAGAGACTGAGAACTGTTGGAATATCATACGCTTGTGCAGAAATGCTCAGTAGGTACAGGGCGCTGATATGATCAGTGTAACCTTATAACAAGTTCATGTGTTGGGACAATATATGGTCCTTTCATCTTATGTATGGAACAAAGGCAATTAAAAACAGCCTTCGTTCTCTTCATCTTCTTGTATATGGAAGGCGCGAATTCCAGATTTTACCAAGAGACCAAAAATTGCCAGAAGTCATCCTTTCATAAGATATTATTTTAAAATCTCATCTGCTCTGTAGTTCTAAATGCAATCGTACTCACTGGAAAAGGAAATATTTTTAAAACGTGCTGTTTAGCATTGTTTTTAGCCTACATGCTTGGTGCTCTGCTAATTATATACTATTTAGAAGCTGTATTTCAGAATGGTGAACTTTGTACTGCTATCATCTTCTCGTGTATATTTGTGGTGATGGCGAGATGGACTTGCCTATGAGGACACTGGGACTGAGCATCCAATATCTCCATATGATTTGTTATTTATGGTTGCAGTATAGTAACACGCAGCACCAGATGTGAGAAAGAAGAAGGAGGGGTGCAAAAGAACTTCAGATGACTGTGATGAATAGCTGAAAGTGAACAGAGGGGCTTTTAAATACCTTTAAAGAAAGCCTAATGCTCTGCTTCCCTAAGCAGCAGGCTGCTGATGATGGAAAAGTCACAGACATACCTGCAGAGATTTGGGAAGCTCTTGTTTCAGTGGGTCTTTATGGCAGCTAAAAAAACGTTTTCTGTGTTTCTGCCAACTTGGTTGGTGTGTAGAAGTTACATCTTTTCTTTGCATTTTGTTTTAGGGACAGCATGCAATGACTTGGACAGTGTCAACTTCCAAATTGTGTTTATTCTTTGTGCCTCGCTGTGAACAGTTACCTACCCCCAACAAGGCCAGGCTTTACTTGTGCCTGGTACTTCACCATATGGTGTCAGGATGGATATATTGTGAATAAGTGATGTCAAACAGAACAAAGATTTTGCTGGAGGAATAATTATTTGTCATCAGAACCATTGCCAATGAGACTGAATTCAAGTTTCATGTAATAATCTTCTTGTCCAGTGCACCATCAAGGTGTGAAACACGAAGGACTCAAGCAGAGCTTTCTTGAGGATTCTTGACCCCTGGCTGCATTTAATTTCTGATGGCAGCAAAGAACACCATTCCCATAAAGCACTGAATCTTCTTTGTCTCATTAAAGGCAGTATACATTAGTGGCTTTGTTTGACAGGTACCATCTATACTTCACTGACAGCATCCTTGAAATCCCACATCAGTATAAATTATGAACTAATTAAGCATTTTTGCGCTATCCCCACAGGCTTCCTCCCTTCTTCTTCCTACCACAGTGTGCATGTGTTCTGCAGGGCTTGCGCGGGTGTGCTGTGGGTGTCTGGGTTCTGGAGGTGAGGACAATTTGCTGCATGGAAGTGAGGTCACTGAGTGGCTGTAGGTACAGTGGTGTGTGGGCAGCTGGGTGCATAAAATGTGGCACATGAAGCTGTTCTGAGTGCTGCCTTCACCCCTCATTTCCTTGGTTTATGCTGGTTGTGTCGAAAGGAGAATGCACACCAGGAGTCTTAGCTCTGAAGTTAACACGGGTTTTGTGTGGGTTAGCTAGTTGGCATAGCAGGCCACACCTCCTCATGCAGACATTTAGGAAATGGTAAAGCAAATAATCCCAGTGGTGCCAAAATCAGAGCGAAAGCTGATGAAGCCCTGATGGGGAGAACAGCCAAGTAGCATGAATGGAATGTCAGTAAGCACAGAAGTTAAAAATATACATCTCAAACCTTGAGGACACTCTGGGGACTAAGAAGCTATATTGATACTAGACTTCAAAAGATCCAAATAAACAGCAGGTTTTTCTCAACGCACAGAACTACATACTTGTGATGTCAGGGAGATGTTATTTCTGTGCTGCAAATCTCAAGACAGATGCCTAAAAAAGCAGTCCAGATACGTTGCTTCCTATTTAATTTATATTTTATCTTATTTTCATTTATCTTAGAAACTTAGTTTTAGATTGATATTATGACTCCATATTTATGGTAAGAACATTATGCTAATGCTTATTTAAGGGAGAGTGCATGGCCTGCATAGTTCTGAGCAGAATTTCGGGGCACTGCAGTTCAGCTTGTGTCTGTGCTTGATGACCTTGGGCAAGTAAATCAGGAATAATAACATTGATCTGCTCTGTGATACACTTTGAGATTCACAGATAAAAAGGGCAGAGAAGAATGAGGTATGTATCTGAAGCCAGATTTCTCCTGAATACTCCTCAGTATTTGAGAGACCAGTATGTCACTTTTCTTGGTGCAGGTGGCTTCCCAGTTCTCAAACCCTTTGTAGACTGTGGTTGTCTCTTTATTCCAAATGAACAAAGGTATATACAGTGCTTGGGTGGAAGCTGCTGGAAGTAGCTACAGTTCTGGTATTTCCATCTGTGCTTGCTTACTCTGTGAAGCAACTGGGAGTTGCTTTTGCAGTTGTACTTCAACTCACTTTGAGTTGTGTCTAAGTCAAAATGGAAAAGAGTAAGTAGGGAGTAAATGTTGGTCATAATGCACTAGTTGGTCTAATGGAGAGCCTATGTAAAAGCTGAGGCAAGACAAATATGGACCACAAAAGAGAGCAAGTCATACTAATTTCTCTTAGTAGAGAGAATCTCTGGAATAACTCACTGTAATATAAAATCTTCGAATGAGTTGAAGACTGGATTAACTGATGATTTTGTTCTTTGTGCAGATCAGGTTGGTCAATTGTAATGGCACTCTCTGAGGCAAAGAGCTAAGGAACCCTGTGGAGGAAGCTGAAGAGCCTATTGCTCTCATGACACGGTGTATTTATGACAGATGCCAACCTCTAACTGTGCACCAAATCACATGATTTATGAGTTTGAAAGAGTTGCAGCTAATTGCTGCAGGAGGAGCAACCTCACTTCTTGTGACGGTATGGTTTATGTGTAGGTTGACAAGAATAAAAACAGCAGCATCAGAGTAGTAACCTGTGCATGGTCATATAGGAGCTTGATTATCTTTCAGAACATGGAACTCCTCTGTTCTACATGCATTGTTTTAACTAGGCTAGGCTTCTCAACAGTAACACTGACAGTGTTAGAAAACATGTAAATCTGGGGCTTTATAAGATAGATACTAAAAGCAACGTCTTGATTCACTGTAGAGAATCAGGGACTGTGATCCATACTACTGTGTAATTGAGTAGTGGCAGAAATCCCCGGCTGTGCCACCATTTAAACACAGAGGAAGCGTTCTGCTCTTGTGGATGGTTCTGCCTACTTGAATTTCAGCATAAAGAGAAGACCATTTCTGCGCGTTTCCTCTCTTTCTATTTTAGAGAATGCTGTAGCCTTCAGAATACGAAGAAAAATAATCTTTATAACCTGTTCTGTATTTTTAATACGTCCAGACTGTTTGTATGAAAATGAAGTTGAGATTGCTGAGCTTTTCCTTATGCATCCCACCTTGCAAATGCCTTAATTAATCTCATAACTTCTGTGCTTCAGTAGTGCTGATGACTCTTTAATACTGAGCAAGCTTTGAGCAGGAGCTGCTTTTAGAGCTGGATTTGAGCTCTATTATTGAGAACTCACTGGAGGGCAGCGCACTACAAAGTGGGACACTTGAAAGCTAGGAACTGGGGAGAGGGAAAGTGCTGCATGAGCAAGAAGGGAGATTATGAAACAGAATTCAGCTCAGCGTGTTTGGAGCCACATAAATAGATTAGAGGGTTGTAAAAGAACACCCTCAAGGATTCAGAATTGCAGCCAAAGAGGAGGGGAAATGTAATGCTTTCGTACCCTGTGATTTATGCACCAAATAAGTTCGAATTAGTCACTAATGTGAAGTGGGTTTGGAAGGATTAATAAGCCTTACCCAGCACTTATTGTATGATGATCAGCTATAAATCTTCTTTAGGCAAAACAGGAAGTAGCCAAATCCCTTCTGTCTAGAGATGGGAGATATTTGTGCTATTGTTCAAGGAGAGCAGATTGAAATCTGCTTTACTTCTCAGAGTGAGGCTACGGATTGCTCATGGCAACTTGGCTGTTTCCAGTTTACTCAGAAGACACATGCTACCTGATGAGTCTGTTAAGGGATGGGACAACATGAATTCCCATTTACTGGGCTTATGCAATTAGCAGCATACGGTTCACTTCTAGGAATGGGTATATTTGCCTGGAGAGTGAATAGATGAAGTGTGAAAATGCTGTAGGTTGCAAAGTTTCTGTTTGCAGAGCTTTTCTTACTCTGTTTCAGTCCCATACAACTTTTAAGCTCATTTTGCCTACTTGTTGTGGTAGTTTGAAGTGGAAAACTTTACATTAAACACAAAAAAATCTCATTCTAGTTGATGCTTTGCCCATTTGGATTTGTGCCAATAACAGTATGACTTTTGATTTCTTCTGATCATAAGTCAGCTGGTGACCCACCACACCTTCTCTTGTGTGGTCTATATAAACTGGTGCCGTCCGAAGCTTCAAAGAGCAGCTTTCCTCCCTGTAGTACTCTGCCTCACACTTATTTCCAATAAACTGCCATCCTCCTGATTTTCCACAAGCAATGGTATAATTGAGCAGTAACCTCAGTGTATGAAAATCTGTGTGGCAGATGAAAACAATATCATCAGGCTAGAGGCAGCTGGAGCACAGTCATGAAGCACACAGGGCTCAGCTCCTGTATGAATGTTTAGAATTGAAGAGAAAAACCTATTCAGCTGTTTGGTTGAAGTGAAGTTCTTACTGAACCAGGAAAGTGGGAGCATGAGCTGTTTGGCTAAAGGAATTGTTGTTCATCCAAAGAGAAAGGAAAGGCAGAGTTACCTTGTGAGGAGGGCTGGCTGGGTCAGGCCACAGGTATTGCTGTCAGGCAGACAAATTTGTTTGGGCTTATGAGGGAGAGGTACCAGAAGATGCACTGTTCGTGAGTCCTAGGGAGTCCTCTGTATGGCAGAACAGACTACTGCTATGGTATAAAAGGCATCTTTTGTTTATTGCTTAATTATTTTAGTCTTTAATGCCTTGCTGTTAAATTTACCTGAACTCACTTAGCTGACATTTACAGCAACTTGGCTGCTGCAAACTGATTGCACAGCATATAACTGATCTGCTTAAGGCATTGTGATGGACTAAAGCACAAGACCACGATGGACACACAACTGGCACTTGCTCTTGAATCTATCCTTAGAAATTTTCAAGACTTCATTTTCCTCAGGGTACACAGGGAAATGCAAACAAAGGTCTTCACAGCTGCTGACAAGATGTGTGTAGCAGAAGCAATACCTGCTCTTTTCAGCTTAGCTGAGCAGTCCTAGAGATGAGCCAAAGTAGTTCCAAAACCAAGCGTCACATGGATGTGTCACCACAACTGTTAACCACAGAAGTAGTTCCAGCTGACTCTTTCCCATTTTCCAGTGAGGGGGCATTGCCTCTTTGCTTTTAAGTGGACCTTGGCACAAGCTGGGATGCCCAAATGAAAACCAAGTGAGAATTGCCTTGAAATCAACTTGACTTTTCAAAGTCAGTCAAGTCCGTATGAAAATACAAAGCTGATCAGTAGAGCTTTCAAGATTAGGCTCCTGGTAATACTCATGTGAATAATGATGGTGGAACCAGGACCATAAAAGGCATTAAAATACTCTTCCTGAGCACACTTGCCCCTGTGCACAGCTATGGAATGTGATTTTGAAATGCCTCAAATTCACACTCACACAGAATCTGTCACCATTCCCTGTGACCTTGATCAGGAGCATTTCTTTTAATGCCTCCAGATAAGCCGAGCACCACCCATTGACCCAGGCTGGTCATTATCCTCTTCCTCTTTATCAGGAATCCTTCAGCCAATTAATCATGCACTGCTCTGCAATCTTGAGGCTCAATTATGCCTGGACAAGTGTTGCTCAGCTGTTCCTCCTGCTACAGATGTGACATATCCTGAGATTAGCTCTGATTCACAGAGGGTCACTGATTCAGTATCAGGCGCTAAGGAAAGCCGGGCTGTCTGGGAGGGAAGTGACACCATCTTAGAAGCATTTTATCACAGAGTAAGTGTAGATGTCTAAAAAATCCTGCTTGCCACCACCACATCACAGCAAGTCCTTTTCACTCGCTGCTACCTCTCATCTTGAGACAGTTTACCAGTTTTTTTCTAGATGGAGATGTCAGCAGACTAATAAACTGTTAGTAGTGTACTGATGACAGACAGTAGCTTGTTCTTCTTTGCGGTAGAAGATAGCTTAACTTGAATTCCTTGGAGAAACCTGTTTGTCCCTGATCTGCAAAAACCTATTTTATGTGTGTCAAATAGCTTATGTTTTCCTTTTCATTTTCCTCTTGTTAGCAGTTGCTATGTTTTGCGGCCCATGCAGGTACTGTGGAACACCCACTGAAGCTAAGACCAGGCTGGGCCTGGTTTTGGAAGCATGATTCTGCATTTGTGAGGATGTTCCTTTGCAGCCTTTTTTTTTCAGTTACACAAACATAGGCAAATGTGGAGTAGAAATGGTTGCAGTTCTATAAAATAGTATTATGTTTTTAGAAAAAAATGGCAGATTTTTGTTTAAATATCCTGAATTTTGAATCTTTGAGTATGGTTCTTGCTGTGGTTTTCTTTTTTTTTTTTTAAAAATACATATTTTAAACCAGATAAGCAGATGCTGAATAAGTAATTGTTTACCACATAAAATTATTTTCTATACAGAATAACTATGCTTTCTTACTTTCAAACTTAAGGTAAATTTTATTGGAAACCCTTGCAGAATGGAAGCAGGTGCAGGTGCAGTGGGTGCTGCAGAGCATTGCAAGCAAATAGGGTCTGTTTCTGCACCCTAGTCCTGGCTGGGGTGCTTTATGTGCTTGTGTGAATACTGAAGTATACAAGGAAATTAAATAAGGTATGATCTAAATGTGAACAATGTGATTTAGCTGGGGCTGGAGCAGCTGGAAGCACACAGCAGGGCTATGTTCTTGCTCAAAGAGTTGAGCCTGCCAGTTTGAGAGATGAAATACTTGTACCTTGAAACACATCTTCTGCACCTCATTTTCTGCAGATGAAGCTATAGCTAGTGCATGTTGCATTGGCATCAAGATGTTAAAAATGACTCTTGCTTCAGCGAGTCTGAGTAAAGGGCTACATGAGTCTGATCTGAAGCATTTATTGCTGAAAAACTTGTATTTGTATCTTGTAAAACTGTTTGTATCTCTGAGATACACAGAGTGGAGACTGGAAAGAGGTGAGTACAAAAAGGGTGTTTCACTTCAGAGCTGCTATGCTTTGTTCTATTTCTCTTAGTGACTAGGCAGTATTTGGCTTAGCTGTTTGTTCACCATCAAATAGTGCAAATGTGTCTATATTTTAGAGCAGTTATTTGAATTACAATATTTATATTGTTTTTGCAGTCAGGGAAGTTGCTGGGAAGCAAGCCAAACTGAACTCAAAATAGTTGCCTAATTGAGACACTTTATCTGAAAAGCCACCCAGCTAAAAAGGTGTTCAAGAGGTGCGCTGGGCACAACTAGTGTGGGTGCTCTTTATGAACAACATATCTATATTTATCTATATTATTATTCTATAATAAGTTACAGTGGTAAAACACCTCAGTGTTTGGTATATATCAGTGGAGATGATGTAGGATTCTAAACATTGAGTGCTATGGCCAGAGCAAGTCACTGTGAATTTATCTGTCAGTTTAAGGACTGTTGAGTTCTTTAAGCGATCCTGTAAACGTCTATGCTGAGTTCTTCCTCAAAATCCTCTAGTTCCTGAATCCTACTTCTCTTCCCCTCTTCTCCCCTCAGAAATTCGGGACTCTGTCAGTGATGACTATGCTTTGCCTTTTCTAAGTTCCTTGGTTCTGAAAGTTTGCATTAAGGTCCTGTGAGCAAAAGCCAGTATGCATTTGAACACTGCAGTATGCCTCTCTGCTCTAATTTATTACTTTACAGCAACTGAATACAGAGGAAATTAGAGATCCAGATTTGTACCTTCTAAAAAAAAAAAAAAAAAAAGAAGAGGAAAAGAAAGGAAGGATCCCACCAAAATTGCTTTGTGATTCACTTGAGGGTCGTGACCCTATCCCGCTGAGACTTGTGTTGGAAAGTAGCAACTCGGTAGCTAGAGGTTTTTAAAGTGGTTGTTGATTGGCTTAGCTGTAAGAAAATCACATTTCCCTGAAACTCTTAGAGATGCTTTAAATGGGTGGATTATCCAGCTGCCTGATTAGAAGTTTGGGTTATGTAAACATGGAGTGTTTAGATTTAGGCTTTTCAGTTGAAGTCCAGGCAGCTGTTTGCACTTAACTCCATCAAGAAGCCCAGTTAATCAAAGAGCAGGAAGGATTTTTTACCTCCTTAAACCTGCGTCATTATTTTTGCTGTCCAAACTCTTTGGAGTTAAGCTTGTTGCAGTGTAGAACAAGGTATTTTGGATGTTCTGCTGAGGAAACAGGAAAAATGGATGGGGTTTTGGTTAGTGAGATGCGCCGTGTGGATTTTTCCCCTTTTGCAGCAATGTAATCATTTCTGCAGTCAAAACTTTGTCAAGCCTCAAAATTGTGGCTGACTTGTACCTTCCAAGCTGCAGCACAGAGATGACCTTTAGAAGAGGACAAGGTGGGAGAAGAATGAATACTCTGGGTAGCAGGGAGCTGCCACCTGTGGGGACAGAGGACTGCGGTGAGCTTAAGTCATCAGACCACAGTTGTCCTGAGCTGCGAGCAGCTGAAGACAAGGAAGAAGAGAGAGACTGGAAGCTATATGCCCTTTCCTGTCATTTTCTATTTCCCTTGAGTTTTCAGTAGGGAAAAAATAATCAAATAGATTGCTGTTTAAGTCAAACTTGAATTTTTGAGTCTTCTTTGGGGAGCTTGTAGAACAGGAGATTGAGACAGATCCACCCCAAAGCTCTGTCTTGCTCGTGTTGCTCTTGTACACACGTGCCATTTTCAAACAGAAGGACCCATGTACCCTCTTTACACTAGATTGTGACTGTGTGAATAGATAGGACAGCAGAATAACTAGCTTAACAGTTTAGGATCCAGGCAAAAGAAACAGTTTGTGTAACAATAAAACAGAGGTTTTCTTCAGGTTCTGAAGACAGAATCTTCAAAAGAAAAGAAGAGGAAACTTGTAAAACAATTGTTCTATTTTGTGTATTCTGTTTTAATCCCTACCAATTTGGAAATTTCAGAAGAAATTTCCAAGCAGGTATCTCTTTACATCCACTTCTGATTTTTGTAATTATAATTTTGCTTTTTAGAAATCACCAATACTAGTTGTTGATTTCAATTTTCAACATTTTAATCTGTTTTCTAAATCTGGAGTTAGCCTTAAGCTAGCACTTCAATAAGCACTTCAATGTGCATCTTGGATAGCATGTATACTTGTCATTCACTTAAAATAATTTATGCTGACTTGATATCAGTAGGAGATGTTTCCTCGTGTTTTCACTTACTGTTCAGCTGTGTGCTAGAGTTAAAATCTGTAAAGTAAGCAAAGTTAAGCTTTGTTAAGCAAAATGTGAATTCCTGCCTAAGTCACTAATCTGTGTCATACTTTAATGCCAGAAAGTTATTTTGTGAATTTTATTGCTAAATATTGATTTGCTTTTCATTTATAAAACAAACCATAAGTTACACTTACAGGGTACGTGCCTTTCCCTGTCAATTGTAGCTAATATTTATGATCTTGTTAACAAAGAAAATGTGTGTCTAATTAGTGTGTGGAAAAGCTAATTGACATGGGGATCACTTTACCTTGTGCACTGTATGTTTCCTGGAGACAAAGGTGTAACTGTAAGAATTCAAATAAAAAATAGTCAAATAATGAGCATATGGATATAAAATAGTACTCTGGTGAAAAATCAGCATGTCTCTGCTGACATTTAATAATGTCATCTAATGCTGAGATATTGATTCATAGTTATGGTTTGCAGACAGTTTAAGCTAGCGTGATGGTCCTGACAGGAAAGTCAGACTATTGAATGATCATTTTCTATCTTCCTTCCTTTTGGTTTAGTTGCTGTGAAGATACTTTTAGATGTGCTGATCTCATAAGGTTTCAGTTGGCTATCAGGTTGTGGTAAAGACTTGATGGCAAATGTGATATGATACTGTGTTTTTTTTGTTGTTATTGCTGATATTGTTTGTTGTCAGAGTACCAGACATCTGGATGAAATATAACTTCGTCATAACCTTTGACTTTTTTGCATTTTATACCTGTTCTTTCCTACTTGCCTCTCTTATTTTTCCATCTTTGCCCATGACAAGGAACAGGCAGTGCTTCAGATATCTCCTCCCAGGTAATACTGTGCTATTTACTATTGCTAGATCTAGAATGCTCTGGTGGCCTTTCCGTAAAGAGCAAGGTAGTACATGGGGCTTGTTTTTGTTACAGCATGCCAGACTGGAATAACAGCATAAGGTATCAGTCTCCAGGGAAATGTTTTCACTTTCTACCTGTGATTAACTCGGCGGGCCACTTTATGTCACTATTGCTCCACATTCAAATGTGGCTGAGGCGGCATTTATTGAGCAGCAGAGCAGAGGAGGCACTTTCCAGTTTCCTCTGTACTTCAGAAATCCACCCTTCCAGGAGTGGGATCTCAGCATTCCTTTGGCTGGCTCCCCTTGCTGTGGACATCCCCATCAGCTGTGTACCAGCCAGACGACTCTGACTTCCAACACAGGAGACACCTGGATACTAGGCTTCCGTGCCTAATTATTTC
>JAOWBP010001760.1:9061579-9074509 GCA_028571105.1 Tragopan temminckii | reverse complement strand
CAGCACCTCACCACTCTCATAGGAAAGAACATCCCCCTGACATCCAACCTAAATCTCCCCTCCCTCAACTTAAAACCATTTCCCCTTGTCCTGCAGTTATCTACTCTTTCGAAGAGTTGATTCCTTTCCTGTGTGTAGGCTCCCTTTAGGTACTGAAAGGTGCCGCCTTTTCTCTATGCTGAACAAGCCCAGCTCCCTCAGCCTGTCCTTGTAGGGTAGGTGCTCCAGTCCCCTGATCATCTTTGTGGCTCTCCTCTGGACCCTCTCCAACAGCTCTCTGACTTTCTTGTACTGTGTCCAGGTCTGGAGTACTCCAGATGAGGCCTCATGAGAGCAGAGTAGAGGGGGACAATCACCTCCCTGTTCCTGCTGGCCACCCCTCTTCTGATAGAGCCCAGGATACCATTTGCTTTTCAAGTTGCAAGGGCACACTGCTGGCTCATGTTAAGCTTTTTGTCTATCAAGACCCCCAGGTCCTTCTCTGTAAGGCTGCTCTCAAGGACTGCTCCTTCCAGTCTGTATGAATGCCTGGGATTCCTCTGGCCCAAATGCAAAACTCTGCACTTTACTGTGTTGAACCTCATCAGGTTCACCTGGGCCCACCTTTCTAGCCTGTCAAAGTCCCTCTGAATGGCATCCCTTCGTTCCACTGTGTCAATTGCACCACTCAGCTTGGTGTCGTCAGCAAACTTGCTGAGGGTGCACTCAATCCCGTCATCGATACCATTGATAAAGATGTTAAAGAGCACCGGTCCTAAGAGAGACCCCTGGGGACACTGCTTGTTACCGGCCTCCACCTGAACATGGAGCCATTGATGACCACCCTCTGTCTGCGGCCTTTTAACCAATTTCTTATCCATCGAGTGGTCCACCCATCAAATCCACGTCTCTCCAATTTGGAGATAAGGATGTGGTGGGAGACCATGTCACAGGCCTTGCTCAAGTCCGGGTAAATGACATCGGTCATCGTTTCCATCTGTATCATGTTCAGAAGCACAATTGAATGGCTTGAATGCGTATTGGAGTGCCTACCTTGGGACCAGCAGGAAATAATTCTCTTTTCAAGCCCCTCTCGGCAACTACTTCTGCCAGCAGGATTAACTGAGTGAGCCTTTATATTCAGTTATTTTGCTTTCCCCCTCATTTTCAGGGTAGCTAGGGCCAGCTTCATTTCACTCACTAGAAGCAAGTTAAACATGTAGGCTTTGCTGATGCTGGTTACCTCAGTCCAAAATAGTTGTTGATACGCATCTCTCTTAAACTGGTCTGGTGTCCACTCCCTGGATGGTGGGAAGTTTCCTTTCAGTTCCAGTGGGTTTTGGTCAAAACCTTCATTTGGATTGGCTTACGAGGATCTGAATTACAATTTTTAGGAAGAGATTCGCACATTGGTTGACTGACTTGTTGCGTATAATAGGAGAAAAAGTTCTCGTCTGAAATCTTGGAACAATAAAAATTAAGTGATTTTTAAAATGAGCTCTTACAGAACATAAGCCATAAGTAAGTGAGAGACACAAAACCCACAGAGTCAGTAGACTGACTTAAAAAAAAAAAAAAAAAAAAGTATGCAGTTGTATGGCTTTTATCTCAGCAGATCTGTTCCTTTAAAGTTTTAGTACATCGTGCCTTCCTTTCCTTGCATTTCAAGAACCCTGCATGCTTTTGCTTTGAAATCCTGCTTTCTTTTTTATTTTTATTTTTTAGATTTTTATTTTCCTTAGGACAACTTCCTCTGCTAGGAATTCAGTATGCTTCATAGCTGCCATGTGCTAAGCAGCTAAATTGCATTACCAATGAGGGGAATAATTATCAGCCTCAGATTATGGCTTTATTAACGCCTTAATACTGATAACTCTTAGCAGTTCACAAGACCATCAAATGTTTTCTTTTTAATGCTGCCATGGACTTTTCAGTGAGCATTGGAGATAACATGACAGCCCAGTAGAGTTTGATGTATGTGTCTGGAGAGAGAGGAGGGAGAAAAAATTGAGATCCTCCAGTCAAACCAATGTCTTTAATGGCTTCCCTAGATTAAAATAATCCCTATGGGAAATCCACAATGACAACAGTTCTTACACAGATTTTCCAGTCACTGCTTCTGTGCCACAACCATTCTTTGAAACTTTATGTTAGTGAAAGGCCATATTCTCAGAGACTTCAAGAGGGGAGGAAAAAAAAAAAAAAAGGAAAAAAAGAAAAGCTGTTTTAACTCCATTAAGAAGAGTCTGAAGTTCTCACTTTCTTCCTTTGGGCATTAGCATGCCTATTAGTTCTGTACCTTCTGGATGTTTGACAACGTGAAGAAATGTAAGGGTCAGCTTGGATTCCTGTATTAAAGGTCATCTCAATGTTTGCACTTTAGTACAGTCATTATAATGTAGGATGATTTAATTAATATATGAGCCCTTTAGTGTTGTGATGAATTAGATTCCATGGCAGGAGACAGAACAGTAACTAGTACTGATTTAAAATCAAAATATAAAAAAAGATTTGCACTCTGGAAATCTATCTCTTTTAGTCCTGTTTAGATGCAACTGCAGTACAAGTTAGTGCTGGATGGTCTCTGTCTCAGTCTCTAGCCCAGACTCATGAACCGGAGAGAATTTCAAAGAGGTCAGATTAAGCTAGCTGTTTTACTGGAGGGAAAAGTTGTTGTTTTTGACAAGAATTTAAAGTTACTGGGTGAGTGCAAAGCTACAGGGGAAGTAACGAAGAGAGTAAAATGCTGGAGTAGTTTGGTGGGTCTCTTGGGAACTGAAATCAGACACTTGTAGCATCATTGTTCTTAACCCCTGCACTTTGCCTCAGACTGTACAGTAAGGCAGAAAAACCTGTGAATGGGAAGAATGTCACAGTATTTATGTGTCTGCCACTAGAGAGCTATTGGAACGCATTGCTGTGCCCACAGTTCATAGATTGTCAAATCAAGAAGTACGATTAGATCAGTAGCCATTTAAGCAGCGGTTTTATCTTGCTCCTGGTTTTGTTTGGTTGTTGCAGGAATCAGGTTGAATCACTGGTGTTCAGGGCCTGAGCTTTTTTTGTACAGTGAACTGAAACGTATTACAGTGTTCCTGTAGCGTACGTTGTTACTGCAGCACCCTCCACTGGTTCTTCTACCTGCTTTGCTTTTAAAAGATAAATCCTTAGTGTGTTATGTGAAAAGCATCAATTTATTCTCAACTTATAAAGTAAAGGAAAAACTGGTATCTTGGGTGCTGTGCAGATGTTGGTTTCCTATTGAAGGTTAAGCTAGCAAAATGTAGTTAAACAGGTTGTTAACGATGATTCATGGGGAATCATTCATGATCAGTCATTTGAAATCATCATTAAAAGGCTACATTGCATGAAATAATCTAGGTACTTAGTGAAAACTGTAGTTCAGCCAAAGCATAGAGAAAGTATTAAAACAAGATAATGATACCATAGAGCAAGCAGAAGAGTGAAGGAGCATGGAGATGATGGGAATGGGGCAGTACCAGAAGGGCTGCTCAAGCCCTACTAACAGTGCCATGCTGCCTCTAACCAAAGAAAGGAGTTGGAGTGATACTTCAGCTTTGTAGGCTGCTCAGTTTCACTAATGATTATCTGCTAATGATAACATGGTTTTCAATGCTCTTCTTGCATTTGATGCTGGTTGTTGGGCACGATGCTCCCAAGGCATCTTTCCATGGCTTTGCAGGTCAGCTTTTGAGGGAGAGTATGATCACGTTTCTTATGTTACCTGCTTTGGTTAAGCACTTCTACCAATCTGGAGTCAGCTGGGCATTTGCTGTCTGTGCATGGTTACATCAGGCCAACCTGGATTTTCTGCCCCCTCCAAAATCTGTCTCAAGGAGAGCTGCCAGGGAAAATCAATCTCCCTTGCTAAGCATTTGTCTCTCATCCTTCTAATGAGCTTTCCACAGCAGCTCAGGGCCTCTACACTTTGCTCGCTGCCAGAAAGCAGCAGGGCTGGCAGCCAGCAGGAGCCATGCTGCCCATTGCTGGGGCTATCCTAGCCCTGCTATACTGCGCCCGTGGAGCCAGGGCCTCACACTCAGTGGCTCGCTGGTGGAGGGGATGTGAAATCAAATCAACTTCAAGGGATCAAACTGTAATCTGTTGTAACGCTTTGGAAAGAGAAAGTCCAAGTTACCAAAACAAGGGAAGTCCTGGTTGGGGTCAGCATTGTGGATAATGACCTCTGGTTAAATTGCAGTTGTACTGATACAACCTCAGGCCTGTTTACGTGATTGATTGTAAAAACAATGTTACCAAAGTGAATTTTCACAATTCGGTTTAAGAGCTAGGAAAACAAAATATAAGAATTTCATAAATTCTTCTTGCAGACAGGTCTGCTTGAATGAAACGAGGAGTCCCACAACTTTATTTTAAGCTTTCCAGCTTCCTTTCCTGTTTCCCACACATTGCAGTCAGTAACCTTTGCCACGGGGAGGTGACCACTGATTAATATGTAAGACCTAGGCCCTGCCTGAAGTGGTAGTGATGCTGCAGCAAATAGGATGTTTGTTCCACTTGCCGGCCAAGGAAAAAGGAATTTCTGGAATGATCTGGGTAAAAAAAGATAATTGTTTCTTTTGGCAGCCTCACTTGGATAGTCGTTTAGCTGTTGTTCGGTAGTTTTGTTTGCACCAAGAAAATTCAAGCAAGCAAGGCTCCCCTCGGCTATCAGGGTGGCTCAAGTTACTGACATCTTTCCTCCATATCAGAAGATTGGACACTTGCTACTCAATCATTTTATAGTAATATGAGTGGAAAGCATTTAGCTTGGCACTCTGTTTGTAGTCAGTCTGTTTCTAAGGTCTCCTATCGCTGCTGCTCCAGGACTGATCACTGCAGTCCCTTCTTGAAATGCACAGGTTAAGGGCTGGCATGGGGTAGAAGAGCAAGCAGCTGGCTTGGCTTCTCCTCCTGGCTGGCTTGAGCTCATTGGAATACTTCTATACCCATGTCAGTCCACCAAGATGAAATTTCTGAACCTGTTTGGCACTTCTCAGCCTGGCAGATTCTGCTGTTTTTTTTCAGAGCACCATTTTTAGAGCTATAACCCTTCTGTTGTAATGGAGTAAATTATAAAATTTTACACCCTATCTGTGTTTGTGTACATAAGATACAGCTGCACTTGCACTTGAATTTCTTTCTCATTTTTACCCCAAGATTCTGTGTAGGTAACCAAGGTCACCTAACAGTTAACCAAGGTTGACTGGTAGTTTTTAGTAGACTGACAGTTTGGAGTCATGAATCTTCTGGAAGCAGTGTTTTGGAAGATGCTGTTCGCAATTATTCCTTGTTTAATTCTAATTTGCATTTGTGATCAGGAAGATACCCAACTGTGTTTACGCTTAAAACAAATCTTGTCTATTTGTAATCAAATTGTATGCCTCTACATTTCTACTTTGTTGATCCTTCCAAACAATTTTGTGTGTACAGTGCTATTGCATTCATTTAATCTCTGCCACCATTTGTATAGTTTTATGACAATGGCAAGGGAACATATTGCAATAGTATTAGCAATTTGGATTATCCTCAGCACTGTTTAGTTGAAATGCATGCATCCTGTCATGCCATTCCTCCAGCATCTTGCTGTCATCATCTACCCTTCCAGTTAATGCATGGGGGTTTGCTGACTTATTCTCCAGAATTCCTAATTTCAGAACATTTCTTGAAGAATAGCATCCCCAGGGTTATGAATGGGCACTGAGTGAGAATACTGCAGTGTTTTCTTCTCTGTAAAACACATTGTATCCAGGAGGGTGACAGGGACTGAAATAAAAGTAGTTTAAATGTGGGAAGGGCAGAGCACTTCGCAGAGATCTTCCTTCCACTGTAACCCAGAGAATGAAAACTGAGGTCTGCAGCTTTTCTCTCTTATTAGGCACGTGAACTGGTGAAAAAGAAAAATCAACATTATGGGACCCTACAATGCCATCAGTGTGTGTACAGTGGTTCATGTTTTAGAGAGTTCAGTTATTTATGGGCAAAGATGTATGCTTTGTATATCTCACCCTGTCCTCCTTTCTGCTATGAGTTTAGTGTTAGAATGTTGAAGACACAGTTGGGGAAAATGTCGTTTGGATATCTTCACATCGTGTGAGTGCTTGGAGTATTTTCACAACATTTTAGCTTGCAAGCCTTGTTGTTTCTGCAGTTTAAAAATGAAAGGCTCAGTTCCAGCTTGTTTGGGCTGTGGCAGGTTAAGCAGCTCTCCCTGAGAGAGTCTTCCCTTGCTGCCTATCCCACCCTGTGTACTGTGCTTGTTCCTGGTCCTGGGACAGTCCAAGATTTCTGTTTTAGTTTATTGTATTAAGCTGATCAAGACTTCTGCCTCTGACCATTTGTGCATTGAAGTTGTGTCATTACCGTGGGCCAAAGAGTGAAAGAGTGATTTAAAAAAATAAGGAAGTCTGAAAAAAATCCCAATCTATTAGTTAGCTTTCATGGAAAGAGAAAATATTACTACTTTTTAAAAAAAAGTTTTATTCTCTGTTGGTATTCTTTTGTAGCATATATGGAGAGACTGTAGTTTTAGGAGCCATCTCCAAGCTTTATTTATAAGGGAAACAGCAGAAGAGTTGCATACATTGCCCATAAACAGGCTTCCAGGACTTCAAACTGATTTCTATTTGTTCTGTTTACACCAAGCTAAAACAAAAATGAAAGTCTTCAATGTCAGTCAGCTGATGACTTGGTTTCACTTACTGTGCTTGGATGTGGACAGCAGGATGAGAGGGTACAGAGCAGTGCTTTGGACTTGTGCCTGCTGCTGCCTGTGCCATGACCCAAAGGGATGACCTTAATAGAGGCACACTTCCCCGTGCCTCCGTTTCCTTGTGTGTAAGAAGTTAGTTATGATCCTGATTTTTTTTTTTTTTTTGAAAGCATTTCCACCCCTGCTGCTGAAAAGAGCCAGATGCTCTGTGATTGACCCAGGTGCATGGGATAAAAGCAGGCTGCCTTGGAGGAACAGGCTGCTTTCGTCGGGGAGTGCTGAGGGCTGGTGCTGCTGGAGGTGCGCGACTGTCTGAAGTGTTTACATCCTGGACTTCTGAAGTAATATCTGTAGGCCATCACTTTGGGTTGAAAATTGATTTTATTAGGTGAAAATGAAAATGAACTGAAGAAATGAACTGCAAGCCACATTGTGCTTACAAAGCGCGTTCTCCAGCCTTACGTGCCCGGATGTAATGAATGCACAGAGACCACCTACTTTGAATGCTCCTCTGATTTTTCCACTTTCTTTAAAGTCTAATAATATTGGTGATGCAGGATGAAAGCAATTGTGAAAAGTGAAAAAGTCCTTGTTTGCCTATCCTGTCATCTGGGGTCTGTTTCACTGAAGCTGAAAATGAGGGTAACTTGCCTTAATGCTACAGGACAGCTTTTAGTCTAATTGAACCGTGCATTGGCAAGAACCCCGTATTGAGCCTTCGGTCTCGGGTTAATCCCTTTTATTGGCCTGGGTGTGGGTTATCATCCCTTCTTATCAAACAAGGATCCCTTTCTTCTCACTGAGGATCAGAACTAAAAGCCAGTTGAGAAAGAAATGACAAATGCAAAGCTCTAAGCTTCCCCCATCTTTAAGCACCTCGTGTGCCATGCACCCTCCAGCTGCAGAGCTCGAGTGCCTCTTACTGCTGGGCAGCTCTCCTTTCACCTGTGATTTTTGTAGCAGCAGCTTCAAAATGTATAGACTTGGTTCATTTGTTTTGCCCAGCATTCTGTGATCGGTATGTCAGATGAAATTTATAGGCAGTTGAGCAGCACTTAATATTTGAACACCTGCTTCAACCTCTTCTTCTGGCACAGCTGTGTGAGCAGAGGTGCGTGTTACTGAGAGTGACTGTGTGGAAGTAAGACTTCTCTGAGGAAAATAAAGATGGCTTTAGGGAAAAAATGATAAGCAATCCTTTTGAGAGAGGCAGCTACTCAGACTCCAGGATCACCTTTGTCCTTTCTGACCTTAAACTCCAGGAATCCACTCAAATCACCTTGGCCAAAAATCCCCTATGTTTCTAGGGAATGGTTTTACCATGATTGTGATTATAAGTCAAATCACGGAGAAGTAAATAAAAGGACATACGCTGCCTATTTTAACCGCAGTCAAAAAGATTAAAATGAATGATAATGACATGTCCATGAAGACTGTTCTGTACATACTTCTCATTTATCCCATGCTGGCTTTTGAAAGTCACTTATTGTGACACTCTTTTCTTTGAATACAGTTTAAAACTACCAAAAAAATCCCACTTTGTTCCCCTCTCTATTTGGTGCCCGTCTTGAACTTTGGAAGAAGCTTATGTGATGGGATGAACATCTTAACAGGTTTTATGACAATGACAGGAGGAAAAATCTTTTATGGGTCAGAACGATCTAACACGAGACAAAATAAAAGCTTTCTAAGGGCTTGAAACCTTCATGCTTTCATATCTGGTCTGTGACTCCCAGAAACAGGAGCAAGATAGACTGTGAGGCTGATCTCGTTTGGCGTTTTGGTTTCTCCTCACACAGTCCAAGCTCCAGCAGTCAGCAACAATTTGAGGTGTGTGAGAAGAGTACAACCCAGCAAAATTTGGATGCCTCTGGAATGTTCAGCCAAAACTTCTTCCCATCATCAGTTGCGTTGCCTTCACAACGCTTTTCCTGCAGGCACCCTGAAAGAAATGGCTTTAAAAACTTTAATTCCCTCCGTATTGTTCTCTGGAAGAAGCATAGTGTAACTGGGATTGCTTTTTCTCATGCAGAACAACACAATGCCTGCTGGCCTGGTTGTCCAAAATATAGCTTTATTGTTGTGGAAAGACCTTAATGAGGAAGAAAAAAAACTATTTAATAAAGTGCATCAAGTGCCCTTGGGAAAAATTAGCACACAATGACTTCTTGTGCCGCCAATTGAAACAGCAGATTGGTGTAGTGATAGGCTTCACAGGAAATATTAAAAAAGCACAGATGGCTCAAGTTTACATGTTTACAGTGGAGTTGGAACAGCAGCTAAAACCTTCCAGCGTAGTATAATTTACTACAAGGTCATAGACCTAGCGGTTGAGAATGAACCTGAAGACTATTGTAAACACACTATTAGGGTTTGGAGAGGTTTAATCCCTGCGTTTTTCATTCTTTTCTGCAACATGATATTCGAAGCAGCGGGCTGCAGCATTAGTGAGAAGAGCTACTTCAAGCGTGGAAAAATGTGACGTTCTGCTGGTGTGTGTGGGGCTGAGCTGTTTCAGGAGCTGGAAGAGCGTTATGCAATTGCTACTGTTACTGTGTAATTAGAAGCTCTTTGGCACTAAGCTGTGATTCAGTTTGCAGTGTGATTAAGAGACATACTGAAAACTGTATCTAGAAATGAGCTGCTTCAGCAATTACGAGAGTATCTGCTGTGGGTGTAGGAGCAGCGGTTCACAACTCCCTGAGGAAGGCTGACTGGTGGCAGAGATTCCCCTGGGCTCTGCTGTGGGCTTCCTTTAAGGCCTAGGTTCAACAGCTGGGATGTTTGCTTATTTAGGTACCTGGAAGAAATGCTGATACGTTTGTTCACATTTTTAAAAGTTTGGTGGTGGGATCTAGTAGATACGTAGCTACGGTTTAGAGCAGGGCACTTGACAGGGATACTTTGAGCTTCCCAGGTATACTGTTCATCATCTATGACTTCTTTTTGTTGGGACTGTCAGCTCTTCAGGACAGGAACAGTAGCATCCAAAACCCAAACAGAAGATGGGTTTTGACAACATCTGTTACAGGTTGTAAGGTAATAACATGGGGTCACTGAGCAGATGGGTGAGCAGCCCCTACTAGCGGAGGACAAACTGCGTTTGGTGACAGGTAGCCTTACAGCATTTGATTTTTGTGGTTTGTTTCCTATGGAAGTTAGCAGCCTGGATTAATGGAGCATCTCCTTAACTTAATGACAGTTTAATGTGGAACCATTTTCTGGCTCTTTTGCAGATTGAACTATTTTGTTTACTTAAAATAATCCCCAACCTGTGGAAATAGTTCTAGCAGCTCTTCTGGCTCAGGCAGTGAGCATAAGTCTGAAGCTGTAGAAAGCCCTAAACAAATACATAATGAAATCTAGCCTATTTATTTCTCTTTGTGAAGGGAGATTTTTAGAGCACAATGCAAAGCAGCTTGGTCTTATCTCCTTCCATCAGAAAGATGAACTGAGACACAGAGGTGAAGTGATTTGCTAGACACACATTAAAGTTTGTACATCAATAATAAATTACTGATTTCTCAGTCAAATGTTCTATCCTTTGGACCACAACCACTGGGTTGCATTCAGTGGGGTGCTCATCTGATGAGTCTAAACATCACCAATTCAAACAAGATATAAAAGTTCCATTTGCTCTCAGCCTGGGAGAAGCTGTTTTTTTTCTCCTTGCACATGTTCATGTAAATTTGGACAGCATTAGTTTCATTTAACAAGCTCCTGTAGTATCATTGAAATCACTTGATAGTTAAATCATGTTAAATTAAAACTGACTGCTGCTGCCATGTCATCAAATCAACAATACAATAGGTCCATTATTAACTGAATATTTACTTTGCAGAAGATTATCTTCCTCATCATATAGTTGACTTCACCTGGGATTGTTAAAATAGGTGAGTTGAAGCTGGAGTTCTTGGCTAATCTGGTGCTGATCTAGATGGCAATATCTCCATGTGAATTTTACCAAATGAAACCTACATGACTCATGGCACAAAAATCTCAACCAATAACATGAGCTCATTAAGCACAAATCAATCACTGTAGTGACTAACACCACAATGTGTCAAGGAGCACTACAAAAAACAGGAAATCTAGGTGAAAAGTGCCCATAGTATGTAACTTTTCAAGCAGAGCTTGTTGCTGGAGACAGTGAAGGGCTAGAGCAGATGGTAAGGGCTGTTCCAGAACAGGATCCATGATGAGTTAAGTGATTTTTGGACAAACTCACATTTTATTTACTTGGCAATCTCTTTTCACCCCTTGTAGCATGGGCTAGAAGCCTGGTAGTGAGTCTTATGATATCTGGAGTTATTTTAATCTCTCTGCTTCTCTACTGGAGATTGTGTGTACCTGTCATATACCATATCGCAGTGTGAAAATACTTGTGTCTATATGCAAGAGGGAGAAGTGGAGTATAATGCATGGTTGTACTTACCCAAATCAGAAGGAAGGAGGAGTCCAGCTTCCTCGAACTAAGGTCAAGAGCCAAACACTCTCTGATGATCAGTTCTCTTTTAAACAGCTAGGGCAGGAATCTGTGGTGATGTTGAGCATGCACAAAAGCGAGACTGTAGGGTCGAGTTCAGCATTGCTTTGGCCTCGTGCAGCCTTTCCGGGCCTGCCTTCAGCTTGTTCTGGGAATGCTGCCAACCAAAATTCCCAATTCCCCGTGTGAATAGCTTTTGAAACATCTCAGACTAATCTGCAGGGTGTACTATGCCACCATTTCGATTAATGATCTTCTATGAATCCTGAATTCAGGAGGCATTTCAAGGTGAGTGTCTCACAGTTCAGTAGGTTTTCTGTGGATGCTCATTGTCCTGACTGTGAGAACTGCAGGGTGTGTGCTGAAGAATGCTGTAAGATGGAGGTGGACACGTTTGTGTCCTGGGGTCAGCATCATCAAACCTGATAATTTTGGTGACTTTGTTTTGCACATCAGTTCAGTGCCGCAGAGCATCATGAGCTTCAGATAATCTGCACAGGCTTTATTTAGTCTGTATGTGTGGGTGTATGTGAGAGGAGAAACAGGTTGAAGGCCTGCTGTGATTCTCCTACTCGCTTCTGACCTGGGGATAGAAAGGCTTAATACCAAATTCATGTTGTGGTGTCCCATGTGTGGCAGCATGTCTTGTGTATCTCACCGAGTTATTCCCCAAGTAGTTAGAGCTTGGTTAACAGTGACTACTGTTCATGCCATGTTGGCAGTCTGAGAGCTTCCACACTGATGAACGCACTCCTAATGACCACAAGGGAAGGAATACAGAGAAATGATTTCTGTTCTCCATTGTGGAGAGCAATATATCTCCTATTAATTGCAGTGGGATCTAGGCTGGATCATGCTGTGGCTGCTGTTAATCACTTATGAATTGATATGTCTGATAATAATATAGTCTACTAGATCTTCGTCTTCATTATACGCATAATGAACGTGTGTATTTATACACAGGCACAGAGTTATGTAAGTTCATAACCTTATTTTGCTTGTTAGCAGTAGCTTTGGTTTATAGAAAGGGTAGCATTGTATTGGACCCCATCAGGCTCTCGATGTGTATGTTTGTATGGGCCAGGGTTCCACACAGTGTAAATCAGTGATAGCCCTTAAATTCAGTGATGAATATTGGTTGAGGGTAGACTGCTGCTATTTACAGTACAAACCCCGCTGTGTTTTATGTTTTGATAAAAACCTAAAATAAATTATAGGGAAAAAAATGTTAAAACTCGTCAGCATGGGGACTTCTTAAGCAGAAAATGCCAGTGTTAAAAATGCTTTAATTTCTGAGAAGAAAGTGTAACAGGAACCTCTGAGATGTAGAACTGACCTCAGTGAATTCAAATGAGAAGTAACTTATTGTTAAAATATAATGTTAGCTATGGGGAGGTGTAGCAAACCACTAAGGGAAGCAGCGGTCTCTGTGTTTCCTCTTTAAGAATGAATTATTTTTTTGGGAAAATATTTTGAATCCAGACTAAGTCAGCAGAAATCATGTAGAAAAACTGGCCTTTGTTAAACAGAAGATTGGGACTAGATGATCTAGATCATCTCTTCTGGCCTTTAACCCTATGAGTCTTACTATGTGTTTACGTAAATCCTGGGCATGATGAATTCTTGAACTCTGCTGTGTCTTTGTGGTGTGATTACTAGTAATTGCAAAAATACACTGTAATAAATTTGGAAAGTGAAAGTTTGTCTCTATGCCTAAGAATGCAGAATTTTT
>JAOWBP010001760.1:9045814-9061479 GCA_028571105.1 Tragopan temminckii | reverse complement strand
CTAGTAATTGCAAAAATACACTGTAATAAATTTGGAAAGTGAAAGTTTGTCTCTATGCCTAAGAATGCAGAATTTTTTTTTACATTAACTGTGGGTATGAGTTAAAAATGAGGCAGTTAACCTGCTTTAGACCATTAGTGGATGATATATTTTGGAAATAAAATTCATTTTAATTTAATTAATTTTGGAAGTGGAATAAGAAAAATCCCACTGAGGTCACAAATTAAGGAGCAGTATATTCTCCCAGGAGTTTAACACGGTTCAACAAACTTCTCTTGGGTTAACTCCTGTTAATTTCCTCAAGTGTCCCCATTTAGACAAGTTTGTGGTTATGATGCTCCTGCTTGTTCATTTCAAAGTCTCCACACTGAAGCTGATGTTTCCTCAATCCTTTTTGGTGATAATAGCTGTCCTTTATCTCCCGGATGACTGTTATGTTAAATGCAAAATATGTTAAATTGGATGCCTGTCATTTTGGATGAAATTTGTTACTTCGGGGTTTAACATTTCATCTTGGCTTATGACTGGGAGGATGACTGCTAGGATGTCTTCATTCTCCAGGAATGCCAAAAAGGTAAATACAGTGTCTTATTGAACATAGCTTAGACCACACATGTTGTTGATCTTGCTATATATATGTATTACATATATTTAGAGAAAGAAGTTATCCAGGGAGTGCCCTTATCAAGTAAGGGACAGAAGCATGAGACTGTTACTGGGCTAAAGGGCATAAGACTGAATGGTCTACGCCAGGCATGTCCACCCTGTGGCCTGTGGGCTGCATGCGGCCCAGGACAGCTAGAAATGCAATCCCTTGAGATCATAAATATATAATGTTATTATGTGATTTTTAGTTATATTTTTCATGAGTTGATTTTGTGTAGCTTAAGTGTGGACACTGTAGAGGGAGAGAGCAGTGTGGTGGTAACTCTGCCACATACACACAGTCAAACTGAACTCTGTGTGTATTACATGTTAGGGCTGCTTGTGCTGCATGCTGATGTGTTTTTTCTTATTAAGCAAGCATGTACATTTTCTATTTAATTATTAAAGTTGAACTTGTGTTATTTTGTAAAACAAATTAATAATCCAGTAGTAAAGAAGTTTTGTTACTTAGGTATGTTAACTATGTTATATACTTTATATGTGGCCCAAGACAATTTCTCTTCACTCAGTGTGGCCCAGGCAAGCCAGAAGGTTGGGCACCCACTGTCCTACAACTGTAGCATAGGTGTGGAGATATTGGTTCCCTCATGGTATCGGCGTATGCAGCAATAAGTTTGGTGATTAAGGCTTTTCTACTGGGGCTTAAACTTCCAATGCTCCTCTTAGCATAAAATTCCTCTGTGACGTGAGAGATATTAATACTGCAAATCTTGTAAAAAGTAAGGGAGATGCTCTTGTCTGCTACATCTGTGGAAGTTGTTTACTGTTTTGAGCAGAGGTGATGTCTCAAGGTGTCTGTGCAATCCATGTGAGAATAGAAGTGTAAAAAGAGGGACTTAAACCTTTCACAACCCTTAATGCTTGAGGAGAGTATCTGTCTGAAAATCAGGAATCATCTAATCATAGAATCAATAAGAGTAAATGCATTGTGTTGGGAAAGGAGAGGACTTTTTATTTCTGTTTTATACAACTGAGCCAAACACCTTACTGTCCTCAGTGACATCACATGGTGGGTGGAACTGCCCCAGTGCACGTTAATGGCTGGTACTGGTAGTCTACAGTACGTATGAGCTTCTGCTTTCTAAAGGAGTTTGGTGCCTTCCCCTTCTGGGTGCTGATTCTTGCACCCACATTTCATGCCAAGATGTTGAAACACCACCTTGAATGCTTGATGATAAGAAAATGTCATTTGTTGTTTCCCTGGCTTGCACTGCATTATATTACCTCACTAGATTCAATTTCAGAACTTTCTTCAGAAGTAGTCACGTTAAATTGCCTCAAGAGACTGGAAAATTCAAGAACGAATATCTACCAAAATGGTTTAATGCAAAGACACCATCTGTTGCTCAGGAAATTCGCAAATCACAAATCTACAGATGTTGAGAGAGCATTCTGGCTGAATATCACTGCATGTGTACCTTGACTATTTTACTGTTCTCTGGGTACCTGTCAGTGGTTGTGGTGGAATCAGAGGTTAGATGGACTTTTTCTTGGACTTGTTACACTGTTCTTATGCAGAAATGTGATATAGCAAACTTGAGTATGAGTGGACACTCCTGGTACTGTTTGCCAATGAATACTTGTATATCGATGGTGATGATGGTGTTATGGACATCATTTTTATTTTTATGATCTCCTGCTGCAGTCCCCACTGAGGTCCATACCACGTACTGTACAAGTCTCTGCAACCACCGGCTTTAAGCCAAAGGGTGTGGTTTTCATCTTTATTTGAAGATTTGAGAGGAGAAGTGCTTGCACCGCTAAATCTCTAAGACTGTCATAAATCTCTCTTTCCTAAGAGCCAAGGCAGATGTACAGTGGGAAAGGAAAACAAATGAAAACAGGAGTGAAGGGATTTGCCCGCTATCAGAAAGCAGTTTTTGGCACAGCTAAGCACAGAATTCAAGTTTCTTAAGCCTTAACCTGCTATCCAGTGCACTGGGCAATTTCTTCCCTCACACCCATCCCTTCATGAAGATGTTACTGTAAAACAAAAACATTTTAAAACTTTGATTCAAATACTGCAAGCACCTTGTGATGAATCAGGATAGTAAGCTTTTATTTCCCTAAATCTGCATGTTCTGGCAATTACACAATGAAAGACAATAGCTTAGGACAAGTAGTTGCAGTGATTTCTGTTCTCGGCCACTTTTCATCACTTTGGCGATCAGAAATGCTCTCTTTAACCCTGCCTCAGCTGCTGAATATTCCCTGCTCTTCATAGCAGTGTTCATAGCTTGCTGAACCTTCTTTGAAGGCACGATTGAGTTAAATCTCATATAAATTCTACCTGACACGGTATCTGCTTCAAGGTAGTGCAATATACACTTGACAAAATCATTGAGTCATTAGCTGGTGCTGGGGAAGAGGAAGTATTTCAATCAAAGCTTACAAGCATTTTGTCTTACGTTAGGTTTTTTGACAAGACCCCAAGGGGCTGACTTTTGTCTTGGTAGTGTCAGGTACATCACACGGTACTCAGAAGTTAAGATGAAAAATTCACTCTTACAGAAAGGTTTATCGGAAATCATAGATGCAATGGGATTCTATGGAATTGGAGGCATTTAGCATAGGTAAGCAGTGTATAGCTTCAGGGAAGAAGACCTTGGTCCACATAGACTGACCATGTACCTTAGAAGTAGACTGTAGTCTCTTTCTTCAATAATTTGCGAGAGTGACCAGCCTTCAGTCCTGTAGTGAGGGAAAGTGTATTTCTACTTTTACTTTATAAATCATTTAAAGCTATTTGATAGCCTGCTGTGAACGTCTAAGTTACAATAGGGGACAATTGTTCCCTGGCCACTAACTCCTCTTTGGAATTGAACATATTTAAAAAAGAATCACTTGTGAAGATGTCATCAGAGGGTTTGCCAACAAATCGCTGTTTCTGTGTGTAGGGTTTTTGCAGGTCAGAACCTATATTTCTGTGTACAGTACAGTGCTGAGCCCTCTGGCGGTGTTTAGCAAACAAAGAAATGCAGTGCAGACTCTTTGTAGCAGTCAGCCAAATTCATCTCTGGTATAATGGCCTTGAGGCTATTTGGGATGTATTGGGAATGAATTGTCCCTCTTAAAGAGAAGTGAAAACCTACCCTTCTCTTGTGCCTGAAAGCACCTGGGGGTGCTATTTCTGTAAAATGCAAACAATAGTGGGGTGTAGAAAAGCTGTGGTGAGGAACCGAAGACGGGCCCATTGTTTCCCTTGTCTTAATAATGTTCCATGCTCAGTATTACTTAAAATATAAAAAAGCTTTACAGTTGTCACGCAGCCATCATATAGTTGGTCTGAAGTCACCTCTTAATCCTGAACATTGGATCTGCTGTCATTGTTTCACTCTCTCAGAGCAAAACCACCCTTCTTTTTGGTAAGATACAGTAAGTAATCCTCATCTGATCTTATCTGGGAGCACTTTCCTACCTCTTTTTCTGTCATACGATGCACAACCAATTTAAGCGTGACTGCTATAGATCAGTATGTGCAAGTATCAGTGCGTTATCATACAGTGGAGT
The DNA here is from genome assembly GCA_028571105.1 of Tragopan temminckii. Taxonomy (NCBI): domain Eukaryota; kingdom Metazoa; phylum Chordata; class Aves; order Galliformes; family Phasianidae; genus Tragopan; species Tragopan temminckii. Next base: position 9,057,303 of record JAOWBP010001760.1, on the reverse strand, counting down.
CTCTACGTGCTGCTGCTTATAGACTTGTTTGTTTGTGATAGAGATAAATGAAGGTTGAAAAAGGGGAAATGATAGGCGGGGTAATGCTGATGAGAGATGGTTTAAAAAACAAAAACAAAAACTTGCATTGACGTTTCTTACATGCGGCTTTGTGTTGAGGTTGCAGATTTGGAAGCTTCACTGCTCATAATATTGGAAACTTCTGTCAAATAAGGGCAAGAAGATTTATCTCAAAGGGCCTGCCTTGTGTAGCTGCCTCCAGGAATCTAAGGACGATAATCTGTGCTACCTAAGTGTTCAGTACAAGGCTTATCATAGTGGGGTCTGCTCCCTGAATGTGTTTAGAGCTTCTCTGTTTATTAGCAGCTCTGTCAGTAAAATCTGTCTTCTCAGTGCCACATTTCAACACAGTTACTAAGAATTTGGGTTATATTCCAGGGAAGCTGTTGATGTGAGACACCTCTATGCACCTGTCCACTTAGAAGGCTGATCTTATATTGGTCTTAACTTCAGGAAGTGGCTGTTACTAATAATTTATTGAGTGCTGACAGCCTGTTCTTTTCTGTCCAAAATACCTCCTCCCAATCAAGACTGCGTACTGAGTAAGGCAGACAGTGCCCTATAAATCATGATCAAATACAGTCATGCTGCAGTGATTCAATATGTGATTCATTTAAGATTGGAGGGGAGGAGGAGAGATGGGAAAAGATGGGATAAAAGCACTTTCCTGAAGAATGCTAAGTGTAGATCACAGATTATTTTCAATTAGGTTTGCTGGCGTGCAGCTTCTGCATGCAGGCAAGAACTGGTAGTCATGTGAACTGTCAGCTTTATTCATGGGAGCAATGCTTAGATGTCCTTCTCGGGAGCTACTTAAAAAGCAGTTCTGTTTATCTGTAAAGGAAAAAAACTATAGATGTTGCTCTGCTTTTCAGCCCTTAGGTTACATCTATTTTCACCAAGTTCTTGCTAAGCATTTGTTCTTGAATCAAAAGATACTTTCGATTGATGAAAGCAATTAAACAATTTGGAGATAGTTGTCTGTGTTAGGTCTGTCTTCAAGGATTTTGGTGTCTCAGAAATTCTACACTGAAGGGTTTCTGATGCATGTCAAAGAATTCAAACTCAGATTCTGAGGCAGGGTGTGTGTGTAAGTGTAATGACACAGGAAAGCAAGTCTGTCTTTCAGTTTTCCTGTCTGAAGAGGTGTTCAGAAGGCTCTGCAGCTTTTGTCAGATTTGCTTTCTTGTGTGAATGACTTAAAAGTTCAAAGGGACTGCTACACAGACCTACGTGCAAAATACTGCTCTCCCTTGGGGGTGTCAACCATCAGCCTTTGTGGATGATGGCTGAGTTATTCTGGCTAGTACAGAACAAGTCAGTGGGACTGCTGTGAAAATAAAAGCATAACAGAGGGAATAGAAGGTTTGGGGGCTGGCCCCAAGTTGTGTTCTGGGAAGATTTTAACTCTGAAGCGTCCAATTCTGGACAGACGTGGAAACAAGGTGCAAAATTATCAAAGACCAAGGACTGTTTTCCTATGGCAAGCACTACTTTTCTAGAGGGTGGGCTTCCTTTGCACTTTGTGCTGGCATAGGCACTGGAGGTCAAGTTTGTTAAAGCATCTACGTGACTTGGGGGTCTATGGGTTTGGGATGACATATGGTAGTCTGGTTAAAACTGGACTGGTGTGTGATATAGTGACACATTCATTTCCTGCCTGGGCCTGAGTGCCTGTTGTCTCTATCATCACCAGGCAGTGAGGCAGTGCATTGCTGCATCTCCAGGGATATGGCTGAGCAACCTTTCTGGACTCTGGACTTTGGGTCTAGGAACGATTCTTTGTTTTTCGACTGTGTGGGTGCCTTGCAGGTAATCTGCTAATGTGCTTGGCTGGACAAATGGAGCTCTGCCTGCTGGACAGGTTTTGTGAAGGAATCTGTATCCACTCTTCTCTTTGGATCATGGCTGAGCTTTTGAAGTGGATCTTTGTACCACTGCACTTCAGTTAACTTCATAGAGTGGTCCTGAATTGCTCTTGGATGACACTGGGCCACAAACTGTGCAGGTAACACACTCCAAATGCTAAAGAGCACTCTGCTCATGGGTTAGGGTTTGGGCTAGAATAGAATTTAACACTGCTTTTCTGTAGATTCTCTTGTATTATTCCACAGTATTTGCTAAAGCAATATTAGCCTTACACAAATTGTATAGATGGCTCTTGGATGTGATATACCCTAATGCCTGGGGTACTTTTCAAAATACATTACATTTTCAAATGTATTCCAAACCAACATAATCTATCACAGACTGTGAGAAGTCTTCACAAAACCAGAAAGAAAGAAGGAGGAAAAAAACCCAAGAATTTTCAAACTCTGCTTTGTTAAGTCAGGGTGCAGGCTTGAATTACTTCGAGATGCTGAATTTGCCTCTCACCTCTTCTGCACTGTGCTTGGTATTTTATACCAGTGCACATGTGGCAGTTCTCAGATTACCAAGCCCCAGCTGCAGCATGTGTCCCTGGCCTTGCAGAGTTATGCTGAATTTCAGCTGATATCAAGGAGGTGGTGTAGAGGAATTTTTTCTTGGGGGACACAAGACACCATCTAAACAGGACAACGTGTCAACACCTTGCCTTGATCCCAGGTCTCTGCACTACCTGGGGCTGATAGGTTCATTTCTCCTCAGGAGGGCAGCAAGGCTTTAGGGAGGACACCTGTACTGTGAACCTGCAGCCCTTGAAGAGAATTAGGGTCATTTTAGCAAGAGGCTTTCCCAAATAGATGAAGGTCCAGCTAATACATCACAGATCTATGTTAGAGTCATCTCTATATTCACATCAGGAATTTTACCAAGCTTCACTGTGGTATTCTGTGCAAAAGGTGTTGGCCATCTGCTCAACTGGATGGACCAGAACTCCTAGTACAAAGATATCCCAAGATTTTCAGCAAGGGAGAGGGCTCCTTTAAATTGAAGTCACCAAGAAGAACTCGGAAATGGGTAGTTTTCATCTGAGAGTCACTGGCCCATGTCAGCTTGGTTTTCTCTCTCATTTCCAAAAACTTCCTGCTAATGATTTCTAACATCCCATCATATGCTGCAGCAAACCAGTGAAAGGTTAGTCTCTACTTGTATTGTTAACCTAGACATGCAACGTGTATCAGCATATCCCAAACTTTAATTAGACATCTTGTCAATTCCCAGTACTCAATGTATTTGTCAATATTTGTCAATATATTCTCACTAGGCTTTGAACTTATGGTTTAATTGGGATTTATTAGAAGCTACGTGGTAGTCTGACAGAAAATGCAAGTTAAACTGATGAGGGTTTTGTATAAACGCACACACACATCTGTGTAAGGCTCTCATTCAAATTTTCATCCTCTTTTGTACAAGCCAATATCATTATTTTTTCTAGTGAACTGAAGAAAGGAATGCATTGTTTTTCTTAGTCAAAGTATATTTAGAGTAAATAAATAATTTGAGTGCTGCTGGTTTTGTGCCTGAAGGCAATGACCATTAGAAAACCAGGTGATCTGTTTGTAGTCGGCAGTCTCAAGATATACTTCACGGACCAGTTTTTGTCTTTTGAAGACCTGCTCAGGCATGGAGACGGATGGCCCAGCCCATCCATAACCCCAAGAGCATGAGGCAGCTTGTGTTGTAGAGTGCTGCTGGTGTTAGTACTTACCTGACTGAGTAGTCATGAGTAGCCCTGGACACCTTAGTGCGGTCGGGTCCCTGCATGGACACGAGGTGAGGCGTGTTTGGAAGCACATCATGCTCTTATCCTTTTGCACAACTGTTTCTTCCTCCTGCTGTGGATATGCCCTACAGCACTCTCTGTGAAGCAGATAGCAGGCAGTTCAAGTCGGACCATTCCCGTTGCTTTTACCAGCCCTTCCCACATATGCTTTGCGTGTGGGAACATGAGGGGGGATGGTTGGGGGTGGGAGAAGGTGCGGATCAGTGAAAAATGCTACTAAAATATGTCCTGTACAAGAGAAATACTTCACCTAGACAAGGAGGGGGAAGGTGGGAGCTAGCTATATCACCGCTAATAAATTAAACAATGCACAGGAATGTTCCTGGGCTGGGAGCATGACTGCCCGCCCTGGTGAACTGTTAGAACAGTCCCTGGTGAGGTTTTGGCATGCACCAACCAGCGTTGCCCCGGGTAGTTTTTCAGCACGATTTGGCAGCAGACGTTCTTGGGACCATCCTCCGTCGACTGTTTGCATGCAGCCTCCCTGTTTTGAAGGTTAAGAGTGTTTACTGGCGGAGACTTGAGCCGCTCTGTGCCAGCTGGCCTCCATGTCTAGGAATGTTCCCAAGCACACTTAATTTACTTGTGTAGATATAACCTAATGTTAACAGTTATCATCTCTCCCTGAATCTCACATCACTGTGCTGAACTCATACTTGCTGCTTGTGCACTTGCTTTTTTCAGTGATGCCTTCTGCTGCGTAGGGCATTAAGCCTCCACATATAAAATCCAGACAAGATGTCTTCACTGGAAAGCAGCTGGCATCAACTTTGTTCCAGATACGCTCCTACTGTAAGGGCTCGCCTCTTCCTTCATGGTAATTCCTTTCAGTCCATCAGCAGTTTAGGTTGCCATGCCACTTTTAGTTATTTACTTCACGTTGAATTTACTTTGGCATTGTTGTTTTGTAATGGAGGAATCCCAACCCAAATGAATTAAGTAGGAAATTCTCTCTGATTCTGTAGGGATAGGATAGTGCTGAAGTTTCCTATATACATCATGTGTTACCAGTTATTTTTAATTTTTGTTGTATTTCTTGTATGCTTCCTACTTATTTTCTTCCCATATTTCTCAGCCTTTTTAGTCCCACTGTATTATTTCTCTTCCTTTTTTTTTGTGGTTTGCTTATTCTTCTGTCCATCACCAATCCATTTCATTATGTAAAAGGTCTTTGGCATATTCATGATGTCATAGCTGAAAATGGTTTTGCAGTCATCATTTAGGTAAGCACAGATCACAAAAAACAACAGGTCTATTTGGAAAGACATAAGTTTTGCATGGCAGGTTTTCCTCTTGGATTGATAACAGTGAGCCATACGCTTGGGTGCCTAAATGGTATGATTTCTTCATTAGTGATCTGGAAGAGAATAAAATATATTTTAGGATTGGTACATGCTTTGTATTCAGAGACCAAGGAGATTAGTACATGCTTCAATGGTATGGTATCAAATTTAGGAGAAAGCTGTAAACATATAGCTAATACAGTCACTGGATTTTGTGATGTGAGAGCAATGGTGTATGTTCTTTATTGGGTGTCCACATTTATTCTTTGCTGGAGATCTCAGTCTCTAAGCTGAGTCAAGCCAGGTAATTTGGTTCATTATACTTCAATTTTATTTCATTTTATTTTTTGTAACCTGCATAATGATTCGCAGGTAGATAGTGCTGTGGGTTGCCACTTCCTAAAAATGTGGAGAGAGCTGTAATGAAGAATACTTATACTAAAGGTTATTAGCTTTGTTTTGTATTTTTAGCTCAGAATACAGCAGTTGCTGTTTGAGACAATACTGTTATCTGTCATACAGTTCCTACAAATAATTCTGGCTTTAATACTTAATGTCATTATTTCATCACATGTGTTTATACTCTGTCACTGAAATGCTTGCTGTGGCTCTCTTCTCATGTGTAGTGCAAATTTCAAGAAATCTGCATTGTTTTACCTGGGGGTTTCTCCAAGGCTGTACTGACTAGTGTGCTTTCTTCTAAAAGGTTGTATTCATTGAAGCTTTTGGCTCTAAATACGAGAGAAAAGAAAAACAAACGTTTTATAGACATGCATCAAAGAGCAGAAGTTAGTGAACTACATTTTATTAAAACTAAGCAGGCACAGGGTGTGATGGCAAGCTCCTTGGACAGAGAGCTACCACCTTATCATCCCATAATCCAAATCTCTCAGAGCAGCTGTATTCCTGTATCCTCCCTCTTGATTTATTTTGTCTAGTTAGAAAATAATCACATAGACTTTTATTCACAGAAGAACAGCTCTAAATGATGCAGGTGACTGATAGGTAAATAAATGATCTGGAGTGATTCTGCAGTAGATAAAGAAGCAAGTATTCCCCAATGTCTTTAATGCTGTTATTTCTGTTCATGACAGGTAAAGCTGTTTTTTCACTGGGTGCTGAACATCTGAAATGCTTATGTTATTAGAAACTCGGGGGAGCAGTTTCATTTGGATCCAAAATGACGGTAGTTCAGAACAAATGCATTATCCTTGTTTTAATTTTTTGTTGTACATTCCATCATGACACGTATCAGTAGATAATCCATTTTGATCCAATCTTTTTATAGGCTTTGGTGGATACATCTCAGTAAAGACAGAAGCAGTTAGAAAGCACATTGCAGTGCGTATTTCCCATATCTTCTTAAGAAGTGCATTTTATTCTTCTCTGGACCACCAGCTTCATGGCCAAATTAGCCACTGCTTTTAGAAGAAAAGGCTAATGGCCTGAAGGAAAGTTTTATGGCTTAATGAAATGGTAAGAAAACAAATACTAAATTCTTAATGAAAGAATGAAAATGAAAAGCACAAAGTAATCAGTACTTCATGATATCTGAATTCTTTTCTCTTGCCCTGTAGAAAGCACGTGTTCTGCAGTGGTTGAACTGATCCTACTGTAACTAGTGGCAAATCTTTTACTCAGTGTAGTGGTGCAGGATCAGGGATTTGGAAGGAATGCAGGAAAAGGAGTGGATAGGTCCTACTGAGACGGAAATCCAGCCTTCTGCTGTCGTCATGGGTTCTGCACTGTAAAATCATAAACTTTTCAAACCTCCATCACTGATTGTTGAAGTTCTCTGTCCAAACAGCTCCCCAGGCTGTTCTGGTTACTCATCTTCTAATCATTTTGCCCAAATTCTTCCATGGCTGTAGATGCTGCTTTGTTCTTGAGCCAATATTCTCCTTTACTTTGAATGTATCTTCTCTCTGCTGTGCATTGCTCTGACATACATGGTGATGGCAGCTATACTCCCTCTGCATTTCCTTTGGCAGCCATAACAGCCAAACTGTTTTAATGATCTGCCATGGGACAGTGCTCTGATCATACTAGAAACTTCACCCTGTCCCAGGTATGCTACATATTACCAGGACCAGAAAATGACTTAAGGTGCCAACGTTAGTGCCATTTTGGACATCACCTCCAACAAACTATTCGTGTCAGTAAATGAGAAGTGAACTATGATGTCCCACCAATATCAAACCAGACCAATTAACAGCAGATTTCTTTAGATAATTTTTGTGTCCAGCACTAAAATTTCTGGGGAAACCCTGCAGTACAGACATTGTGAAGCACATTGCTGCTACACATGAGTGCGTCTCCCAGCTAGCAAGAAGGATGACATGAGTCACACAACTGACGTGGGGTTTGGGATCTGATTTGAGTGGAATCTGTGAGTGGATGGATAATTTCTGTGGTTTCTGGTCTCTGTATTTCAGTGCGTTCAGTTTTTCATCACTGATGTCACCTTTCTCTGTGTTTTCAAGATAATTATGATTCCTTTATAAGGTTTGTAAAGTCTTCAAGGCAAGGTCTGCTGGTTTCTGTGGCCAAAATCACTGAACACAAAAGAATCATGACAGCCACGGGTTTCTTAGAGAATTGCAATGTAAATAATTGTCACTAGATGAGCACTTTCGAAGGAGCCCTTTTCAAATGACTTCATGGTTTTGCTAGCTAAGTAGCACTGCACCTAGGCAGGCTCAGCACAAATCAAAATCTCTCAACCTCAGTATGTTTGAGCTAAGCATTTACTGACGGAAATTTTCATGGAACACATTTTCTTGTGGAAATTTAATTTTCTACATTTAAAGCTGTATTTCTTGCAGATGAAGTGAGTGTGCTTGTTCATTGTGGAAATGACAATACAGTCAATGAATTGCACATGCCTGAGTAAACTCTAAACACACCAACCCAAAATGGAATATAAATCTAAATGTCTTGCACATGCTATGCAAATTCAGGAGTCTTCAATAGGGCCCTTTTTCACCAAGAAGCTGATTCCAGAAAAGTCTGAAAAAGTAGTGGAATAACTTTAACATTATTAACCCACATAAAGACTCCTGAATATAGTACAAAATCACTCATGTTGATATTGGCTCCCCCCCGGAAAGAAAAAGAGATCAAAGTTTTTTTTTCCCCCTGAAAATGTTAGCCTTGAGTTTGTTTTCAGATCTTTAATGTAAAATTGCATTTGCTTTCTGTGTTTTCAAGACTGAGGCATTATTGTTACTCCAGTTCAGTAGGCCTTTTATAATCAGTTCATACACTCACGTTTATTTAGCTACTTCTGAATTTTCCCTGCAGAAATGGAGGGTCTTTTTAAACATGGAAATACCTTGAAGAATTGCACCTTTACGATTATTCATTGACTTATTTTATAAGGTTAGAACCCCATAAAATATTTAGACGTAATTTAATTGGTAAACTAACACTGGGTTGAAATGATTTGTCTGTTTTCTCTTCCAACATATTGTATTTTTATTGCATTGTAATATTGGATTGTTCAAATAAACAAGAAAAGAATACTCATTTCAACCATAGCAGAACTAAACCTGTTTAAAAACAAACAAACAAACAAAAAAACTAAAAAAAATTACGTATCATCTTTTAATGTTACAATTTCAAAGTGCTGCCTTTATACCATGTCTTAATAGGACATATATTTTAACATGTGCAGAATGAAAGTCACCAAGTAACCTCCTGCAACATCTCCTGAGTTTCTGCTTTGAATCTTGCTTCTCCAGGGACCACACTGACTCTGGGATTTTGTACAGCCTTGGAGATGTGCTGTAGCTGACTAATGTACTACAGCTTAGCATATTAACTTCATAGGCAGGCCCTTAACGTGAGGCAAAGGGACATAAAAAGAAAAACAACAACCCAGAACTTCTCAAGTTTTTATCTCTGCTTTCTACCTTCTCTACCTGCCAGGACTGACCTTTATCATAAAATGCTGGCAAAATGAGGATACACATTAGAAGCAGCCTGGACCCCAGGTGAGAGTATGCTTTTGTTCACCTCTGCTAAGAAGAAATGCAGTAAGTTATCCTGGCTCCCCAGAGACTTATGAAACAGCTAGAAAAACACTGGACAGTCCATTTTTCATGTGGCTTGAGAACTGAGGGCAAGCAGCTCTGTCCAACCTTTGACTGTTTGTTCCTGCCTAGAAGAATGAAAATAGCTAATGTGGAGGCAATGACAAGAGTCATGGTTCTTTTTTTCCTTCAAAATTAAGACCTCTTCTGAAACCATGATGTTAGGAGGGAAATCTTGCCTGATCAAGGAATGTAGCACAAAATGAGTTCCTTACGCTAGGATGTTAATTGCTGTTGAAAATATTTATGAAGGGGTTTCTTTAATGAAGTGATTTGTTGGTCCTAAGTAACTGCTTTATCTCATCAATTCCACAGCACAGGAAATCTACTGTGAAAGTTTGGTCCCAGCAAAGTATGCTTGGCTTGAAGAAAAGAATCACACTTCGGAAAAAAAGAATAATGGAATGTTAAGTTAGTAATGTCTTTTGCAGCTTATTTGTAGTTTGATCTTTCTGTGCTGTGAAATGATTTTAGAATTTAAATTCTGAGGTTGAATTTGTGCCTTTGCTTGGATAGTTTTTTAAAGTATTTCTTCTGCTTGTTTCTTACACGGAAGAATAATATTACAATAGATGGTTTGCATTCGACTGCCAAAAGCCTGACTGCTGGGAGGAGGATATTCTGGCAAGTGTGCAAATAATATTAAGACTGACTAGCTTCCTTGATTCTCCAGGAAAACACAGCTTACTTCTCCCAGGTCTTCCATCCAGGAAAGCAATTATGTTTGTATTACCTTGACTTTTATAGTCCTGTTCGTATGCTCAAGGGTTAGATAAATGCTCATCTGCTTGTCTGGATTGGAGTCATACAGCCATGTCTTTTAAGATGGACACAGGAACTTGGATCTCAGCAGAACCTGCCAACATGCATTGACCTCTGTGCTGTGTTAGCCATCCATTTCAGTGGCTGGCCAGCTAGGTAAGGAGGAGCCTGAAGGGAACTAGGATACAGGTTGAACACTCACGGTAGTACTGGGTTGCAGGGGAAACAGACCTTATTGGGTCCATAGCAGGAGAGCCATACCCTCTGGGATGGTGCTGGTGAGTCTCTCCATGAAATTATTTCCTCTCACAGATGTCCGTAGTTTTCTGCATGCTTAAGCTGATTGGATGAGATACCTACAGTGTGAAAGGGAAGCTGATTTCCAGAGGGATTGAATTATTTGCAAAGGGTCGGGAATGGTGGAGCTGAACACTGAACGGAAGTCTCTTGAAACCATGCCAGTACTTCAGCCACAAGGCCACTGTTCCTTCATAGCACATTTTCCTTTGACTGTAGCAGCTTTTGCAGCTGGCTGGCTTTGTAGAACAGATCCAAAGCTCGCTGAAGTCAGCAGGAGTCTACTTACTGACTTCCAGTGGACTTTGGGTCAGGCTCCATTCGATGCTTTTTTCGTATACTCTAGAAAGTTCTGTCCTTTAATACTCCCTTTACCTGTCCCAGACATGTATTAAGGAAGCTGCTTGAGTTTCGAGTTGTTTATTTTACCTTGTAAGGACTCCTGGCAACTGTTTGGAAACAGTGATAGAAAACAAGGTTATTGCTCCCATCTCCTCACTGGAAATTTCTGCTCCCTCAGAGCACAGCTACATAAACAGCTGATTTGGCATTTAGCACAAGGAAGGAGCGGAAATGCCTGGCAGGGTGGTGGGAATGAGTTATTGGAGGTGATGGGGGCAGGGCCACAGGCTCCGAGCAGAGCTAGTGCTGGTGGAAGAAGCTGTGCTGGATCCCGAATCCCTGGCTTGTATAGCGGCAGTCTCTTTGAAGGGATGGGAACTATCAGAAGCGGGTGGAATCTCTTCAAGTGCTAATAAAATGCTAAAATTAGCGTGATCGCTGATAACCCACTTAGTACTTAACAGCTGTATGCGAAGATTTCATTTAGTTCCCCAGGGTTGCTACTATTCACTGCCATCTCCCCGGACTCAGAAAGTGATGGATGGGAATTCACTGCTTTTTTTTCTATGTTCCCATATTTTCCCATGTGGAAAATAGATTTGTCTCTACTCAGGAAGGATTCAGTTATTCTCTCTGTGAAATCAGTGGTTAAGCTACCTGTGGCTTCTGTGGTATGGTTTCATGATTTTCTTTGTAAGGAAGGGACGAGGCTGAGCAGAGCTATATGCAAAACTGATGTGCAGCAAAGCCTACCAAAACTGTAGCTGCTTTTCTGTTTACTTCATTTGACTTTTGATCTTACCTGAAGACCATTTGAACTGTATTTTAGATGAGGTCATCTATGGTAACCACAGTAGTGTTATTATCTTGATTTAAACTTGATTTAAGCTAATATACATGGGCTTGAGATGTTCTCTCAGCAGGTTCTCTGCTTGTTTACTGATA
>JAOWBP010001760.1:9015494-9045714 GCA_028571105.1 Tragopan temminckii | reverse complement strand
AATAATTTAAAGGCTTAATTTCAGTGTGAGTGAAGTTCCTAAATGTATGAGAAACATAGCCTTAGTTTGCCTCTCCTATGGTCCTTACTGCCTTTCTGTCGGCTTTGTAGGACACTGGGATGTTGTAAGAAGTGAGGCTTTGAGAGAAACATTGTTGATGATGCGGTACCTCACAAAGGTGGTTTTTGTACAGGAGAAATGACATTTGCAAATGTAGTCTTGTGGAGGCATCAGTATATAGTATATCCCAGTATTTTGGATATTGAGATGATAAAGATGCTTAGGGTGTCTAGTGAAGTGCTGGCTGTGTGTGACACTGGCAACTGCTGTTTTTTGAAATGATGATAATGAAGAACTCTTGGGTAATTCTGTCTTGGAATTTGACTGATAAAGCTGCATCACTCAATTCACATCAAGCATTTAGATAGTGGTAAAACTTGATTTGTATATACCAACCTTTGCTAGCAACGTGATAAAGAATATAGATCATCTTGATCATTCTAAATGCAATTTGTTCTGTTCTTTTCAAGCATATAATCCTGATACAAAGCAAGGATTTTTGTTAGGGCATTTTTCAATTCAAATGGAACAAAAGCACAGACCACTTGGAGGTTGAATTATCACTTGCAGCTGCACTGATAAAAGAGCAAACACTAAATGCCTCTACAGTTCTGAATGCTTTAGAAGCAATGAAGTTTCTCTAAAGCAGCTGCTTTCTTCCCTGTTATCTGGTTTCTCATTGAAAGCAGTATCTCCCTCCTTGCTAGGGCATTCCTACATCTGTCTTATGCACGTAACACGGGCAAGTATCAACAATGGAGAGAAGATCAGTTTAAGTATTCTGCTATCTGTTTTGAGAGAGATGTCATGCTATTATCGTTAGGCTATAGCTTCTGGCTCAAGTGTATTCAAAACAAATCAAATTATCAGCTGTGATTTGTTATACTGTCTGGGGTTATGGACTTTAATCTAGGGTTATGGACTTTCAGTATCTTCATTCTGGGTAGTAAATAGAGTAAATTTGCTCATACAAATATATTTATCTTATGGAAGAAGGGACCAATTGAATGCGGAAAATGGGAACTTCTCTGCTTTTACTACAACTTGGAACGTGTACTGCATCCTCAAATTCTGCTGTGTTTCTGGGATCCAAGTTGTTATGAAAACTGTCAGTTTTTATTTACTATTGACCAGGTTTTTGCTGTGGCCACTGGCAGTCACTGAACTAAAAAAGCGTATATGAGCTCAGCTTCTGTGGAGTCTCTGTAGAGAAGATCTTGACAGCCAGCGAATCGGAAGAGAAAGGACTCTTCAGCAATCTCAGATGCTGCTTTCCTAAAAGAAGCAGTAGGGTCTCTTCTCTTGTTCCACTCGTTCGTTTTCACCTCACTGCTGACAGTCACTATCTACAGCCTTGGAGGTAAGCCAACACCAGTGCCACTTTGTGAGTCAAGTGTCAGGACATGGCATGGAGCAGTAGTGCCTGAAATCTTCCTGAGTCCTTAGAGATAACAAAGCCAGGTGCTCTTGGGAGCTGAAGTTCAGTTCCCATCACCTTATGTTAGGCCTGGAATCTCAAAAGGGCAAATGGTGAGGCAGTGTGTGTTGACAAGTCAGAGGACAGGCTTGCTCTGAACATTGACTTTCTGAGGAGCGGGAGAAGGTTGGCTGTATACACACACTTGCTAGATACTATTCTTACATATGTAACTGGTTTGAAGAGTCCACTTCTGCAGTATCTGGGCACTGTAAGTGACAGTCATAAAAAAATAGCTAAGACCTGGGGCCTGGGGTTCCTGCTGATGTAAATCTGCACAAAGCTGGGCAGAGAGAGGCTGACTGCACCCCAGGCTGTGGCACGTGCTTTAGGGGATAAGTACAAGTACAACACTAGGGAGGGGGTTAATAAGCATTTGGACCTCTCATTAGCACTGTTCAACATGCAGTCTCATCTGACTAAGGCCCTTGTCAAAGCAAGGCTGTGTCCATCTTGTCTCTACCTATGTTATATCTTATCATCTATTGACAAAAAGTTTGTTGAAATTGCCAGTGTTATTTTTACAGATAGACAAAACAAATAGTTGCTCATCTAGTTTATTTGCTGAGAAATCAAACTCAGTTCAGCTGAAATTGTTTGCAGTCAAACTTCGCAAACAATTTAAGCCAAATCTTTCCACCCTGGGAAAAAATGAGTGAAGTGAAAGCTGTCATTATAGCATTTTCTACACAAAATGTTTAGGCTTTGTTTCTAAATGGGGCTCCAAATACATACTCAATTACATTTTAATAACTCTGAAAGTAAAGAGTTATTGTCTCTGTCCTCAAACAGAGGGGAAACAACTTGCTTGCTATAGAATGTAGTGAAACACTTATTTCAGTCTGAAATGCATTTTCTCCCAAATTTACCTTTTAGCAAGAAAACTGAGACATTTCGTGCTTTTACCCTGAAGAATTGCAATGAATAACGTGGAGGGTTATTTCCTCACCCATTCCTGATTCAGGCTCACTTTGTGCTGAGGAAGCAGTGTTATCTAGTCCTAACTATCTCAATGACACCAGCTTAGCGCTGTAAATCACTATCAGGGCTCCAACCAGTTGTCATGGTGGTGCTGGAACAGCAATACAGTGGTAAATTTTCTTGATGTTCCAGTTGTTTATGTTTTATATGAGGGAGTGAGAGTGTCCACAGCATTTTTATCAGATAATGCCATGAAGCAGGATAAATGAGGGGAAATGGAATAAAGAAACATTTGCAGCCCATCACCACAGCAGAAATTTGCTTCAGTGAAAAAGTGACTGGAGAGAAACATAAAAATAACTTAGGATGTGTTTAGTTAAAATAAGACTAAATCTCAGCATTTTGGCTAAACTAAGTGGAGGAATCAGATACTAACTGTATATCTGCAGCCAGAAATACTATGGATGTGGACCTGTTAAATGATCAAATGCGTGTTATGTGTGGAACCTTGTTTAAATTTGAATGTTAATACCACTCAGAAGATTTACAGAAACTGTTTGATTCTTAATACCTCTTCTAAAGATATATCTCTACAGTTAAAGTGTGTTTATTGCTCAATAATAAACAGTGTCGACAGGAAACTCATACAGAATAAACATCATCCGTATGTTTTACTTCTGTGTTTTCATAAGAGGTCAATGTCCTGTTACAGCTTTCTTCTCCAAATTCTTAGTAGTTCAGTTTAGATGTTTGATAACACGTATCATTGAAGAAACAGTAGGAAGAGTTTAATCTAGTAATACACATTTGAGAAATAGTTAACTTGTAAATAATTCTGTAGAAAGACCTTCTACAAACAGGTAGCTTACTTTAATTATTTTTAAATACTTTGAAGCAGATAGCACTAGTTTAATTCCACAAACACTGATAATTCCTGTATGAATAGTTTTATCTAATATGCTAAGCATGATGCTAACTAAAGCTAGATAAGGTGAATTCAAATGTTGTCAGTGTATCTTGTTCATGTTTCCTGTTCAAAACGTTCCTGTGGTGAAAAATAGCCTTCTTACTAGATTAGAAACAACATATTTTGCTTTTTAACTAAAAACAGAAATTTTAAAATTGTGGGATTTTGATATTTTAATTCTATCTCTGTACGTGCTGTCCCATATTGTTACTGAATGCAGTTATCAAAGAAGAGCACCGAATAAGTTTCAGAATACAAAGGAAAGCCCAGGAAACTTAAAGGGTAAGGGAAAGGTGGAAAACAAACCAGAAAAAATATGGGCAGGAATAATGATGTTAGACATCCTTTCAAAAAGTAAGAAAGGGGGGGAAAAAAAGAAGTAATAATCTCAAAAAAATCATATGTGTAGAAGTGTTGTTTTGTAGATATTTTAAACATGAAATAAT
Source organism: Tragopan temminckii (assembly GCA_028571105.1). NCBI lineage: Eukaryota > Metazoa > Chordata > Aves > Galliformes > Phasianidae > Tragopan > Tragopan temminckii. The sequence goes on along the minus strand of JAOWBP010001760.1, from coordinate 9,041,843 downwards.
TTCATTATGGAATAAAAATTGCCTAAAAATGCCAGCGAATCTACAGTTTCTGTATACTGTAGATGTTCCGAAATCTTTTGTGCAGGTTCTGGGGATATCAAAGTTTAACTGGAAAAGAGTCTCTAATGCTTTTATCTCTTTGTTAACCAGAATTATTTTCTTTTCCATTTTTATTTATAGCATAGCTTAATTATAAACTCTGTAGATTCTGTGAGTTCTTGGAACCTAACAAGACTCATTTCTACCCCATGTCGTGCTACAAGTCTTTGAATTCTGATGAGCAACAGTGTAAGTTGTGGGAGCCACTGTAATATTCACAGGTCAGAGTCTTTAATAATAATCTCTAAGATCTGAGAAACAGTTTCTTTTTTTCACAGAAGGTGAGGTAGATGAATGTGCATCAAATTAATAATTTTTACTACCTTTCAGTTTTCAGAATTAAAGTTGATGTGGACTGTCTTGATTGGACATTAGTAGAGCCAGTTGCAAGACTGTTTAAAGAAGAAAAAACAAATAAAACAGAACTTGGAACTTTGGCTTATAAAATTCTTATGTAAATTTACGTGAGGAGGGGGTCTTACCCTGCTTATTTTCTGGTGTTTAAGCGACAACACGCTTGTCTCTTAACCTTAAGAGCTATGTTGAGGGGTGCAGCAAGTAGAAGTGCATCTATAAAGAAAAATGATGCTGAGAAACTGCTGTCTGCACTGTATGTGGCTCAAAGGTTTCATTGCTGATGTAGTCTGGGCTCACTGACTTAATATCCTTTAATAGTTGGGGCACATCTTTTTGTTTTGATTTGTGAGAAAGAATTCAGTTCTTGTGCCCTGAGCTGTCTTTGTGATGGGAATCAAAGCAGAGCAAGTGAAGATGAATGAAAGATCTGTTTCTGGAAGATACTTGCTGATGAGAATTAAAATGTTAATATAGTTGCACACCCAAATTAGTGAGAAACAGCAAAGAAATTTCCTTTCAGTCTTCCCTATAATTTTCTAGGTTTCTTTCAAGTGTGGACTCGTGGATTTAGGATGAAATTGAAACTACCTAGGGTGAGCATTGATTTTTCTCTGGCAGTCTCTTCTGATCTTTCTTGAATTTGGAAGTTGATGGTCTGTCGTTCCACTGTTGGAGCTGCTGACTGACTGCTGGGGGAACAAGCTGCAGGGGGCTGAGAAAAGGAGATGAAAGAAATGGAGAACAACCAGACCTGAGATCTGAACCTTTCGATGCTGAATGTTTTCTTTTGCTGAAATCTACCTGTAATAGCTGAACTGCTGTACAGCTGAGGCTCTCTGCTTCAGGCGAAGGCATCGGAGTTCTATAATCAGGTACTCCACGAGGCCTTAACTTTTCCTTTCAGTCCGCTGACTGATGTGTCGTAATTCTGAGCACCCTGTTCCTGCATATCTTTGAAGCAGCAAAACTGCCTTTTCTGCATGAACCGAATAGCTGGAACTCATTTCCTATTAGATTTTTCTTCTAGTAGGAAGTGGTTGTGTTGGTTAGTGATGTGTTACTGGGGGGTGTTTTGGTACTGTTGAACTTGAAGCTTGTGGGTAGCTGTTTCACTGGCGGTGTTGTGATCTCAGCTGGTGCTGTGCTTTGAGGGGAAAAAAGCAACCACAACCAACAAAAAACTTTGTGCAGGTATTGAAATCTCATGCTTTGCGAGTGCCTTTTGTGATTCTTCAAGCTGAAATAGCTGTTTGACCTCTGAAGTCAGTGATACGCATGAATAAAAGTGCTCTTCTCCAAAGTGCCTGGGAGCTTGTGCTGTCTGTAGAATGTCCTCACCACAGGAGTTTTCAAAGATCTGACTAGATTGTACTTAAAGGACTGTGGTGGATATTTTTTTGGGGATGAGCCAACAAGTGGTGAAATTCTCACACTCATTTTCTCATTTCACTGCTATAATGTTGCAGTCAAGACCTTTTGTCTGTGTGGTATTTAGTAGCACTCTTTTTTTCCCCATATTTGGAGAAGTGGTGTGTATAGATTTTGTGTCCTTATTTGCCAATAAATGCACCATTAGGTCATCACTACTGTTAAAATTTACTCCATTTTCTATTATTTATGCTGATGTGGTACAAGATAGCTGTAATCTGGGCCTTGTGAGTCTTCTCCCGAGAGAGGTCACTGGTAGACAGGCAAGCCAGACAAGACATGTAGCTGTCGTGTAATCTGATGCATATCTGTGCTTTAGTCAGCAAGTGCTGTGGGGACCTAAGGATCAGGAAGCTGCAGTTCCTTTGGTGTCTCTGAGTTAATGAAATAGGGGAGTATGTTTAAAATTACTTATTTATTTGGGATGCAAACCCTGAGACTTGTCATCAAATAAAAAGTATGGCTTTTGAGATTCTCGGGGCTGCCTGGAGGGATTCACACGCCCTGTTCCTGTTAAAATGGCAAGGTTAGCTTTGAAAATTGCTTTTACATGAATATTTTGGAAGATGAGACTATTTTGAAGATGACAATAATAAAATTAAATTGAAAGCGGGGAGAAAATTTCACATGACAGGATGGTTCTCTAAGGTCAATTTGCACAAGAATTAGCTGGTAAAGAGGGAAGAGTGAGTTTGGTGACTTGGCTACAGTTGCTGTTTACCTTATCTCATCCTTGCCCTAGAAAAACTTGTCTGACATTTTTTGAGGGGAAGGAGAGGAAGAGCATGGTCAAAATGTGGTAACTCTAAACTTTATGAAAGCTTTGCCCTTGACTTCTTTAGAGAGGAGCTCTCTGTAGTTTACTTGGCCAGACAACTTGCTTGTGCTATATTCTTGTACAATGAGTGTATTTTACTGTTTTTTTTAAAGATTGTGCAAATGAAATACAGGGACAGTTTAAATTAGGAGAAGCAAGAAGGAAGAGAAAACAGTTTGCCTGAAGTCAGACAATCAGACTGTGTCCTGGTGTGTACTTGCCTCTGTTGTGTTTGTGGCCCTTTTTGATGTTTCTTGAATGCTAAGCTGAAATTTAGCTCTCAATTTTGAGCTGTTTTAATTCAGAAAATGGGTATAAAGACAACAGTTGTCAGTGTTGGTAACTGATTGCCTGGATTTATCTGAAGTAGGACTAATTGATATTCCCCATGTATTCAAAGAAGTTCAGTGGGCAAAACCTGTTCTGGGTGGTCTCGAGTCACTGAATTCCAATGAGAAAAATGCTTCTTGGAAGATTACTTTGATTTCCTTTTTCATTGCCTCACTATGGAGTAATCACAACTCTTCCCTCCTGCCTTATTTTTTATGTGCATTTTTCCTCTTCATCTTTTTAGTTCCATTCTTGCCCTGTGAGGAACTTTGGCTGAGAAGGAGTGTCTTCTGGGGATTAGTCTTTGCCTGATCCTGACTTTCTAGAGATCATGAGAGGTAGCGTTACCAGGAGCTTGGTTCCTCTTGTTCTTTTCACTAACAAAACAGCAGTTAGTGAGGCCTTTGAAGGGGAGAGCTTACTCTTCTTGGCATCTACTGGGTGTTCTTCTGGCACCTCTTCACTTGGTGCTGTTGGTCAGTAAGCATTCATCAGAGGTGGTCTTTCCTTTGAAGAAGTAAAGAAAACCTTGTTCTGGATTATGGATGTGAAATGAGGATATTAAGTGCTGAACGTGGCATTTACCTACCCCATTAGATTGCTTCCAGCAGGGCACTGTGGTCCAGAGCATCAGTGCAACATATGTTGTGGCAAGATGTAGAAGGAGAACCTTTTGAGATTGGTGTTTAAGGGATTTGCAAAAAAAAAAAAGTGTGTTTAAATGTACTATTTGGCCAATATATCCTTTACCTTGTTTATTTTAGGCTCCAGTGCATAATTGCATAGTTTTTGAATTGCTTAAACAATTATTTGTTAGTCACCTTTAACATGCTTACTGTTCTTTTGCAGTTTAGAGACCAAATATCATTACCTTTCACTGGTACTTAATTTTTCCCCACATGAAATGCTGAAAACATTTCTACTAAAGGGAGCCTGGGAACACTTAAAGGCGTTTATTATTCGGATCTATTTTTAACCAACTAATACTCTCTTAAAAGGAAAAAAGGAAAATAGAGCTCCACTGAACTCCTTCAAACTATTCCATTTTGAAATAGCTTGATTTTTCTTTCTATTTATTTTTTACTTTTTTTTTTAAATCAAGTATTTAATTTATTTTGGGAGAAGTTTTAACAGCTTCTGGACACCCAGCCATACAATCAGCTAATTCCTTGAACTATCTTAGGTGGGTGCAGTTTTCAACATAGCCACCTTCTGAGATGTTATGATTTCTGCTGAGAGGTGAGTGGTTAAAACATGCTCTATTTTGCAAAGGATTTGAGATTTAGCGTTTCTGATGGAGTAAAATAAATGGAAGGTGTCCTCACTGTCAATCTGTGGATTGTTTTCAAAAGCAGAGAAGATGGGAAAAACTGTCATCCTTCTCTGTGAAATGGTGTCTTGTGCTGGAATTTGAAGTGCTGAGGTCAGTCCTGGTCTTATTGAAATCGGTGGGAACGTTCCCATTGACTTCAATTGAGTCATAATTTCACCCTTTATTATTCATTAAGGAGATCTCTGGGGACAGGAGGAGAGGCAGGAATGTGTGGCTTTAATGCTGGTAGAAGGAGCCTGGAGTCAAGCACAGGACTCAACAGATGGTGGATATCTGGCCTGTTGAAAATATGGTGTCTGTAGTTGGGGCATAGAACCAACTTATTTGCTGAGAGGGCTCCATGCGGAGAACTGTGAAGGGGGAATGCCCTAAGGAAAACAGGACGATTGTGCGTGTGGTGGAGGAGGAATATTCAGAACAGGTTTTTGCTCTGGAGTACAGGAGCAAAACCAAGAGTGAAGTTCAGTGAAGTTGTAGTCTTCTGAAAAGGAAGAGAAATTTGCAGTGAATGTGACATTTGGTTATATGACATTTGGTTATAACTTTTTTGAAGAGTTATTTTAAAACCATGAGGAAAATCCAAAAAAAAAAAAAAAAAAAAAGCACAGAAAGCTATGGAAGAAAGCTTGCAGCTTGGTGCTGCTTGTAGGTGTGTTGATGATGCTGCAGAGCTGGTCTGCTTGAATACTTAGAAATACCTGAGCTGAAATTCTCCAAACACAGAACTATATGCAAATCCTTAATTCGCTGTGAGTTCATTGTCTTTGTCAGGTAGTGCAGTGTGTCAGTCGCAGTATGAAGCCTTTTTATTCATTGAAATCCCAGACAAGGCTATGCAAACACATAAATGGGATTAATGAATGCAACTCATTACCGGCTCTTGATTGAGACCACACATGATGCTAATCAATCACTTTGGAGTGCTAATGGCTTTGGGAGACTGACCCCTAACCTAGTCTTTGATGGCCATCTTGTCAGGGACACTGAGCAGAGAGCTCTGGACAGCGTCCACTGCTCTGTAAAGCAGTCCATGAAACCCTGGCCAGATGAGTTTGTTAGCTAGAGAAATGATGTATGCTCTGCAGTACAGATTGCCTCTACACTTAGCTTGTCCTTCCTGCAGCATGAGAGGACCAACTTGGGTTGTGCCAAGATTTTGATGAGGAGTCCCTGTGAACAAAGAGATAGGAGCTGTGTAAAGGGAGGGCTGCTGGGATAAATGCCCAGCTGAGTTTCCCTTGGCAGCAGAGCCTGGCAGAGCTGTTGGTGAATTACTTCAGATGGCAGCTCCCTGGTGTCATGCTGCAAATGGATGGCAAACACAACTACTGGATGTTATAGACTCATTTTCCCAGGGCTTCCTGTGTGAGTGCTGGGGCACAGCTCAGTTGCACTGTTGTAAGAAAATGCTGAGACATGCCACAGATCTGTCAAGCTTTGCTGAACAGACAACCTGGCTGTAGGCAGGGTTGGGTCATGCTATCTCCATCTTTAGTAGCTTTTTAGGAGAATGGCATATGCTCCCATGTTGTCCTGTTACTGTATGTTCTGCTTCCCAAGAATAATTCATTTTCAGTTACATCAAGTCTACCAATAGAGAAACTTTCTGAAAATATCTGCTCCCTTTACATTTGATAAATCCTAATGACTGGTTTCAATTGGCTTTATTAAAAAATCAGCAGATGGAATATTTTCATTGTCCTGGATGATCTAATGTTATTTAAGTAAGATTATTTGGATGGTACCTCATTTGAAACAGAGTAATGCTGGACTTGAAGAGTTAGGAAAAGTAACTGTGGAAAGAAGATTGTGTGGTGGTCCATCACATCCTGGGAAGAGGGTGATGAGCAATGAATACATGGGTTATAGACCTTGCTGTTCACTGAGTTTCCCTGTTTGCTGCATGCTAACCCTGATTTTTGTGCTTGTCAACTCAGCAGTAGCTGAGGGTGAGCCAGCTTTCTCCTCCTCTCTCCACCTTGGCCCCAAAATGTAGAGCTTTTTGTTAGGACTAAAAGTTACAAATTCAAGCAGTTCATTTTGAACAGTGAAGTAAATTGAGAACGGCTGGACCTTGAATGGCTGAAGTGAGTCATGTTTCTTTGTATTTGTATTCATAGCTGAAAGGAGGTTTTTGGAGATTCCTCTGGACATGGGTCTGTCCCGTGCAGAAGGGAGGGTCTTTGGAATATGACCAAGTGTTTTGTAGCAGTTGTCTGTTTCTTGCTGAGATATTGTTGTCATTTAGTTGTATCACTTACCTTTGATTATTTATCCATTTGCCTCTATTTGCTGCTTTGTCATAAATAAGAAGAAATGCAAGGGATCAGAGACCAGGTCAGAATAGAGTCCAATTGCTGGCATGTCAGCACAGGAAGGCATGAATCTCACCCCACGACTTTTGAGTCTGATGGTATGATTGCAGGGGGAAAAAAAACCTTCCTGCAAAATTCAGGGCTAGAAATGAGTTTACCCTTTGAAGTATGCTGATCTCTAGAACTAAATATAACAATACTCACATAACATGACTTTCAAATGATAACTGATTCTCACTGGCATCAGTCTTCAGGGAGAGATTTCTGCTGTGTGAGGTGCACGGTGTTCAGGGCTGTGGATCCTTGCAGTAAGGAATGCTTGTCATTGAGATATGGGTTGAAGCCCAGCAGCTGCTCTGGACTCTGACAGCAACACAGGCAATGAGGAGCATCTGGTTTTGGAAAGCTGACAGCAGCAGGCTCCGAGTCTAGCTCTCAGAGCAGATAGCTTGCCTCTGCTCTTAGAGCATTGATGTTACTGGCACTATGTCACAAAAATACAGAAATTTGGTCTGCAATGGCCACAAACCCTGCATCTGTTCCCTAGTCCTGTTCTTCTGAGGAACCTACGACATCTGTCTTCTTCAGCTGTCTCTTGTCTCTAGGTGTTCCTCCAGAGCTGTTTGTACCATAGATCCACTCTAGGTACCAGATTAAAGTGTCCTGTTGCTTTCAGAGGCTGAATATATTGACTAATGTGCATGAGTGTCTAACCTTTTGGCTTGCCTGGCCTGCACTGAGTGAAGAGAAATTGTCTTGGGCCACATATAAAATAATGCAGTTAATGTATACATGGTAACAAAATGTCCTTTATTTATTTTTATTAAAACATAAAAGGGCGACAAAAATATCAAACAAATGGTTTGAACACAGCTTAAAACAGACTTGTGCTGCTGAGAATAGTTGTACTTAGTATAGACTATGAAAACTGGTCTAGAAGGCTTTAGGAGATAGTTTGACGTCCTTGCTTGCATTCAATAGCATGAGGTAACTTTGGGGCCTGGAGGTTGTAGTTATACTACAGAGAGAAGCAAGAATGGAAATGATGGAAGAACTGCACGTCTTTGTGTTGGCAGTTCTCTCCCAATCCCTTTGGTGTCTCTTGTGATACTTTTTTTGAGATTTTGAATTTTTTTTAGCCCATTAAAAGATCTCCTAAAGGAGATTGTGTGTTCAAGGCAGTAAATATTGTGATGTCACGTTCGGGACAAAACAGGAACTAGTGTATCTGCATATAATTTTGAAGCAGTATGGAACATGCAGCACAGAAAATTCTGTTCCCAAAACAACCATATCAGTTGCATCTCATGGATTTTTCTGCCTTTGATATTGCTTTGGCATCTTTTATTATGGGTTTTCTTCAGCAATCGGATTGGATGCTGAGTTTTGACAAGTGGCCAGGCATTTCTGGTTCTCTCAGAAAGGTCATAGAATGTTGGTCTGGCTATCTAACTGGAGATCTCACAACTCTAGGTCCTCTCAGGAGACTTCTTCAGCTTTTCACTTGGCTGGTTGCAAATGTTAACAGCTGCCTTTGTTTCACTACTCCTGGGCCTGGATCAGACATAGAAACAGAGGCATGTGCACTGAAGTTGACTGCAAATGTACTGTATGATCTGTAAAGCAAATGACTGTGAGAATAGGATTGTAGCTTGCTAATTTTATCTCCTTGTATCACGTGCTTTGCTAGGACTTGCAACTGTGAAAGATGCGTGAATATGAGAAAACCTGAGTGTCTATTAAGGAAGAAAAAGTGTGGTGGGGAATTCACACTCTTCCTGTTGAGGAGCAAAGCAAACGTGCATAAAGTAAGGGAAAGAAGGCAGACCTGTGTGAAAGAGACTTGCATTAAAATAAAGCCAATTGGCAAGATGCTTCGAAGCAAGTGAGGTATAGAATCAGTACTGTGTTTTTAAAAAAAAAAAAAAAAAAAAAAAATCTGTACTAATGGCTTCATCAGTTAGATATTGCAGACTGATCAATCAGTATTGTACAAGAACAGCAGAAGGTCAAGATGCAAACTGGGTGTTTTTTTTGTTGCTTTTTGCTTTTTTTTTTTTTTTTTGCAACAAGAGAAAAAAGCTGCAAACAGCAGTAAACATTTTCATCCATATACTGTTTTATATCTGGATTGAGAATTGAAGATGGGATTTAGGGCTTCACTGCCTGCATCTGTGTTAAAATAGCATCACAAAGGTGAATGTGTGAGATTTTGTAAATTTCTGTGAAAGACTGCATTTTTGGAGTTGCAGATTTCATTGAAAAGAAGGCAGTGGAAATGTGCAAGAATCTCTTCATAGATTTTGAAAAATGAGAAATAATCCCAACTCCTGATTTGGATTAAAGCTTTTGTTAGAAACCAGGTTTTCCAGCAAAATTGCAAATTGTGGCTGTGGAACAGTTTCACAAACACCTGCCACTTTATCCAAATGCTACTTGTAACAAAACACAAAAATCGTCTAAATCAAGTAGACCTCAAAATCTTAATATTTCCAGGAGGTATTTGTGCTTCAGAGTTGCCTTTTTAAAACATTTCAAAATCAAAATGGAACAATCCCTTCAGATCAAGTTAATGTTAGTTCAGAGCCAAAGTTAACTAATTACACTTTTTTTTTTTTTTGCTGTGCTGGAACTTTTGAAAGACATTTGGAATAGGCAAACTCGCAACAATGTTCTCCAGTTTTCAGAGACTCCTGGGAAGTCAGAATCAGTTATTTACGTAGTTCAGCTTCCAGATATAATCCTGTTCTTATTCAAGACAACAGAAATCCTTTCTCTGAACAGGCTGATTGATGTAATCTGTGCTATTTCTGCCTTGACAGTATTTTGTGTAAGTACAAAAGTAAGCATCTTGTGCCAGAAATAGGCAGAGTCATAAAGTGGAATGCAAGCTTGTCCATTTTTGTGGGGAATGCCCTTGTGTATTTCATTACATTAATTAATTTTTGCCTAGATCCATGGTTCTGATGTATTTTCTTACACTCTTGACTATTTTCTTTATTCAGGAAGATTAGTGTTATGCTCAAAGTAGTCAGATGTACCTACTTGTGCTTTCTCTGCATTGATGTTCCTTTTTTTCTTTTTTTTTTTTGTATCAGCTAGTGTTGATTTACATTTGAACCATCCAGTTCAGTGGAGTGAGAAGTGGTTTATGTATGGCTTTAGCCATTCAGCTGTCTTGCAGAGAACAGTGGTCACAGCTCAAGCACTTTCCACCCATATGGGGTAGCAAATGAATAAAAAGAATGTACATATCCCCCATTGGGGGTCGGGTCTTTTGAGGCCTTCTGGAGGCAATGAGTTATCATAGGCAGCAATTGGCAGTACTTGTAATTTCTGCCGTGTTTGTCTTACTAGTAAATGTCATAGAGACTTTTTTATGAAACTGCTTTTATTAATTCACTTGAATTTAATGGCCGTGTTGCAATAGTCCCATTTACAGTGTAATTTCTTGAATATACGCAGCTCTTTTTAAAGATGAGAGCTGGCTTTGCTAGATCAAGCTGTCATTACATTTAACTAGGTCTTTAATTATAACCAGATGGATGAATTATTTTAATCACTACTATATATCTTAACAGTAGTTTGTACATTGACACAAAGTTGAGAACATCAAACAGAAATTAAATGCTAGAGCAGGAAAGCTGCCAACCTCTAAGGGAAGCAGTTGATCAGAACCTGTCATCTTAAAAGGTTCAAAGAATGCAAAACAAACATTCAGGATTAGTGTACTAAATATGGTTTATCGGCTCCACTCTTCTCTGATAATTCATCTATATCATTTATTTTAATACTTTGCTGTGCATATCTCAGACTCTGTAATTAGAGAGCTTCACCTCTTCCTGCCTTTGAAATAGTTCGCTTTGAGGCTCTTCAGAGAGAAAGATACAATTATTACAAGGCTATTTGATGCATAGTACAAAAGAATCTTCTCATAAAACTGTCCCTTTGTATATAATAATTGACTGGAGTTAATATTGACACCTACAGTGATTTTATTTTTGGCTTTTCTAATCAGCTTGGCTTCCTGGCTGAGATTGTATTCATCTCAAGAATAAGACCACAGGTAAAAGCTGGCTCTGAATCTGGGGTGTAGGGTTAAGATACGCCAATGGGAATGGCATTAAGTTGGCACATTTGCATTTCTGGTACCATTGCAGAGAGCAGCAATGTGCTGTGGTCTCTTCTGTCAGTTCATGGTTAGAAGCTGTCTGATGTTGGGTCTGCATCTCCACTATTCCCTTAAGGAAAGAATTAGGAAGGGGGTGCAGGAAGTCTCAGGACTGTCAGCTATTGAGTAAAAACTCCAAATGGAGTGGAACTGAACTGGCACAAAGTGGTTTTGTTAGAAACAGCCAGGGTGATTTTGTGTTTGATGTCTGATTATACAGCAATTGCTTTCTAATTACGGTGTTGATTTGAATTAGATTATTGTGCTCTTGATCAAATGCAAGTGCTGTGGTAAAACTGCTGCATGTGTTTGTTTTCTTGCCAAATAATGATGATGTGTTAAGAAGGATTATCTCCTGAGTGTTTTACACATATCAGCAATGGTCCAACTATAATTTTTGTTCAAAACAGTGAGCACATCTGCAATAATAATTTATGCTACAATATTCTGAAGTTTCACATTGTCCTGGTTGTGAATTCTCTTACTTTGTTGAACAATAGCAATAACTTACACATAAAGTGGCATTTTATGTTTGACTGCATTTTTTGTTTTGATAACATTTGACCCTAATGTGCTTTTCACTGAGATCTTCTTTCCACACAGAGCCGAAATGATGCTTTCTGCAGAAGTGCTCTGAAGCTATTTTCACAAACAGCCTTTCCCTTAAGAATTTTTCCTCTAGAAATTAAGGCAGTTTAGAAAATGTCGATGCTCTGGAGCTTCTTCACCAACCCAAGAAGCCTCCTCTAGGGCATGAAGTGGAAATGTGAAAGTCAGGTCCAAGGATCGTTTCAGTGACTAAAATATCTCCCACTTCTGATGGTCAGGCTCTGTGCCTGACTTCCCTGACTAGATAAGCTTATGAGGTGATTGAGTAGTATAAGTTTTGCAGATGGGAATCTGCAATCATCATAATTATATCTAAGGTAGGCAAAATGCTCTCACTTTGTTTTTTATATTTCCCAGTTTTTCCAGCGTAAAGATTGCTGCCTTTCTTATAAGCTTTACTTGTATTTGTTGCTTGCAAAAGTAAGAATTCAAGTCTCAAATAACCATTGCTTCAAAAAATTTATTTCCTAATAACTGTTGGAAAAATGAAGGCAAGCAACATGCTCTTAGAATGTTTAAATAATTGCAATTACCTTAGCTCAACAGCTCTCCTCCCAGAACTCTGCCTTTCTGTGGAAGCAGAGTATGTGGAAATATAAAACTGTGTAAGAAACACTGATTTATTCAGATGCTTGTGCTCTACAAATCGTATGTTTTTTTTGCAAGCCATGCAAGTTTGAGCTGTTGAAGATTTCAATCCAAAATTTAGACTTCCTGAATGACCTCCCAAAGAATCTGTTAGAAGTTGTGTAACTACTGGAAATGGCTTGTGCCTGCTGTTTTTATCTGCAATGAAGTTACAAAAATCACTGTTCAGCAGCAGAGGTGATCCAAATTCTGGATTTGCGCTACTGGTGGTGGCAATGATGGTTTATGTGGTGTTCATCAGGTACCAGGAGTGACGCTGTGCTGTGCAAATCGCAATGAAAAACAGCAGCAGAGTTTACTTGGAGAGAAGCAGAGCACGTGCAGGCAGAAGAGGCTGAGTGAGTGGAGGGCTGGAACACCCAAGCAGAATGACCAGTATGAACCTTGCAAATGTCATGTTAATTTATCTAAAAATTCATCTCTCTAATGGGTGGTTTAGAAAAGCCCAGAGCTCAGCATGCAGGAACTTGTATTTTTGACAGCTAATTCCTGACAACTGAGAGCTGTTTGCCAGCTGAACACTTGCCTTCCCATTGTAAATGCTTTCTCTTGTTCACTTGTTCTTTTTCTGTTCCTGTGGTTTGTCCACACTTGAAGTCTGAGCCTGTTCTGCTTTCCTTTCCTAATGCTCAAACACTGAAACAAATGTCAGCTTGTTAGTGGATATCTAAAGGGAGAGGAGAGCTTAATGTACTTTTATCTGCTGCCTCCCAGAAGCCAGCAGGGAAAAATGAGCAGAATTGGAATTTCCATTCGGGACATTTCATATTTACTTTGCCATTTACTTTCATGGAATTGTAGAACTGTAGTTAGGAAGATGCATCTGTGTGCCTCTGTGCTGAAAGAAGGGCTGCTTTCGCAGTGGGGTCTGTTTCATTCCGAACCTGAGTGAAGAGTAAAAGTTTATATACCTTTACATCTGGTGTTTCACATCTCTAATAGGCAAGGAATAAAAAGTTAGGAGAAGAAAAACTTTGATTCAGGAATGGTGAAATACTCTTTATCAAAGCAGAGTATTGTTGACATATCTGAATGGAAACATTTCATTAGTATCTGTTTGACAGTAAAACCCATCTGCTTGTGATACCACGGCCTCTTGTGGAGGTTGTAGCTCTGGTTGCTGATGCTTGTATTTTCCTGTGTGCCATGCTTCCTGAATTACACTTCCAATAGTCTTCTTTCTGCTTCTCCTTATGTCTTCCACTCATGGCTGTCCTGTTTTACAGAATTAAGTGTCCTCTTGCCAGTCTCTAGCTATGCTTTTGTCTTTTGATCTTTCATGGCTTTTCTAAAATCATACAGGAGGTTCAGTCTCCTTTCTCATATGTGATTGTGTGTATTGACGTTTCCAGGCAATTGAGGAGTTGCCCTTTGCCTAAAGACACGGTTATTGTTTTAGATGACTTCTCCAAGGTAAAGATTTTCGTAAGCTGTTCAATGCTTTCTGTTGGATGGTTGTGGTAGGTGGAAAGTTAGTTGAGGAGTGCTCATTGTTCCCGTAGGAATGTCCAACGAGGAGTGCCTGAGTTGGATGGCTTTGCTAGATCCCTACAGGAACAGAACAGGTGCAGACATTTTCCACACCGAGCTTGAAAGCTACTGCTGTCTGTGATGTTATTGATGTCACTGGGAAATAAAAGCAGATTTGAGATTCCTTCTTTTCTCAAGGATTTACTCTTGCCATGATGAAGAAATGCTTGCTGGAATCACCTGGCAGGAGAGCTCCATCCTCTTTGCACTGCACTGTATGTGGCCAGTGTATTGCAGTGTCCCAAAGGACAGTCTGTGTGTTAGCTCATCTCCGGAGTACGTGTGAATTTACACCTCCAGGCCTCAATGTGCCTGTTGAACAACGATGGCTTCCATGTGTCTTCTGTTTTTCATTTAGTAGTTCCTGGAGCTAGCCAAATTTGCACACTCACAAGATGCATTAGGGCAGTGGGACAAAGGAGCTCCTCCTGTGAGCTGGGTCGAAAAAAGAAAGTCAAATAAAACCTCCATTCATGGGATGAAGGACGATGAAAGGCAGAGAGGAAAGATGACACAAAGCTGACAGCTGTGGCACACGTCTCCTCTCTTAGCCAGGAAAGCTGACAAGTAGATTGCTCAGGACAGGCACTTACAGGTTACCCTGTCAGCTACTTGAATGCCTTGTCTTTTATCTGCCACCTTCATAGGAAAGAACAGAGAGAGCTTGTGCCCATCTGATGAGCCGGTTCATACTGGCACATCATCAGCCTTAGCAGTGCATGAACACAATATAGTCCAAAAGCAGCATTTCGGTTTCTGAAATCTTTCTCTTTTTTTCTTGATGCATGCATGAAGACACGTACCTGCCCAAGCAGCTGTATGCATTGAAAAGTCCTATTCATAGAAGGAAAATTCTCTCTCTCTCTCTCTCTCTTCAGAACTAATTATTTTTCTTTTTTTGTATTCTAAAGCCTCACTCCTTTACTCATGGGATAATAGTCTGACTTTTGTGTAGGGTAACTCTTGCAAGTACAGAGCTAATTCAGGCTGTAATTTCTGTTCTTTTGCTTTACTTTTCACTTAACTGGAGACAAGGAATTCTTGCTCCTTAGGAGCTGGGTGAATGCTTGATGTTCTTGAGAAGTTGGGAGTGTATGCAGAGCTTCAGGCAGACAGGGAGAATGTGGTGCCATATACTTGAGCAATGTCAAACAGCTGTGGTTCAGCCTCTCTGTGGCTTGTAGAAGAGGTGAAAGATTATGGCTTCTTCTTAATGTTTATTTAGAACTTTGTAAGAGAAAGAACTCAGTTATATCTAACTTCAGAATCAGAGAGTAAGAAATTAAGCTGTTTTTTTTTCCTATACCTGGTGCAACAACTTAATGGGGAGAGAAATGTGCTTGTCATAAAAAGTATCCTAGTGAAAACTGTCTTTGCAAATGAAGAGCTTGCCCAAACAACCTGAATTCCTGTATTTCCTAACTTCAGTTGTTTGACATTTCCATCTTAAATGTTGACTTAAGATGGGGTGTATGTTGGAGGTGACACAGATACCTGAAAATTTAATTTTCGTTGGTAGTAATTTCAGTGTTTTGTAGCTTGGCCATATTCAAATTTCCCCAGAAAGAACATTGCTTCTTTTGTTCAAATTCCATTTATTTTTGATTGTGTGTGGTAGAGTGAAGTTGCTTCATTCTCTGTCCTCATCTACAGATTATTTAATTGATAACTCTTGGAAAAAATCAGTGTGAGATCAACATAAAACTTGGATATAATCAGCCTTAACAGTTGCTGCTGTTGGAGTCCTGATCTAAACTAGGATGTGCCAGGTAACATTACAGTAGAGTTGCCTTTAAAATTAAACTCTTCCTGCATTTCCTATTGATATCTGTTTGTAATGAGAGCAAGAAGAGTTTTAAGACTGCTCAGAAGAGAACTTATGTGTTGTTCTGCCTGGGGTCAGGATTCAACGATGCATAACTGGAAGTGTTTTGCTTAAGTGCAACCTAGTAAGGTAGGCACTAGTTTCTGCTTTAGGTACATTAAAGTGCTATCTGGGACTTGACTGTAAATCAGGACCTTAGTTCTATGAACAGACTAATGCAGCTCCTTGCTGACTCTTAGGACTCTACAGATGTTAATGAAAACAAAAACTAAGTCCTGAATCTTTCAATAAACATTGTGATTTCATTAGCGCATCGTCCTCTCCTCGTTTCCTTCCTCAGAATTATGTAGTCAGTGGTTGTGGAAGGCTAAATTTGCTCTGTGATACAAGAACTTAATGATAAATTAGTAAACAATTATAATATACTTTGAGGAGGAGAGTTGAGTGTGGTTATGACAGAGATGCATCTGAAGGCCATAGGCCATTCCAAGTATTGCAAGTAGTTAAAGATATATTCTGTACTGCTTCAGTAATGATCTTTTAATTAGTTTGTATAAATGCGTTTATCTGCAGTGTCATCAAGCAATGTTCTTGAGCATACAGGTTTTGTTATTATAGATTGGTGGTGATTGCATGCAATGTTTTGTGGTTGCTGTTTAAATGAGTTTAACTGCTTACATTTGCTATTTCTCAGTTGCTATAAATTGTTGTCACTCCAGACTTGTGATCTGTGCTGATTCACACCAGGCGAACGCTTCCTTTGGAGGGGTCTTCTGGGTGTTGTGATCATTTGTCAGTCAGTTGAGCGCAGTCGAGCCAATGGTCTGTGAGCCCCTCAGTACAGAAAGGAAAAGGCATTTATGTTCCTTGGGGTCTCAGTACTATGTGCTTTTGGGTGCCAATCATGCTGACAAGGAATAACATTTATTTGCTCATTAAAGCATTGAAGAACAAAATAGATGCTCTGCATTTCAGGAAATCTTGGTTTACTGCCCAGGTTGAGGAAATCATTCACAGTTCTAGGGAAGTTCTTTGTTTTGGAGGGCTTTAATTGAACAGGAGTGCTGATGAATAGTTGCAGCAAAGCTGCAGCTTGCACTGCTTGAGGAAAGCAGCATATGGGCACAAGCTAAAGGAAAGAAGTGATGTTTTGTTAAGAAGTCAGTGGCTCCTGCTGGCAGGACACTGCCTCAGAGAAGCCTGGCTTCCCTAGTTGAGGTCTGTGGGGTGGACACCTCCTGTTTAAGGAGGAGGAAGTAAGACCCATGTATTAATGTATTCAACAGAAAAAACATGGCGAGTCTCCGCCAAGGGACAAGAATTTAGATGACCTTGGCTGCAAGATGAATGTATTGTTCACATTTAACAGAGAACAGAAACAAGGAGCTGTGCTTATTTTAGTGTCAGAAGAAAAAAACATGTTTCTGTTCAGTGTAGTGTGTTGGAGAAATGTCCAGAAATAGTTCACCTTAGTGAAAATATTACTTCTGGAATATTACCAAGGTCAGCAAGACCCTGACTTATCAATCCTGTTAATGGTCACATAAATTAAAGCTGTCAAACGCTGGTTTGTCCAACCAAGATATTATAAGAAACTTTCATCTATGTTTCCCTTTTCTGTATTTCTTTCCCTTTTTGCATGCTTCCATCTTCCTCCCATTGCAGTTTAGAGGTTGGGTCTGTTTGTGGCAAAGCAGGAATTCAAGACTCTGGATTTTCTAGGCATTAAATGAGGCAGAAAAGCTTTTTTTTTTTTTTTTTTTTTTGAAACCTCTTAAAGTAACATGGTTTTGCCAGAATGTTCTCTGAGTGTACCCATCTTTGAGAAGAATGTCAGTGTATTAACAATGAACAGTTGGCCATAGTTGTTATTCAAATGAATATCTGTAATAGATGATGGCTCAGCACAGGGGATGTAATCCTCTGTTGGAGTTTGGTTCTGCAGGGGGCTGGATGCTTTCGCCCTGAGTTAGCAAAGCAAGTTAGTAGTTGCTCAAAATGAGGCATATGAAGTGCAGGACCCATGCAGATAAAGATGACTCGTCACACCACAAATTGTGGTGACACCTGGTGACTACACCTGGTGAAGGTGCAGTTGTGACAGCCTTTGGGGTTTCCAGCTGAATAAGTTCATACCTTTAGAAGCACAGCATCAGCCCACTAATGCTGTTACCCTGGCTGGCCACTGAAGCTTGACAAGAGTCCTTGGGCTGTGGAGGGGAAGAAGGACCAGTGCTTGTTTAAGCTCTTTAGCCTTGGTTTAGGATTTTGGACCTTGACCCTTTGGTCTCAGTGCCAACTCCACTGCAGCAGGAGCCTTCAGCTGCCTGTCTGCAAAGAGGCTGAACAGAATTTAGTGGCCGAAGAGAAAAACATAGGCATAAGTTCCTTGTAAAAGTACAGTGCACAAATCTAACACAGTCTGTTCTATTTTTAAAAGCTTGTAAACTCTTTAAAAGTTTATTAATGAAAGAGAAAAGAAAGGACTTGTGCTCTTTCTTCTTTGTTTCTCTCTTTCTCAGTTTCATACTGCCTTAAAACAGTAACGACATATATCTGAAAGATTGATAAGAAATGAGAAGCCCGGGGGTACTGGTGACATTTCACAGGATGAAGTTAAGAGATAGATGACCTAATGTGACAAGTGTCTTTTTTCAAGTCTTTGCTAATAGCAGTAACCACTTAGACTCCTTAGGTGCATGTCAAATGCCACGGGCAGTCAACTGAATCATGTCAAAAGGCTGCCTCTCCTGACTAAATAGTCTTGTATCTGCACAAAGCCCTGTAAATCCACCAGGTGGACTTTAATCATTTTGCTTTCAATGGATTTTGGTTAGCAAGAGTTGATTGAGAAGCTAAAATTTTACCCACTGTGACTGTCCTTTTTAGCTGCACAACCTCTCCTGGTTTTCTATTTTTTTTTTTTTTTTGAGGAGTGGAGCTGATAACAAAACTGAGGGGTCTGCCATTGATTTCCCTGGATGTTGGGCATACTTGAGCAGTACCGATTTCTGAAGCGCTTTGTAATTGAAATGCTGTTTGGAAGAATCTGGGGCTGGAATTATCAAGCACAGGGCTGGGATTTACCGTAGGGGATAGCTGGGATCCTGAGTCAGTGCTCATCTAGTGACCTTACAGCAAGATTAAGTACAACTGGCACTGAATTTATGCTTGTATTTCAATAACTCTCTGGGATGTAAATTTCAGGTAGGTCAGCAGGCAGCTTGTGCCTGAGTATGATGTCTGAGTGTTGTATTGTCACTCTTTTTTCTGTGCTCAGGTTCAAGTAGACAGTCCTAGACCAGGCCTACGTTTTTCTTGGTGCTTTACAAACATACAGCACCAAGAGGCAGATCTGTTTGTGTAGCAAGAAACACACAGAGCTTACTCTAGGAACAGAAGGAGCTATCGTTATGGAACTGTACAGTGAGGTTTCAGACTGCTGTGCAGAGTCATGCTTAAAAATGAATATAGCAAAATAATTATGAAAAGTTGGAAGTAAGTTTTTTAAAAAAGTAGTGTAAGCATTCATATATTTCCAATATTAATAGAATTCTGCTATGAAAAATCATTCCTTTAGCTCTTTTCCTCCTCCTCCTCACTGTTTCCACTCTTTTACATATTGCCCTCCAATTCTTGCAACTTCCCTTAGGAGAGCTCTTTCTGATAATATTTAGAGCGGGAAAATCCAGAATTGATTTTGTTTCCTATAAGAGGTTAAGTCATAAAAAGTGGCAAGAAAAACCAAGATATATTCCTGTTTGGACCCTGGTGTATCTGCTTGTAGCCTGGGAGCTTTACTAGGCAGTGACACTCACTCCTCATGTCACTCCCCACTGTAGAAGCTGAAACCATTAGGAATGGTGGTGGTGGATACTGCAGAGGAAGGGATGTTCATCATTTGCTGTTTGCCAAGTGCTTCCATTTACAGCCTGGGGCCATGAACTGCCTAGTCAAAGTCAAATGTTTCTGTAGTCACTAGAGCAGAAGAGGGCTTGAAGGGAGGGATTTGAAAGCTGGTAGGAGAATTGGATTTGTCTTATTTACAATGAATCCCTTCCATGTTTAAGAAGCACTGTGCAAGGAAGCATGAAGGTGCTCCTGTGGAGCAGTAGTCAGTAGGCGTGAGGCTGTTGTGATCGGAAGCTAACTTGAAGTCTGTGATACACAATAATCCAAGTAAGAATAGGACAAAAAGAATGTAAAAATGAAGATAAATAGTCCGATGCAGTGTAAGAGGAGGAACAAAGAGTTTGTCCACAGTGACCATTTGTATCTTATTTTCTTACTGCAACTTTCTGGGATTTCAGGCATTTTTGCTGTTTTGGTCAATGCAGGCTTTTTAATAACCATCACTTTTTTAAAGTCTACTTTTTCTTAATGTTTTAAGGTTCACTGTTAGAAAAACAACTACATGAACAGGAGAAAAAAAAAAAACAAAAAAAAACCACCTTCCTTTGACTCCTTTGACAAATTAGAAATCTCCAAAGACTTATAAGCCAGCATAAAAGATTGACTTAATGGAGCAGTATATTTTTGATACAGTGAGGAGCCCCCCAATCCTCTGATTAGACTGATACATAGATTTTCTAGAGATTAGCAAAATCTGAAGTGCATTAAAAAAAAATCCAGTGTGACAAAACAGTTTTGACAGCATAAATGAGACCTAAAGCAATGTAAAATGTAATTACTGCAGCTATCCCTGTGACCCGTCCTATATGCTGCTTTTGCTCTGGCCTCAAGAGAGCTGGGCTTATTTTCCACCTATTTATTTTTGTGTGTGTATTTTTAGTTTATTCATTTGCTCTGCTCAAGTATTCCTTCTCTGGTTCTTGTCTATTCCAGTATGGGTTTTGGTGAAAAGATTAGAAAGCAAATAAGAGAGAGGATAGTTTTGAGAACGACAAGTCAGAACTAGTTCCTTACTGCCTTTTCATGTGCATTGATTCTAAGGCTGTGTGATTACTTCAGTTAGCTTACAGACGTCCAGAAGAAGTGATGGGTTTAATTTCCATTCTAGTGGAATGGAGAGACTATCAGTGGTACTAGGAATGTGTTGTACTGAATCCTATAAGAGAAGACTTATGTGATGATGTATTTATGTATTATTATGTAAGATTATTTCTAGTTAGAGGGTACTAAGTGACTCAAGGGCTGGGGTATAACAGATCTGGAAATCCCAAGGTCTTATAGAAGATACAGGACTACTGGGCCAGTGCTTTATCCTGCTTAATAGCTCTCCCTTCAAAAATGAGGTGTCCTGGCCTCAGTTGTGCATACCTTGGGAGCTTACCTCTATCTGCTAGCCCTTCCATCTCTAATTGTTTCCAAGGAAGCTCAGTTTATGTATGAATTAGGCTGCCCAAGGAACATTGCTAGCTAGTTTATATGGATGACAGCCTGCTTCTCCACGTGGCCCTACCTGCGGAGTCTGGGACAGGCTTGCAGCTGGCTTGGGTTCTGTCTCCACTTTCTACCTCTTGGGTTCTCATGTTGAATGTCTGCCAGCAGCACCAGATTAGGTGGGCCTCAGAAGCATTGCATCTTCAGACAGGAGGGAGCTTCTATTTTTTTTTTTTTCTTTCCTCCTGGAAGCTAGCTTATGATAGTGGTGTGAATGAAGGTGGTGTGTCTTGCCCTAGGGATGGCACAGAGATCACAACTGTGTTATGAGATAACTACCTTATATCTCATTTTGATCTGGCAGGCTTGAGGAATGAGTTTTTGATTGTCATGTCGCCTTGTCATCCTAGACGTTGTCACAGTGGAGAGTACTAACTAAATCAGTCAGCAGATAGCTCCAGATGGGAAAATGTATCTTAAAAATGACCTTGGGGTCAGTTATTTGGCATTTTGGGGAGTGATCATAGATGTAAACGTTATCTGGCTCTTGGACAGCATCTATCTTAAGTATTTGTGTGGCTTCCATTACCATGGGATCCGAGCAACCTTGTAATCATCAGTACACTTATCCTTGTGCTGCTGCTGCTACTTTTGTGTCAGTGGGAACGAGCTGCGGGGTCACTTGCCCCAGGGTGCACGGGAAGTCTGTCAGGGAGCAGCAGCCTGGCAGCTGGGCACTGACTTGTGTTGAGGCACACAGAGCGTCCTCCAGCAACGTGGCCAGCACTGCCTGGGGCTCTTTGCTGGTCTGCTGGTTCTCTTGGCTGTGTTTGATATCAAGTCTTATGAAAACCCCAAACTGCTCCAATGGTACTAGCTGTGAACTAGAGCTCAGGCTCTCCAGACTACTTTGATTTCTAGAAAGCTGTCAGCCCTCCAGTTGTCCTGGGCCTTTCTTCCATTTCCGTTCTCTTCTGAACAACCTGTAGTTAAAACTATTGCTCTTTGTGGTTTGGTGGTGGCAGATCACATGTTCTGACCTTGCGGACCACAGCCTAGTCCAGGCAACGGAGGGACCTTTCTTCAAGTTGCACCTAAGGCTTTCCTTTTCATGACCCTGAGTAACCTGACCTGACAGGCTGTCTCTGCTTTGAGTTGCAGGCTGGAGCAGGTGTTCCCATCTGACCTAAATGACTGTACAATTCTGTAGTTCAGTGATAATGGAAAAGACGTAATCAGACACAGAAGGCAAGATCCAGAATTCTTATGAAGCTGCCAAATAGGAAACTAAGCTCAAGGGCTATGTTTACCCAGAGCCTTACTGTGCAGGTGGCAGCATTGTATAGAGAGAGCAACAGAACCAGAGGCAGTGAAGGCAGCTGATTTCATGCTGGTTAGTGTGTACCCTTGGGATGGCATCCAGTTCAGAAAGGTGACAGAAAAAGTGTGGAGGTTTGTGAAACTGCCTTAGGAGCAGGTGCTGTTTTCAGCTGCAGAGGTCAGCAGAAGTATGTGTCTATTGAATGTGTTAGTCCAACACCTGAGATGTTTGCCCTCAACTGCAGGTTGGTTTCATCCCTGCTTTCCATGAACTCTGCCCTAAAGCACTTAAACATAGGCCTGCTAAAAATGTGGAGAGGAAAGGGAGAATGCAAAGCTCATTCTGGATTTATTCCATCCAGAATAAAGTTGTTGGTAAATAGGTAGCACAGCTGGTCTCGGGTAACATCAATAGGTTAATAATAATTTCTGTAAGTACTTATTCTGTAATGTATGATTATAACATCTAGACTACAATGAATGCAATATCATGAATTTAATAGAGAACCCAAAAAATAATCAGAGGTCAATAGCTGGCAACCCTAGCTGCGTTTTGGATGGTTTTACATTTACATATGTTGTCAATACAGTCAGAATGGTTTTATTGCCCTGGAATTTAATGCATTTTAGATTTGCTAATCTCTCTAAAAACTATACATCAGTTTAATCAAAGGATTAAGGCTTCCTTAGTAAATCAAAAATATACTGCTCAATTAAGTCAATCTTTCATGTCAGCTTATAAGTCTTTGGAGATTTTGAACTTGTAAAAGGGGATTTTTCAAGTAGGATTTACACTCTTACAGCAATGCAGGAAAACAGAAACACAAAATAAATAGGCTTTACACTTAAGTAAAGAATGGAGAGAAGCATGCGTTTTCTGGCCAAAGTGTGTAGCTTTAGAGATGCTGATGCTATAGGTGAGGTGCTCTGACTTCACTGGGACTCGTGGACCTTTTCCATAATTTTCTACAGCATAGGTTCAGCCAAGTGAGGTTGGAGATCAAATTAACCCCAAATTTGATGACTTCCTAAAGAATTTTTCATTATTTATGATTTATTTTTGCATCTGATACTTTTTGACTCTCCAGCAAGTAAGAGGAAAAAGTAAAACCTCAAGTTTTAGATAATAAATCTTTAGGCTGCAGGGTGGAAAGTTGATGTCTGAATAATGGAGAGTGGGCGAAAATTTTCTTTGCAGTAACCTGTGATGAGTTTTATCTGTGTGAGGATTAATGAGAACTCAGTGTATTTATTTCCTTAAGCCTTTCAAATGTAGGACAAATATGATTTTGTAGCTTAGAGGAGAAAAGCTAAGACACAGATCTCCATACATTCATGGGTATCTATACACTTGAAAGTAGTTGTGCAGATGTGACTTGCCCGGGGCCATGTAGGACTGTGGTAAGGTAGGGAACTGAAATCAGTTCTTCTGAGCCCCCACGTAACAGCCAGACCTCTGGACCACTCATTGCATCTAATGGATGTAATTCCTCTAAGGGAGTTCTTCCAGACTGTTTCTTGATCCAGGCTGAAGCCTGAGATTCTTGGACAACATGATTGAAGTCATTGGGGAATGCTTTTCAGGGGCATCTGTGAATGTGGCAGCTGTCTTTTTCTTGAATTGAGGTTGCGTTCTAAGCAGCATTGCCACCATTCAGTACACTGTATACATCAGTGTTGTGTTATTGTGTTTGTGCTCCAAAACAGATAATGCCAATTAGTTTACAGCAGGTTTTCTGTTTTTGCCTTAGAGCTAAATTATTTATTTCACATGTATCTGGGAAGGAGAACAAAGAGCTGAGCCCCATGAATAGCAGCCCACGTAAGAGTTATTTACTCATGTTATGTGCCAAAGCAGGGCTGTGTTAGATGGGGATGAGGTGGCAGTGTGCACGTCAGTGCACACAAACATGGTGTTTCTAAGATTGACTGTAATGCCTTAGGAAAATTAATTTGCTGCACAACCCCATGTAAAAATTATTATACTTGTTGCAATAGCAAAGGCAGTTGTTAAGGCAGAGGTCTAATCTTCACTCTCTGCTAATAGCTTTTACTAATAACTTTCTGTAACTGACTACTTCTGCAGTCCTGGCAGAAAATGGAGCCACATCGACTGGCTTTAAGCCTTTTGAGTCCGAGTTGCAAAGCATCTTAAATGTGATGGGAAAGTAAAATAGACCAAAAAATCTCTTACAAACAAATCTTTATGTGGGGATGTGTTATGATCTACTTTTGTCCTTTAGTCTTTGTGTGTATAGTTAAACACAGTTTAGTTTTAATTTCAGTGATATCTTAAATGGTTTCAGCTGAACTCTTCTTGATCTTGTCTGTGAAAGCCCTTAGATGCCAGCAATACGAGAAGCACAGCAAGTGCTACTGCAGTGGCTCCTGCTGATTCCCCATAACTGTAGGCAAGGTTGAAAAGTCATGTCCATGCTGCAAAAATAGATCTGATTTACTGCCTATACTTTCTGCTGTCCTATTGCTGTCCTGTTCTCAATTAATCTGTAAGTGCTTTTCTACTACAGGGCCTATTGGTGACCGTTCTTAGCAAAGCTGGATTTCCCCTGGTATCCAGAAGAATTTGGCAACAAAATGGAAGAAACTTTGGTCTGTTAATGATACTCAGGTGAAGGCTGCTAGAATTAAAGATGCTTTGTTAATCGGTAGCTCTGCTTTTACAAATAACTTTTCTAAAAGCTGCATTAGGTGCTGGTTCCTAAAACATCTACAAGGAGTGAAAGAAGCCATTGACTTATTAAAATCCTCCTATGCTTGAAATAGGTCCAAAAATGAACTCTGGAACAATATATGCTCTTTAGCATCTTCATCAATGATGTTGACAGTAGGATCGAGTGCACCCTCAGCAAATTTTTGGATGATGCCAAGCTGTGTGGTGCAGTTAACATGCTTGAGGGACAAGATGCCATCCAGAGAGACCCAGACAGGCTCCAGCAGTGGGCCCAGGAGAATCTCATGAGGTTCAATAAATCCAAGTGCAAGGTGTTGCACCTGGGTTGTGGCAATCCTTGCTGTCACTACCAGCTGAGGGATGTAAGGATAGAGTACAGTCCTGCCGAAAAGGACCTGGGGGTATTGGTAGATAGCAGCTGGATATGAGCCAACAATGTTCCCTCGCAGCCCAGAAAGCCAACTGTATCCTGGCCTGCATCCAAAGAAGCGAGGCCAGCAGGGTGAGGGAGGTGATCCTGCCCCTCTGCTCTGAACTGTGAGACCTCACCTGGAGTTCTACGTCCAGATGTGGAGTTCTCAGTACAGGAGAGATGTGGACCTGTTGGAGCACATCCACAGGAGGGCCACAAAAGTGAAGGAATGGAACACCTTCCCTACAAGGTCAGGCTGGGAGAACTGGGGCTGTTCAACCTGGAGAAAGGAAGGCTCTGGGGAGACCTGATTGCTGTCTTTCAGTATCTAAAGGGGGGCTGTAAGAAGGAAGAGGAGAGACTGTAGCAGGATCTGTTGTGACAGGATAAGGGGAAATGGTTTTAAACTACAGGAGGGGAGATACAGATTGGATGTGAAGAAGTTTTTTCTGGTAAGGGTGGTGAGGCACTGGAACAGGTTTACCCAGAGAAGGTAGTAGGTGCCTTGTCCTTGGTGGCATTCAAGGTCAGACTAGATGGGCTCCAGGCAGCCTAATCAAGCTGTAGGTCCCTGTTCATTGCAGGGAAGTTGGATGAGATTTGACCTTTCAGGGTCCCTTCCAACTCAAAAGATTCTCTGACTATATGAATATAAAAGCATGGGTATCCAAAATTCAGAGCAAAGAGAGTACAAAAATATGTGTTTTGAATCACTGACTTAATCACATGGTGTGAGACTAGAAGGCATTTTCCACTTCAGTTTTCCTTGTTAAATGTAATGTGTTACTGTTTATTATTTAATCTATGCTTTACAGTATACAGGATGTAAAATGTGGCTAAGCTAATACTGTGGCTGGAAAGTTCATTTTTTGAATTTTTGGCTCTTCTGAACTTTTGTTTTCAACCGATTTAATGACAACTTCTGTCTTTCACAGAATGGCCAGGGTTGGAAGGGACCTCAAGGATCGTGAATCTCCAACCCCCCTGCCACATGCAGGGCCACTAACCTCCACATCTAGTACTAGACCAGGCTGCCCAGGGCTCCATCCAATCTGGCCTTGAACACTTCCAGGGATGGGGCATCCACAACCTCTCTGGGCAGCCTGTTCCAGCACCTCAC
>JAOWBP010001760.1:8998804-9013044 GCA_028571105.1 Tragopan temminckii | reverse complement strand
GGGGCAGCCCTGCCCATGGCTGGGGGTTGAAGCTTGGTGATCTTTAAGGTCTCTTCCAACTTAAGCCATTCTGTGATTCTATTAAGTTTTAAGAGGTTGAAATGGATGTTATAATTTGGTGATGAAGAATCAAAACTCCAGGGATTCATTTTCTTAGTGAATTTTATTATGTCACAAAGATTGAGTTGTGACCAGCTTTGTGCAGTTAAGAAGGGGGATGCAAGTTTTTGAAATCACATTGTCAAGCTTTCCTGGCTGAGTGCATTAATAAGTGTCACAGGCTGGCTCATTCTTCTGATATTGTTGAGAAGTGGCAAGTTAAAGATGAGACATTTTGTGTAATGATTGATGGCATAGGTGTGTTTGCACTGTTCACTAGAAGGAGATAGGAGACATTTTGGTATTGACAGAGCCAAAGAGCCTGGCTTATATATGACTGATTGATAGGTACTTATGCCCTGAGTAAGCAAGTACTAGCTACGCTGTACTTCAGATATCTAAAAACAGCTGCAGAGGAGGCAGGAAAAATATTCATGCCTTTCGTATTTCTGAGTATGTATCTCAAGACAGTGGCTCATAACTGAATGATTGTTTAGTTTCTTTAGCTTTCTCTTGCAGGTTTGTGTAGTCTTTTTGTGTGAGACTTGCACATCTGGCCCTTCTGTCCTGCTCTCCTATCATGCACAGCAACACATACATTTGGAGCATCTCAGCTTTCCTCTGAATTCCCCAGCTGCTGCATCCTCCAGCCAGCCACATCTGGCATTTGTTAGTGGCAAGCTATGGCATCATAGATGTTGAGCTCTCCACTAATATTGTCTTGTGTTACAGCTGTGTCCTATTGTGTGATTTTGCTTGCAGGGTGCACTGCTGATATGGTCCAAGGTGGTGGATCCTAATGCAAAAAGCTCAATGCCCACTTTTGCTGTTACGTTTGTTTTGGGTATGTGGTAAACCAGCCAAATGGAAGCTTAAGAAAACAATCTCAGTGTTTTGGGGTTCTTTCTCATAAACTTAAGTTATGTAAAACTTTAGAGGTTGGGTCCTTAAAATGGCAGATGGCAAAACTTGAAATGGAGCCTAACTGAAGTGATTTGTTTCCAAAAGTGAAGGACTAGTAGTGGCTTCCATCAGCTCAGTGAAAATTGTGGAGAGCTCAGCACTGTTGGTTTTGATTCTGGTTCATCAAGGTCTTTTAAATATATGTTTATCTTTAATCCTGATATGTGATCTTCAAATAAAAGTGGAGAAAGTGTTGTATGTTAATGTTAAGCTGCAGTTTTTCCAATGGCATTCTATCTCTGAATTATGTACAGGTGATTTTTCATACTTCTGTGTGGCCACTGTGCATTAGAGGATTTGATTTTGGAGTTGCTACATTGCTCATGTGAACTAATAACTCTTGCTTGTTTATGTACCAGTGCTGTCATAGTGCAAAAGTAAGATAGACAAAGATGACTTTGTGCAACTTCAGGAGTCTTTGCTTGAAAATCAGCCCCTTTGTGCAAACTGCTTGGGAATTCCCTTTAGAAAATGACTTTAAGTAGCTTCATCTCCAGCACTGCTAAACTTCAGTCTCCTGAGGATGCTTTCTTCTACCGTGGTTGTCTTGTTTTCTTTACACAGCAAAGTTAATGTATTTGCTCTTGCTCTTTGAAACAGAACGACAGAATTATTTGAGTATTAGTGTGTATGTGTAGTAAAAAAAAAAATAATGTATGCCTGTGTAAAATGTGAATGTGTGTATGTATGTGTCAGTTTTCAGAAGATTATTGGAAGCAGCTGTGGGTGGAAGGGAAACAAAGCCATGGATTTGAGAGCCAAACAATTAACATAGGAGTGGAATACTGTAGTTACATCAGTCTTTCTTTAAAAAGCCAGAATTTCTCCCTTATTCCCAAAGGTATATTATTAATTCTCTTGGCATGTAACATAGCAAAATGACTGCGTTTATGAACTTGA
This sequence comes from Tragopan temminckii, assembly GCA_028571105.1. Taxonomy (NCBI): domain Eukaryota; kingdom Metazoa; phylum Chordata; class Aves; order Galliformes; family Phasianidae; genus Tragopan; species Tragopan temminckii. Next base: position 9,011,082 of record JAOWBP010001760.1, on the reverse strand, counting down.
CTACTTCTTTTAACAAGTTCCAATAACTGCTTCCTAAACCTTGTGTTTTTATATCAATTACATACAGTAAGCATTGAAATCTACCAAAGAGAACTGCTGAGGCCAAGAAGGGTTATTTATGTTAAATGGGGATTGCCAACTGCCAGAAGTAAAATGTGGTTATAATTTTATAACACCATTTTATAATTAAAGTCATAAGTGAGGTTTCCTGCTATTGTTTAAAAATGTGTCATGATAAATTTAAATCAAGGATAAAGGCACAGAATAGGCTACTAAAGAACATATCAGTACAACAAAGATGGTACGGCAAACATGTCTGTCTTCTGCAACAGACATGTGCTAACAATTTCAGTGAAATAATTATATTTATTGCATATAGATTCTGTTTTAGGAACTATAACCACTTAGGAACTGTTTTCATTCATGTCAGATTGAGGTTAATTTGTTGTTACTGTATGTCTATAGATAAATTTTACTGTCAGAGAAGTTTAATATGTTGGTTTAATGATAAGACAGTCTTCTAGCCAGACCAGTTTTTTTAAAAAGGTCAAGAAATCTAGAAGTTGTTAATAATTTTGGCTAATATTTGTGTCCACAGCATAGTGAAGTTAATACTTTATCAATAAAGAAAATAGAACCTTGGCAAGTAAGGACCCACTGGCCAGATTCAGTAAAACATTTGAGCACGTGCTTAACCAGTTTCAGTGGGATGTTGATTTGAATAGGAGTTAGGCATAACTCTTATAAGGATTCTTTTTTCAGTCCTAGCCTAAATTTGAAGAAGAAACTTATAATTGTGGATGTGAGCAGGAATAATAATGCCACCTCTTTTTTTTTTTTAAGTTTATTAGTTGTCAGAGTATGTAAGTTAGCTACTGTACCATCAATACCATTTACTTGCTAGATTTCAGGGTTGACTCATTACAGGCTATTGGTATTTGACAGTGCTGCCATATTCCCAGAAAGAAGTGGTTTAATTCACACGCATTTGTGAGAGTTAATCACTAGAACATTCCTGACTTTGGTAAGTCATGTTCATGGAATAGGTAAGTAATTTCCAATGCATCATTTCATACATTGCTTTGCTAATACAACCCACGTGTTTCATATCAGCACTGAAAGGACATTAATCAGTACACACCATTTCTGCCAGACATATTCTACATAAAGTCCCAGGTTACATCTCAAATGTCAATATGTGGATAAAGATGAATAATAAACTGCAATAGATACTATTTGTTACACATGCTGTTTGTAGGTTTGTTGTATAAAATAAAAAAAATCTCATAACAAGAGCTGATAGTAATACAGCATTAGATATACGGCTAGGCACTCTGAGGTAAGAAATGTCACATTCAGACCTACAGACTTTATTCTCCTGCCTTGTACACGTACATTGTTATCATATAGCCTCTAAGTATAAGATCATATCAGTGATGCTATTTTTTGACCGAAATGGAAACAGCATGGAAACTACACAATGCAGAAGCTGTTGTGTCCCTACGAATTCTACCTCATGCCTAGGAAGTTACAGACAAAATGCATGCTTTTTTAAGGTATCCATGACTCTTGAAAACGGACGTTGGAATGGAAGCAAATGAATAGCCCTAGTACAGGAGATCACCACTGTACAGATAAAGCTGAAAAACTGAAGTCTGAGATAAGTGAAGTCAGTGGGAATCTTTCATTAGCTTCAGAGCTCTCGGCTGCTTAGGGTGGTAAGCGTCGTCTTATTTCACGCTTCTATGAGGTGCTGAATGCAAGAAATTTCTGCTTTATTTGGACTAGTGAGTGAGTTTTGTGGGCACAAAGAAGCAAAACCAACGGCAGTGGAATGGCATTACCTTTGCTGGATTTTAGGCTAAATCCTTACCCTTTTGTATGGCTTTGCCCTGGTGAGGCAAGAACGTGATGTTAAAAAGGGTTGGTTGTATTGCAGATGTTCAGACCTGAAAAAATCACAAACTTTTGAAAAGACTAATTAGCAGCTAGCTAATGCACGTGCTACTGAAATCTGTATGGTCTGTTTTGCCTTACAACAAAATGAGATCATAGTGTAAATACCACATAAGGCAACCAAAATGATTATTAGTAGGTCTTTGATGATAGATTTGATTCAGTGGAGTAATGTTTGGAGTTATTTCTAGCGTCAATAAGCAGTACCTTTTTTCCTTTGAATGCTGCTACATTTTGGGATATTTGCAAAAACCTTTTCCACTATATATCCAGTTCCTGCTATGACTTCTGTGCAGTTCTTCTAATTGTTTTCCTAAGCAGGAATTCTGGAGAATGTTTACAGATATCTAATCTCACTGAAATTCTATTGGGAATTTTAGTTCCTTTAACAATTCCAGGTAAACATTTGCAGTTACTATAAATGTGCCTTTTATTTTAGAGTCACAAATATGCCTGGAAGGAACCCCCATCATCTGATTTCTCTCCCTGTTGGAGAATAGGGGGAGGCAATGGAGTGAAGTGCTGATTGTGAGGCAAGGAGGAAACAAAAAAGGGATGTCAGGGGCAGCAGGGGTAAGAAGAGATGCTAAAGCACGTGGATGTACTATAAAACACATGGATGTACTAGGGGCTGGAATGTAAACAAATAAATAGCCTAAACTACTGTAACTGAATTTCTGTGAATCTGTGACGGGTGATTTCACAGTCTCTCTGGGAAACTTAATGTTTTTTAAAATGAAGGAGATCTTTTTGACTTCTCAACTTAATTCTACTTCTTTTTAAGTCCCTTACTCTTGTCCTGTCCATGAGAAAAAATCATTTATCTCCCTCTCATCCATGTTTGGTGTCCTGAAGGATGTCTTTTTTCTTCTCTACTATCTGAATGTTCTTATTTGCTAAAATTTGCTGTTATTCCTGTTGATTTACTGTTTTCCAAATGTCTGCCAAAAGCACTTAAAATTCAGGATACTGTTGCACCCGTTGTAGATGTAGGAAGATGCAGATCCTGGTGAATACTGTCTCTTATTGTCACAACGAAGGATTGACATGGTTCACAAAGACTGTTTTTCCTTGTTTTTTTTTTTTAAAGAGCTGTGTTGTGAGGGCAGTACTCAAAGCCTTACTTGGCTGTGACATCTCTTTATATACTGTACACTGCTACTCATGTAAAGGGAGGATTGTTGTTTGTTCAGCTGCACATATACAAGTTATTTTGTACTGTAGGGGTTATAATCAGTTATGTAGGGTGGGCTAAATGTTTCTGAATGTTCTGTCTCTTAAAAATGAAGTAAAATTATGCCTGATCTTCTCTGGCCTCCTAAATGCCATGTGTGTCTTTGAGCACTCTAATGACAATTGGAATTGGTTTGGGCCTTCATTTTAAGTGCACTGAAGTTATCATGTAGATGCATCTAACTATTCCAAATATTTTGTAACATGCTTTTTTTCCCATAGCCTGGGCTGTGTGTTTACTCTGTTGTTAAGTTCAGCTTTAAGTATCTGATCTCAATTAACCTCCCTAAAAACTGAAGCAGGAAAGGCTACATTTAAGCCTTCTAGATGTTATCAGTAATCAGGAGAAGCATTAGAGATGCCCTCTCTTACAGTTTATTGCCAATAGCTGGCAGATGCAAACATGAAAATGTCTTGGACCATTTAGAGAAAAAGCCTCTGCTACTGTTGGGGGGTTTATGCTACCGGAACACTCAAATACTTGTGGAGCGCAGATGAATGAGCTGCAGTCACAGCCTCCTGCATTTAACAGCAGCAGGAAGTATTTTGTTTGCTACTTTCCTGGGTGTTTTCCAATGACAAAAAAAAATTGCACACTTCTGTCTAGTGAAATTCAGTTAGAATGCTTGGTAGCTGGACAAAAATCAGGCTATATGTAGCTGCTTAGCATGGTTTGCATTACGTACTAGCTGCGGACATTGCCTTGAGCAGAGTATGCACACAGAATATTTTGTCTTAATTGACTCCAGTCTACTTCACCGAGATAATTCTAATCTTTGTCCTCTCTATTCCTTTTAACATACACCAATGTAAGACTTCACTCTTTTATGTATTTGTTATATAGATGACTGTTTCTTTAAAAATCTTCTAAAAATGAATACAGGTTAGATTGTTTGATCTAAAAAGAGAGTCTAAGATCAGTCCTGACTTGAGTAGCGAGGAGGAACTGAGCTTTGGTGGAGTTGCTGTATCAATAACCAGAAGAGTTAAGCTAATGCTGTTACTGTTCAGAGCTAGAGCAAATTTTTATTTGCACACAAGGCAAATGGTGAGTAGCACTTCTTTAGCAGGTCTTCTGCCAAACTGACTTCTCCAAGTTCTATTGCAGAAGTATTTGTATTCAAATTTTTTTAGTTTACTTTGAAACAGAAATGATTATTCTTTCACTGTTGGGATGTAGCTTCTACGAGTAGCTGATGTGTATTCTGGATTCAAAATGAACGCAAAGCTATCTTCACTCTGCTCATACTTCCCATCTTTATAGGATGGAGCACAGGAATAAACTAAAACCTGATTTCAAACTGATCAAGCCTCCAACTTCTCTCAAGGTACATGTGATGACCGGTGACAAGCAGTATGTTTTTTGATAGCCTTGGTGAGACTCGTTTGGATTTTATAGTGTCCCTTTAATATAGAAGGCATCAGCTGCTTTGAAAATGAAAAATAAAATCAAGTTTGGAGAGTAAGTTGTGTAGGAACAATGTGACAGAGCACACTGATCCTCTATTTCAATAGCTGAATTATTTTATCACTTTCAATTCTTCTAAAATAGGTGAGCTTAAAAGGCAGTTTAGAAGCATGATGGAGAATACATGATAACTTTGAGTCCCTCTCTTCACCCAGACCATCCTATTCTGAATCTAAGAAAGGCTCATGGTAGCTAGTATTAATGAATCATCAATATGCAACAACAACAAAAAAAGTTTAAAATAGAAAAAAGTTCTTATTTGTTACAGGAGACGAAGTATTGTTCTGAACAGTACCTGTCTTGCTCTCTGTGTTGCACTTGAAGCTCTGGTTTACAAGATGGAAAACAACTTCTTGACTCTTTGGGGCTGCTGTGTGTTCTACTGTATGTAACTTTTGTCAGCAGCTTGTACAGCTCTCCTTTGGGTCTTGTGCATCATGTGCTTGGTGGCAAAATTGTTAGATGATGTGAAGCTAGAATTAAGGAAAGAATTCTCAAAGCTCTTGGGGAAGTTCCCTGGTTTCATGGTTCGTTAGGAGCTTTAAACTCCTGGCCTTCATACTGAAAGATTTGCTGAAGTCTATGAAGTCCTGTGAGTGAACCTCATCAGGCAAAATTCGTGGCTCCTTTGAGATCCAGAAAAGTGTTAGCAGTTTCAGACAGTGTTTGCTCTGAGATTTCTTTGATTCATTTGGACCTGACGTAGCAGAGCTGCAGAGCAACTTGAGACAAAATACTTAAGTGATCTACAAAGAAAAGCCACAGTTTTTGAAGTTATCATTAGAGCTGTGTTGAAAACTAAATTTTTTTTTTTTAAATAAGAGGGGAAATATGAAACTGAGGTTTGCAAAATTGCCTCACTATGATTGCAACAGTAAGAAGCTTAAGCCCTGGAAATGTCACCAACTGCTAAGCTTCATCACAGAACTCAACAGGCCATCATTATTGCAGCAACAGGTACAACAACACAAAGTGCTGTCTGCTGAGCTGGACCTTATGTGGTGAAACACGTGATCCGTTAGTCCTCATGTCAGGAAACTGAACAAAGATGGAAGAGATTTTTTTTAAAAACAACTTGAGGGAGCTTTGTCACAAATTTTATTGAAACACTTTCATAATTCTAAGCTGCTCTGAATCTTAACAGTGGAAGTTTGTTACCATCCAATAGGTAAAAATGAGAGCAGTCTGAGGAAAAACGGGGATCAAAGTGTAATTTTGATACAAATGTATATTGTCGAGCATTTGCTTTAGACCCTACCTTCTAAGCTGTGCTTGCAATAGTCTCTATACTGTATTTTCTTTATATAATCAAAACCTTCTGAAGACTTTCTGTAAATGTGAACACTGGTGCATCTGTACTATTTAGATTTTTGCTAATCCTCTTAAGCACCTTAAGAATCTGTTTCAATCCCCCACTGGGCAAGTTTGCCTAACCAAATGTTTGTAGTGAACCATGCTTGAAGATCCCCAGGTTGACTGTCCTGTACTCTGGGGAGAAAGTGGTGGAACCTCTTGAGAACTGTCATCAAACCAGAGATAGCTGCGTATAAGGGAGTATAAGAATGCGAGGCAACTGAATTACAAGACCTGGAATACTGAAGCAGTGTTTTCAGATGGGTTTACTGCTAGTTTTAGTTGTCGTCTTTTTGCCTCTCTTCATTTTAAAAAGTTTGTTCTGTGTGTATTAAGGAATCAGGTAAAGAGCTGTCTCCAGTAGGCAAGCAGTCACCAGATACTACTACTTTTTTTCTTTTTTTCTCGCCTTTGTAAAGGAAACTAGGAAAGAAGTAACTGCACCACTTAGGATTCTATGTAGAATTCTCTATCCTGCAGGATTTAATTCACTGGTCACACGTTTTCATCTGAGAAATTTCTCCCTTGAATTCTTTATTATCCACTCAGGCAATCAAATCAATGCATGTCTTGGCTCAGCATATCTTGCTCTAGTCTTAGATGACTCTGCTTCTACCATTGCTAGGCGTTGTAGAAGCAGAACTTCTAAATACAAAGCACTTTCTGATATCAATAGAGCAAGGGGAACGTAGCCTTAACATCCATATCAAACGAACCTAATTTCCTCTGAGATGTTAACGTGCTGTGCTGATTTCAAGTTAAGCAAAACAGATGCTTTCTAAACTGCATCTAACAGGATGTAGAAAATTTGCTATTTGATGCAGATTCAAAAGCAAATTCCGTATAACCACCACGGAAGCCATGGCAGTTTGCTAAGTACTGTGAATTGATGCTGTGCTTTTTAAGTACTACTTGCTGACTTATGTGTGCTGTTGCCTACGTAGTGCGGACTTGCTTACAGCTTAGTTATACAGAGGCAGTAAAGACAGTTGACCAAACCTTGTTCTTGGGGAAATAATTACTATATCCTGCCAATTTCTTAAATAGATGTAGAATTAAATTTAGTTCTTACACAGCAGTAAGGTGCTTTTATGTATATTAAATGTTCTACTCTAGAAGCTTTGCTGTAAAATTCAGGCATTTTGCACAAAAGAATTATATGAATGGAATTAAATGGAAGAGTTCATGTCAGTATTTGATGCTTTCTTCAACTGAGAACTATTTGAATCTGTATTTGAGCAGATCAGTTTTCTGACCTTTAAATTCAATGCTATTCAAAATTGAGCAGTAGTTGTCTTGTTCCTTCTGACTTAGAGGTAATAGCAACTGTTTTTAGCCTATGATATCTATTTGTCTGAGTACCTGCAATTGAAATAGGTATGTCCAGTTTCTGCAGTGACATTTTAGTTGGGGATTATTCAGTTTGAATCTCTTCTTTTTAAAAAGTTTATTCTGTATGTACTAAGGAATCAGGTGAAGAGCTGTCTCCAGTAGGCAAGCAGTCACCAGATACTACATCTACTGTGCAGTTTTGTGTTTATATTGATCTTTATTATAGATTAATCATTCTGACAGCTAATTGAGTAGAATTTGGTCTCTCTTGGCACTTTTAGGAAGAACTTGAATAATCTGAAGAGATTCAGAAATTCTGGGTTCAGGAATGGTCCTTTTCCTTCTTAGTATTTTATGAATTACTTATTTGCTGCTCTGCAGATGTTCATTAACAATGGAACCTTATCTTGAGCTAAGTAAGAGAAATTCTTGTTTCCTGTTTTTTTTTTTTTAAATGAATCCCTTTCTTTCTCCCTGAATTATTTTCATGTTTTGACAAAAAGAAAAAGGACAGGAAAATAAAAAGTTATCAACTTAAGTCAATCAAAACACTTTCTTTAGTTTGTTTCAAAATGTTTATATAATTTCTTACTATGAATTTACATTTAAAAATCTTTTAAAATAGATAACTACAAATGTTTCTTTTTTTCTTCAAAACTATTTTGTAGTAGAAGCTGTCTCTGAGTATTGCTGTTTTACTGAATCAATTTATGAAGAAAGCATGAATGTGTTTTAAACATTCTCATCAGGGATTTCACATCACACTCATTGGAAAGGGAGGTCTTGGTCATTTAGTACAACATGATTGTTTTGGCAGAGAGGTTTTAACATTCTCATTGTGAGAAACGATTTTCCTCTGGTTAGGTAGAGTTTCATGTGATTCAGTTTGTGTCCGTTGCTTCTTGTCCTGTCACTGGACAACAGTGGGAAGAGCTTGTCTCTCTTATTTATTGTTTCCTGTCAGGTATTTGTACCAGCTTATAAGATTCCTGTGAACCTTCCCTGGAGAACACTTCCTATCAGCCACAGAATAAAATCCCTTTAATCTGTGTAGGAGGACTCTTGTATTCAATGTGAGTAGGGATTGGATCAGATTTACAGAATATAGTTATGCTACAATCAAGTTAGTGACTTTCTGTAAACTGGCTGTTAAAATTTCTTCCAGTAGAGTTAACCAGTCTTTGGTGAAAGGTATGTTACGGCAGCTAGGAGCTTGCCAGGGATCATGAGGTTATGTCATTTGTGTTGTTCTATGCACTAGGTGACTGAGAACTCCAACTCGTTACACTGAGGCTGCAATGAATCTGGTGTCTCTGAACTTTGTTGATAGGTCTACAGTTTGGAAGCTTGTACAAGACCTCATCCAATTCCTGCCTTCTCTCACTGTGTAGGAACTCAGGTCCTACTGATGTTGTTGCAGTTTCTTACTTAAATACTTCTCAGGATGTTGACCAAGATCTGTTGCATGAAGCATTCTTAGTATGAACTCTGTCAAGTCTTGGTCAGAACTGGGAGGTAATGGTCACAGGCCATTTGCTGGTTGTCTGTCTCTGAACTTCTAAGTGCTTGAACATAGAACAGTTTAGATTAGAAAGGGTCTCTGTAGGTCATCTAGTCCAACCTTTAACTTCATCTTTGAAGAGGAAGAATAATCACTTGTTTAAACTTTCAGTGATAACCACTTGCAGTTGTTTAACTATATATGCCTTTGGGCACCTGCATTTAATGTTTAATGTGCACACTTGATATATATCAGTTCCTTAAAGGCAAATTAAGGCCCAAACTAATGGATTCCATACTGGACTAGACACACATACAGGCATTGTAGGTACTTGGTTATATAATTGAGACCAAGTTTATAAGCATATGAATATATTTTCTATGGTGATTTTGATAATGTGCTGTAGCAAATTTTACTTATGGTTCTTGACACTTACTGTTAAGCAGAGAAGAGCAACCTCCCCCTTATATATTTTGATATTTTGTTTTCTGGTGTGTGATTTGTAATCCCAGAGAAATAGATGATGCTATATAGAAAACAAATTCTGTGAGTTTGTCTTTAGGAAAGTTGAAATGTATTCAAGGGTCAGTCATGTTTGAGTAGGCAGTTCAAGATAAATACAAGACAAGTTTGCTTTTAGATTTCTTAATTTCTTTTTAAGTTCTTTGCGAATGGTTGGGAAGCTGTGAACCTAGTGACAGTTCACACGTAATACCTGACAAGGTTTTGTGCTGCTAAGATGGGATTAGCTGTTTAGTTGTCCTTTGGTAGTGTTCATGTATCTTTTGAGGAACCTGGTGTGAATTGTTGTCAGGTTGAAGGTGAGTGTCTGAGTTTGGCTTTACTCCGGGGTGGCATGTCTCATCTCTTTTTTTTTTTTAATCAGAAGTTAAAGTCAACAGTGAAACAGTAGGTGGCACTACAGACCCTCTGTTATTAGGAAACTTTGCACAGGGATCCTTCCCTGCCGGCTTATGCTGAGCTTGTCAACGTGTTTTCAAATCCAACGAGGTTGTTCCCAAGTTTTCTTGAAATATACACACGGCTGGTTAGTTATTCATAATCACTTCTTTGCAGACTCTGTCGATATTTCACGCAAGGGCAGCACGTCAGAGATGGGAGTTTTGAAGGAATTTCCGATATCATGGAAAGGAGTCCCTGAAATGGTTCTTTCTGGCAGCATCTTTCTGATGTTGACCTACATCAGTGACAGAGCTGCACCCTATTTCTCCTCTTTAAGCTTTCTCTGAGTTTACAGAATGCAGCCTGTGTTTCTCCAGATGAAGATGGATAGAACGTTGCTGGAAGACTGCTTTTATTGTTGGAGGGTCCAGTGCAAGCTTGAGTTCTCTTGCTCTCTTCTGTGTAACCAGTCTCTTGTACATGTGAGAGGAGAGTGCAGATATGGGAGGAAGAGTTGTTGTGAATCAATATATGCTAACTTGGTGGCTTTTGCTACTACGCTTGAAACAAGAATTTGGCCTTTGAGCTCATAAGTCATTACTGCCATTTTAACCTATACTTCTGTTATTTTTACCAGAATTGCACAGTTTGATTATGTAACAGGTATCTGTAGAGGGGCCAGTGCAATGGAGCTGCATATTGTTGGATGAGGGGAAAAAACTCCATAGATTCTTTGAGGTGAACGCTGTGAAAGATGGGCAGATGTAGCAGGAAGTCATTCTTTAAATTGTATGTGTGACAACTTGGTGCATAGCCAACTTTGTAGGGCTGGCCTTGACTGTTTCAGAAGCAAAGAAAAGCTCCTGTAACAATGAGGATGACATACTTTTTCATACATTGGCTAACACCATTTGTTTCCACAAAACCCAAAATTTTGCACTAACAAATATTTGAGTTTTTGCATAAGAGTTTAGTGAACAAGTATTTTCCTCAAAAAAAAAAAAAAAAACAAAAAACAAAAAACACACACACAAAAAAAACAGAGCATAAGATGCTGGATGATGAAGCATGCACTTTTGAAGAATAGCTTCATAATTAGCACAGGCTATCCTTCCATATTCAAAAACGTGAACATCTCCGATTTATGAAATAAGTCTGTGCTTCCATTTGAATAAGCAGAAAAGGGTTTTCATAGGGTTTTGGATTAATTATCCTCTTTCCCAGAGGCTTACAATGGTAGCTGTTTCCCTCTGAGCAAGCCTTACAACCTCAAGTGCCAGGTGACCTGAGTACCGCTGGCCATCTGTGCCTGTGCTGCTGCAAGCCCATGAGCAAGGGGTTAGTGCTGGTAGCCTGATCTCGCTGTTGTGGGGCTGATGCAGTGAGAGGCTAACTGAGAGTCAAGCTGGAGGAAAGTTTGTGGCAAATAAAAAAACATGAACTGAGATTGTCACACGTTCTTTCTCTGACTACACTGATGACTTTGACTCAAGTCCTACAGACTGGAATTTTGTTGAAAATGTTATGTCCACATGTTGTGATTCAGAGCTGCTGCTACTGAGAATTGTTGGCTGGAGTTTTCCATGTGACAAGTGTATACTTAATCTTCCTTTAACTTTGAACTTTGGCCTTGCATCTTTTCTCTGTCATCCCCTCTGATCTGCCCATCACACCTTGACTCTTGCACCCTGATTCAGCAAGCAAATAATACATCTGTTATTTGGGGAATTGTATAAGCACCTGCTTTGGGCAGGTGATTAGAAGCAGCTGGTAATAAAGGAACCAGTAGGATGTGTGCATATGCTTAAAGCTTCAGCACCTGAATATACTGGCCAGGTATGCTTTCCATATGCCCATGATAGCTGTTTCCTTTCCATTTGATGTGCTGGCTTAGCAGGGCTGTGAGCTACTTGATACCTGATGTGAAGCCACAATTTAAATAACGATACTAGTGATTATTATTTTAGCTGACTGTACTGCTGCAAATACAATCACTGGTTTTAATTTGATTTCTCAGCCAACCTTTGATCTTGAAGTGGGCTGTTTTACTTTGCTATCCTAGAGCCCATGATGGGAAGGAAGAACAGTTCATCTTTGAGGTAGCAACACAGCTAAGCTATAGGGCAAGAAATGGATTCGTGTCGTGATTTTTTTTTTTCCTGCTGAAAAAGTGGGTATTTGATTGTTTCTCTTTATTTAAATTCTGTATCATGACATCAGGCTAAGAAAGCCTAAATCAATTAGAAATATTGTCAAAAGGTTGTTGTGAATTTTGGTTTGGAATAGGCTCTGTACCAGCAGATTACTTTCAGCCTGGATGAAAGGAGCAGCCCCTGGCCCTCAGGTGCCCTCTTGTGTCCCTGTACTTGCTGTGCCTCCAGTGGATAGGTGCAGGGCTCCAGTTCTGAATCATTTCCAGAGGAATTCCTCACTCCCAGAACTGCCTAGGAAGACTACCTTGAATAAGGTACTAAATTGCAGTATTTTAAATATTCCCCCCCCCCCCCCATTGAGAAAAATACAGTTTTTTTT
>JAOWBP010001760.1:8986593-8998704 GCA_028571105.1 Tragopan temminckii | reverse complement strand
GGTTCCCTACGCCAGGTCGCACAAGTAGGCGTCCAGGCGGGTCTTGAATATCTCCAGAGAAGGAGATTCCACAACCTAATTCTGTCCTGTGAGCTGCTCCTGCTTATTGCCTGGCCAGGTCTCTGGAGAGAGTAAAGTTGTACCAACTCAGCCTCTTCTTGGGGCCACAGAGCTGTGCTCACTTGGCTGGCTTAGGCTCACAGGCCTACACTGGAAGATCTCAAGTCATGAGGTCTTCCCTGGGCCATACTACTTGTCATGGAATAGTATGGTGCTTCTGTGAAAGGGAGCTGTGCAACTTTGACAAGTAATTCCTGATGAAGGCATTGTGAATACTGTGTTGCTTTGACTTGGTTTTCCTATCCAAATGTGCAACTCTTTTTTTTAATACTAAGCCCAGACTTTAAAGATAGAAGGTTCAATTAAGACTTAGCTTTCTGTATTCTGGCACCTAAATCAGCACTGGGATTTTCCAGAGGGCTGAGCAACGTACAGGGTTTTCCACAGGGTTGTGATTGACCGTTGAAAGCACGTTTTAGTTAAAACTCTTTGAAATTCATACCATGGGTTTATTCACCTGAGGAGGGAGATATATACGTATAATATGTATATATAACCTCATCCTCCCAGTCTGTCTGAATTACCAACTTGTTGATTTTACTGTTACCCTTGTGTTAATTCATGTTTCTCAGAGCTTCATCTCTAAGCTAGACCTAGAGAACAGCAGAGAAAATTTGAAAAGATAATTTAGGCACGTTTAAAACTGAAGAGCAAGTAGTGTGTTGCTTATTTAAAAACTGATTAAAAAAAAATCTCATTGGGGGTACGGCTCTCTAAAAACTGGCAGAGTTTTCAAACCTTGAAGTGCTGCTTTAAATATTTCTTTCAAAAGGAATCACCTTTGAAGATGACTAAAGCAGTGGTTGTCATGATGGTTGGGTTACTTGCATCTCTTCTATTTCCTGGCCCTAACCCAAAGTTTACTTTCTTGCCTGTGCTTGTACTTGGGGTTGGACCAGTTATTATTTTTATTCCAGGTGACAGAACTGATTTCTTTGTAGGATCAAGTGAGTGTTGGATAATTGAATTTCCAAACAGAGAGCTATGGTACAGTGTGTAACCACATTCTTAAAACTTGGCCCTTATTTAGTTTCTCTTTGCAGCTAGAGTGGGTACTGATTGAAGAGAAACTCTGTAATGGTGAACTGCTCTCTTGCGCACTTGCACCAGACATGCTTGTACACAATCTCATTTCATCATTCATTCCAGCCTGAATTCTGCTTTTCATATTACCTGTAGCCAAATCTCATCCTCTCTCTCTTGTGCTGATCATTCTTAGAAGAAATTCTGAAGAAATGCAAATATTGCAGTTTGTTAAAGATAAATGTTAAGGAAGGTAAATGTGTCCCCTTTAGGTGCTGAAAATGATTGGCTGTTGGCCTTTTCAGCAGTCCTGCTAACCCAGACATTAAACAGCCCTGACCCCTGTTGTACTGCTGGTGGGATACACTCTAGCTGTGGGTTGGTTTGAGTGGTACATTCATGTGGAGTTTCTCTCCTTGTCAGCAACAGTCAGCAGGAAAACAGCTGTGTGCTGACTTTCCCCCCATCTTGCAGATCCGCAGAACTTGACTCAGTTTGTTGAACTGGCTTTTTTTTTCCCCTTTCATAGAAAGCCCAGGAAGGTTTTCTGCATTGATTGGAGCTCAGCTCTAAACTAACTTTTCTTCTAAATACATGTCTTACCGTGTTGTGTTGTATGGGTTGGACCATTCATATGGTGTACATATTTTAAATATAGGGGGGGCTCTTTGGTAGGGGGTATTTCCACTAATATTCTGTGCTCAACCTCAACATGAGAAAGTGTGACTGGATGAAGTGAATACTGGTTGTGGTGCAGCACTGTATGTGCGCCTTGCCTAGGGAAATGAGGTTTGTAGAAGGCAAGGAGAACAGTGGAAAATCATACTACAGCTATGGTTCCAATCAGGAAGGTTAGTATGAGAGTTGAAGTAACTTGTTGCTGGGAAAGCTAGGTGTCTGTGTTTTTGTGGCCATATAAAAATGCATGCACTCTGACAAGCCAGAAATAAATTGTTAAATCTTTGACTTGGGGGGAGTGGAGACTGATAACTTGATGACTAAAGAATTCCCATTAAATTTTTTTTTTTTTTTTTTTTTTTAGTTTTTGCCGATTTTGCTGCACAGGCCTGAATATACTTGGAATTGGCTCCTCTGTGGAGGATGGAATAACTGAGGGTGAGCTGGTAACTTTTTTTCCTGTTCTAATGGAGGCTTTTAGGAATTAAAGTCACTTTGAACTTTGGATAAACATCAAAATATGTGAATTATTGTGACACTGCACTTGGTTGCTTATCTGTACTTAAAAAAAAAAAAATCTCCAAAGCAATTTAGCAGCAAAGATAAAGAAGGAAAACTGTTAAAGAGCATGAATTGTACAGGATTCTTCTGTCATGCAGAAAAACTTCTCAAGCTGAGAAAAGCACCACCTGCCTCGCTGGGCTGTGACCAGTAGATGCCACTGCAGGCTTAGTAACAGGGGGCACCGCGGTGGGGAATCTAACTGTAGCATGGGAAGAGCTGAGGACGGCATCCGAGGGAGACATCAAATGGCTGCCTTGGTCATGTTAGCTGATGACAGCATGTGCCATGCCACTTGATGCTAAAGGAGTATGGGACAGGCATGGGGTAAAACAGCCTTAGGTATATGTGTGCGTGATTAATTCTTAAGGCAGGTAGCATGCTTCCTATTTTTGGATTCTGTAGAAAGTTTGCTTGTCCTATTTGGGTTTCCTGCTTGCACTTGCCCTCTGCTGGAAGTGAAATCCGTGATGGTATGTCTGCTTCCCCCCACCAGGGGAGTACAAATGATGATAATGCTTTCCAGATAACTAGAGCTTTGTGCTCAGTAAGCACAGAAGGTTTCTACTTGGCATGACGTTCAGGATTTGGTAAACACTGGCTAGTACGTGTTTGTGAAATAATGTGAGCTCTCAGAGAGGAAATAGAACATGCATGGGAGAGGAACCTCATTCTTCAGAAGCTTACAAAACTGTATTTAGTTTTTTTAAAGTGTAATTGTATTAGGGAGAAAAGATCTTACATTGAAACATATAATTGAAAATAGGTTATAAACAATAATATTTTTGCATACTTGTTTGCTTTGCTTATCTTTAAAGAAAAGCAAATAGTGGAAGCTGCACGGCTTCTGTTGTAGTTCCATTTTACGTATGTATGCACATGTATAAAATCCACTTGACTGTGAAATTTGTATGGGACATTATCTATTTAAATGTATCTCTGAAGTTGAAATGTGGAACTTGCTGCTGATGCAGAACCTATCCCAGGACAGACCTTTGGTTGCTGGGAAAAGGCCATGCAGTGAGGGTGTCTGGAATAAGAACCAGTGCAGCTGTATAATACAGATGGCAGGAGAACTTGAGGGCTGAAAGATGTGGGTGCAGGAAGGATGTGGTGGTGTCACGTCTATGTCATATGTGCTATTGTGTGGAGTTCATTAGGGCTATTACAAGCTTACAAATGCTAGTCTAGCAATCCAGAGTAATTCTATTGCTGTAAACGGAAAGTACCTCCTTCCTGTTGTGTCCTGTCACCCATACCAGGCAGGGGTGTGCAGAGCTTTTGTGGCTGCTCTTAGAGGTGCTCTGAGCACCTGTAGCTGGTGTTTGGGTAGACCTTGAAGAGGACACCATTGGTGGACGCACTTTTCCTTGCCCAAGCTTTTCCTGATGCAAACTTTATTTTTTTTGAAGGGTATGATTGAAGTATTTTGGGTCAGTTTTGTGAAGCGCTTCAGCAGATACTTAATGATATGAACTTCCTATTGTATGTGTTCTGTTGGACTTTGACTTGATAGGAACTCTTTGCTGGAAATTCACTAATCAAATCATGAGTTTTTACTGTGGCTGGCACTGCAGTTCCAGCTGTGCAGATCTGTCCTGATTTGATAAAGATCAGCTAATCCTAATAAATACATTAATTTTTGAAGCGGTTGGGAAAGCACCTGTTACAAAGCCCTGAAGATCTCAAATCATGAATTGCATCCTTCTGAAAATTAACTTGCTCACCATTATCCTGGCTGTAACCAAACCAGGCAGAGCTTGTTATTGTGTTTGCTTGCTTGTTGGACATTTTGAGCCCTCGTTACGCGTTTTGGTCATATTGTTAGTCTTTATTGCATCGCTGAACAGCCAAATGGAGAGGAGACATACCTGGCAGAAGTGAAAGGTGAGATTCCTGAGTAATTGCATAAATATAAGAACAATGATCTGAGAAAATATCTGAAGATTGGGTCAGAAGTTGTGGTAGCCTTTCAAGGGTTTGATTAAACTGAACTGGAGTTAGCATCTTCTTTCCTTTAAAAGGAAGCATGAGCGCATGTGAAAAAAAAGAATGAAAGCAGTTTAAATGAAGTGTTTTTTTCCTTTGTCTCTGTTTGTGGGTTCTTTTAAACTGATTACACTAATGTGGTTGTTTTTGTAATTTAATTATGTCTGCACTCAATGAGAACAAGTTAATTGAAAGTCATCTTTTGTTAGTTGAAATGTGTTAGCTTTGCCTGTGTGGAACTTCATGGCTTTTGTTCGCTCCTCTTTTTGTAGATTGGTGTTCAGTGCAGCTGTGCTTCCTATTGCATGGCAACTTAATATAAATGACTTTATAGCTCTTTCTTTCTATGGGCTGGTCTAAATTGCCTCTAGTGATTTGCAAACGTAGATCAGTAGTGTAAAAACACAAGTCTCATTTGTATATTAAAGCTTGCTCCTAAGTGGCCAGTCAGCTTTGCCTTTAGTCCCTTCAGCAGGTTGTGTTGCTAGCTCTTGGTGTCAGAAGACTGAATGTGTGTGCAGGAAAGTTGCTGGGCTTTCAAACGTGGTCCCTGTGGCCTGGGTTTGGAAATCATACTTCGTTTATAACCAGAAAGGTTTTTATTTTAGAAAGCTCTTGGGAGATGAGCTTAACCTTGGGCTACAGTAATGTCAGGACTGAACAGGGCAGGGCATAGTTTGTATTTAGGTTGGCAGGAGCCAGTCCTTCAGAGCTGCATGACTCAGTAGCTGACACACTTCCTTCGGGGTATGAATGCCGCAGCATGTTGGTAGGAGGTGCTGCACTGCTCCATGAGTCATTAAAACCAAAGCATTGAACTTTTCCTGGTCGTTACAGATCACTTGGCTCTCTTAGCAAGAGCATGGCTTCGCCTGGCTGTTTTGACTAACCCTTGACTCCAGTATGCTCCTGCCCCAGCTAGTCTACTCCCTGGCAATTCAGTTTCATCATTTTCTCTTTGCGTTTTTGCTGCTGTGCTGTAGCTTCATTAATTTGGTATAAAATGCCTATCCTTGCTATTTCTGAGGACATCCGTGTATTTCTACATCTTTGAATCTAGAAGGCTAAATCCTCAGCTAATATAAACTGGATAATTCTCGTTGATTGTTAGCGTACAGAAACAGGCCAGGAATCTTGGGTTTCTTTTTCATTCATAGTAAAGATCTTTAGAGTGACATCCATGGACCTGAAACAGAAATATTTCTTGTCCATTTCAGAAGCAAGTACAGGCTTCTCTTTTCCTGCAGTGGGGCTTTGCAGTTTCTTGTGGACCTGCTCGATCCTGTGGTAGCAGCGCATGCGTGTTTCCTTGCATATCTATTGCACTGTGACCTCCTCTTAATGTCCCAGTGAAAGACAGCTGGTATCCTACCATAAGAAGAGAATGAAATGTTTGTGACGTAGCCAGCAGCTGTGTACCAAGGCTGCCATGACTTGGAGATGGTTTAGCAGCTTAATGCCGAAATACTATTTGCACAAAACTACTATAAGCTTAGCTAGAGATATTAGCGATCAATTGGGTTTTCCTTGTTTTAGAGACTGGATAAGGAATGGAAGAGGAAAATGCAAAAATGGCTGATGCTCTCAGGACTCTGGAGAGCTTTCTATTTTTGTCTGTTTTAACTTGATGTGTATTGATGTGGATTCTTTGTGGGTCTCGGAGATGTTCTCTGCAGCAAAACTCATGTGTTAATCCTGAAGTTTTTTGGCGAGAATTTCTTACTCATTGCATGTAGCAACTTGTCAGCTCTGACCTGTTTGATCTAGAGTTGTTTTAGGAATATCCAAGCATGAGGGAAGCTTCTGATCTTTAGGCAGAAGTAGAGGCCCAGTTCTAAGTCAGTGTTCAGTAGTCTTTATGAATATCTTACTTTGTTCTATCCATATATATTGTGTTAATTCCCAAGAGCTCTAGTTCTATGCGGATTGACAGCTTATTGAGCTGATGGCCCACTTTGCCTGGTGTGTGAGGTAAGGGTCTTAGTCAAGTTTCCAGTCCAGATATAAAGAGAAACTTTTATTTTGTGAACTGTTTTTTCAACTTTAATAATAAAAAACAAAACTCCCAACATGAAAAAGCAACCCTCCCCCTACCCCCCACCTAGATACAAAGGAAGTACCTACATGGATAAAGTACGCTGTGGTGCTTTACCTCCCCTTTTATTTTTCTGGAAATTAAGGTGATTGTCATTCCAGTGCTTGAAATTTTCTGACATATCAAAATGGTTCTTAACGTGTTTTGAGAAGCTATTTGGTAGCTGTCTAGTATATAAACACTTAATCAGAGTTTTTAAGGGCTCAGTTACTAGTTTCTAGGATGAGAGGTTAACAGTTAATAAATCTTTGATAGCGACAGGAGTCTTATCTTAACCCACTTACTAATTCAGTACCTGGAAAACTCAAATGTCTCAGAATCAGTATTGCTTTTAACTGGATACTTGCAATAATATTTGTACCTCACATACTGATACCATGCTGTGCTTGTTCTGTCCTCCCTTTAAGGACCTGATCCAAAACCAATTTTGAAATAAGTGGAAAGTCTTCTGTTGATGTTGTGTTTTAGAACAGATCCTAGAAGAAACTGCAGAGGAAGCGATAACATAGTGGTGGGTCATGTGTCTTGTGTCTGCAGTACTGGGGAGCTGATGTCATGTTTATTAGAAGCCAAGATCAGAGTTCACAGGCTCAGGAAATGTCTGCAGAGTTTAGGAATGGTTTGTAACTTCTATCCCAATGACAGGTTTATTTGGCACTTTTTGATAAGTGGCCTGTTTGAAATTTCCTCTCCGAGTAAGCAATTTGTAATTCCCACTTGAAAGGGCTACTGTGGGGGATGGTGATGGGGCCATATTTGAAAACCATTTATGGTTACTAACATCCTGGCATCTGTCATCCAGGAGTTTTGTGCCTTTATGGTTTTGATCTGTCCGAAATGACTTCTTTATATAGAAACTGGAAAACTCTTTTTTTTTTTTTTGTGTCCTGGGAGAAAATAGCAAATATTTGCAGTCCCTTAAAGCATATGAATAAAAAGATAAAGGATCATTAGAAATAGCTCTGCTTTTATTTTCTATGAAACTTGCTCACTTTATTCTGATCCCCTCGTCTCATACAAACTTGCAGCATGGTTTTCTGTTCCTCGCCAAAATAGCATCATTGTGACACTTAAAGTCTTCCAATTCTAAACCAGTGCACTGATTCACAATCCTCTTATCCTAAGCCCAGCTTTCTTGAGTAAAAATACTCGTTTTGCAGGTGTTGGAGGTTCCTTTCACTGGTTTCTCCCATTGGCTGCTGAAGGAAGTTGGAAAAACCCTTGCAGTAGTGGTGCTGTAACTGCGGTACTCCAAGGGTATCAAGGAAACAAAATTTATTGGGAGAGGTAATGGCTTTTTCTTAGACTAGCTTGCATTGCTGGGAAGAAAGAGCAAACAAATGTAGAATTTCAGGGGATGTGACAAAGTGAGCCTGAGCCCAAAAGTCTTTTTAGTCATTCTAAATATGTTGGATAATTTTTTTACCTTTCCTGATTTCAACAGAATTGTCAAGCTCCATGAATGGCAAAAGTGTGTGATGTGCTGTTAAGATTACAGGTGGATTCTGTAACTAGAACAAAAAAAACACTGCTTTTTTTTTATGATGGTAATTAGGATACAAGAGATTTGTTTCATATATGATTGGTGTGATTGCTCTTTTGAGGCATAAAAGGAGTATAAGGGATAACAATCTTCTGTTTGCTAAGAATGGAAATGAAGACTCTTTCCAGAAACAGCCTAGTATAGTAGATATGAACTTAGTCACGCTGGTCTTTATGTTAAGAATTGAGCAGGTGTTTAGGGAAGTATTACTGAAACATAGGCTCTTCAGGATCAGCATTTAGGGGTGTGGTGGAGCCCAACAAATTAACTGTCAACTCCTTGAGGATTAATTGGAGTTGCACTGTTACCAGGCCTCTGGGAGATAACCCGATCAGAAAGGGCTCTCTTGGAACCTGGATGCTCTGAAAATTGAGTCTTCACCATGTGTAACTCTTGTAAATAAATCCTGCATTCCCCAGTCACTTGCTGTATAATGAACGAGTATATAGATGTATAATTGACAAGCACACAGAGAATTTAAGCTGGTCTTTAGAGAGCTTATAGCTGGAAACATTATCACGTCGGGAAGGGATAATTGGAAATGAATGTGTGTCCTGGGCTGGCAGGAGACGACTGCAAGAGGAGCGATCTCCAGAAAGAGATCCTTCCTCAGTGGCAGTCAGGCCTTAAAAGGGATCTAGGAGAGGTGGAGCCAGGTGAATTGTCTTCACCTGTGCTCCCATGGCTGACTTGTTGCTTGCCTCAGGTGATCAATCAGAGGTTCAGGCTGTGATTCAGTAGTTCCCATACACTTGCGTGCTCTTGGGAAAAAAAAGACTGCAGCTTTTTTTCTGTGTTAAGATCTAATTGGACACATGTTTACTCTTCTGATGCTTTCAAGTTTCAATAGGTGGAGGAGACCTCATTTGTCTGAAGATATACAGAGGACAAGTGGCAAGGCTGAAGGGAACAGCTGGATCCCACTTCCAAGTTGCTGCCCCATTCTGAGGCATATGGTTATATAGTCTGATCTTTAAACATATTCAAATTTATTTTCTGTCATCAGTAGTTTGTGTCAAATGTACCCTGACCTGTCCTCATCTAAGGGAAACCAAGGATATCCAAATAGGACTTTATCATAGTGTTGATTTTTCTTCTATTTTTGACTTCCCATTAAAACAATTTAATGACTTATTCATGATCATGTCCCAGCAGTCATGGAAAAGGTAATTCAAAGTCAGTGTTACAAATTGAGTCTGGTTCCTACCAGCAGAGGACACTGCTGCTCAAGAAATTTGGCTTTGCAGTCTAAATCCCAAGAAACAAGAAGTGGATGAGAAAAGTAGAAGAAAGATTTAGGAACAGCATTAAGCATAAATCTTAGCCACTCAGCTGCACTGATTACTAGGATGGAGCTGATAGCAGTAGCCATGTTTTGTTAGGAGCTGGCTTGTGGGGTGACCAGATTGAGAAAAGCGAAGAAGACTACAAACCAAGTAGCAGCAAGGTAGCTATAGGGTAGGTGATGCAGGCCTGGCTGTTTTGTGTGTGTGTATGCACGCTGTGGTTGAGGATGGGGTGGCCTTACCTCCTTTATTTGAGCACTTCTGCTGATAACCCGTGTTGGTGTTGTAGAGGACAGCCCTGGTGCATGTGCTCTGCAAGCAGCTGATAAAGGCTTCTTAGGAAAGTTTACAGAAGGATAAATGGTCAGTCAGTCTGTGGGGGGAAAGAAGGATGCAACAAAATATACGGGCTGTGGCAGCCAAAGTCAAATTGGAGAGTTTTTTGCCCTCTGCTCAACTTAAGGGAGACACTTGGGGCAAACAGAAGTTTTGGCAGGAATTGAAATTAAGGAGGAATTTAAAACTGATGGCTTTTAAGAAAGATGAATTAATATGTGCCTTGTGTGAGGTTACTGCCTGATGGCAGCACTGCACTAATGCTGCCACAAAGTTCAGAAAAAGTCTGCATTTGTTCAGCCATTCACTTCTATGTGGTGTGGAGGCACGATCTAGGGAACATTTAAAGAGAATCAGCCTTTTAATGTGAAGGAATCCTTCTTTTTTTGGGAGTCCTGGTAGACAGAGTAGCTTTGTCATGCATACAGTAGTGTAGATGCTCCAAAGTGTTGATGAACCTGGAGAGTCATCCTTAATGATGTGCAGGTAGCTGTGCTCTGAACTGGTAACATCTGACCAGTCAAGTGTCTTCTCTAGGAGGTGGCTCACTTAATTTAGGAAGCACTTAAAGGGCATAAGTCTCTTATTTCCCAAAAGCAAACCAAGCAACTCCCTAAAACCCCAAGCCACTTCTGAGGGTAAAAAATGGAGCAACTGTGTGTGTGTGTGTGTGTGTGTATATATCTATATATACACGCACTTCTGT
Source organism: Tragopan temminckii (assembly GCA_028571105.1). Lineage (NCBI taxonomy): Eukaryota > Metazoa > Chordata > Aves > Galliformes > Phasianidae > Tragopan > Tragopan temminckii. Next base: position 8,988,367 of record JAOWBP010001760.1, on the reverse strand, counting down.
GTCAGATGCTGTTTAGTCAGACTGTCCCTGTGCTGCCATCTGTTGTACAGCAATGACACGTAATGGGATATTGGTGGGAAGGTTCAACTTCTGCTGCAGTACCATCACTGTCTGCACCTGACACTGTGGGCCAACATTATGAAAGAAGAGGTTACCTTCAGAGCAGCCCTTGTGTGTGTTTATATATATATATATTTGTTGTTCACCTTATTTTTTTTTTTAAATTACTTGCTTACTGAAAATAACAAAATAAACACTTGATGTTTTATACATTTCTAATGCACACTATAGTAGAACAATTCTTTGAGTTGCTCTTAAGTTACGATGGGGGAAGGTTGTAAGCTGACTGCAGTTGAAATGCTTAACTTCTGAGGCTGTGTTGGACTAACAGTGAGAATTGAGCCCTTTGATTGTCAGCCAAGGAGCATACTCCTTGTGCTGCTTCTCTCTCGACACTTCTAATGCCTACCATGCACTGTTACTTTGTTTCTGATGAGTACTCAAATGCAAGCACCCTGCTGCCACGGCAGATCCTGAACTGTGGCCTCCTGTCCCATGTGTGCAAACAGAGTGGTACTTTTCTTTGGTACGTTTGGAAAGTTGACTTGCATCAGTGCTGTTGAAAAGGATTACAGTGGGACTGGGAAGTATTCAACAGGCCTTGCTCTATCCAACCTTAGTTGTGCCTTACTTGTGCTAGCTGAGGATGTGACTTACGGTTTTGATTTCAGTTGTTGGTGAAGTCAGGAAATCTAAATTTCTTGGCTGTAATGCCACTTTTTTTTTTCCTCCTCAATTTGCATGAAATCTGCTTTTAAATGAGGAGTGTAGCTGACATGTACAAACCTGGTGATGCTCAAGGAATAAAGAAGGCAGTCCAGGTTACTTAAAGCCAAGAACTGGTAGCTGCTGCTTTGCTGATTTTTAAGGTGGGAGCTGCTGGGTTCATGATTCATGCATTCTATGGGTAGCAGGGCTGATCTGTCTCTTGAGCAGCACCCTGTTGACTCCCAGGAGATCTTGGGTGACTAGGGACAAGTTTGGGTCCTGGTGGATGAAAAGGTGGACATGAGCCAGCAGTGTGTGCGTGCAGCCCAGAAGGCCAACGTTATCCTGGGTTGCCTCAAAAGAGGGGTGGCCAGTGGGGAGAGGAAGGGGATTGTCTCTCTTTGTTCTGTCCTCTTGAGGCCCCATTTGGAGTACTGAATCCAGGCCTGGGGCCTTCAAGCGCAAGAAATCTGTGGGAGCTCTTGGAGCAGGACCAGAGGAAGGTCACAAAAATCATCAAAAGGCTGCAGCATCTCTCCTATGAAGACAGGTTGAAGAGTTGGGCTTGCTCAGTCTGGAGGAGAGGAGACCTTTCAGTGCTGAAGGGAGCTTATGAGCAGGAGGGTGTCTGACTTTCTACATGGTCTGATAGTAATAGGACAAGGGGGAATAGCTTTAAAATAAAGGAGGGCAAATTTAGGTTAGATGTTGGGGGAAGCTCTTTACTCAGAGGGTGGTGAGGCTCTGGCACAGCTGCCCAGAGCTGTGGTGCCCCATTCCTGGAGATACTCCAGACAAGGTTGGATGGGGTCCTGGGCAGCCTGAGCTGGTGGGGGGCAGCCCTGCCCATGGCTGGGGGTTGAAGCTTGGTGATCTTTGAGGTCTCTTCCAACTTAAGCCATTCTGTGATTCTATTAAGTTTTAAGAGGTTGAAATCACAGAATCACAGAATTGTAGGGGTTGGAAGGGACCTCAGAGATCATCGAGTCCAACCCCCCTGCCAAAG
>JAOWBP010001760.1:8962400-8986047 GCA_028571105.1 Tragopan temminckii | reverse complement strand
CCATTTAATCCTAGGCTAGTTAATACTAGACCAGGCTGCCCAGGGCCCCATCCAATCTGGCCTGGAACACCTCCAGGACGGGGCATCCACAACCTCTCTGGGCAGCCCGTTCCAGCACCTCACCACTCTTGAAGTAAAGAACTTTCCCCTGACATTCAAATCCTGAACGCCCAGGGTGGTTGGGCTCTCTGACCCGCAGTGCAGCTGTGATAGCAGCAGTGCCAAGCGCTGGCCTGCTTACCTCTACCGCAGTGATAAAGCACTGTTACTCAGCAGGAGGATTTAACAAGTGCTGAGCTATGTGTAGAGCTGCAGCTGGTCGCCTTGCAGCCTCCGGGACAGGCTGTTGGTTTCCTTTGTGAGTGGTCTAGCTGCAGTTAGAAGTATGGTATAGGTTTGGGCAGGTCTTCTCACGTGCTGGACTGGGCTTTGGGTTGAGTAATGCTACGGTATGGCACAATGCACCTGGGTTTCTGGTAGGAAGTACTGCCAGCAGTGAGCACAGTGCTCAGCACTGCACTTATGGCACTAGGGTTAGAAGTGGTGATTGGGTGTTTTTTCCTCAGGATTCTAGAGGAAATAGAGGCTAAAACTGTTGTTCTCACAGTCACCTTGTTATACATAACTGTGTTTGGTTAAAACAAAAGCCTCTCAATATTAAAGGTAACTTAGGGTTGAGGTTTGCTTCTTGCTCCATTGCAAGGTGGAGAACCTGTGTTTTTACTGGGTATGTAACAAGCTCCTGATCTAAGTTTAGGGTTGCTGTGGTCAGTGGCTGCCATCTTACTGGCAGTTTTGGTTTGGCAGGGTTGCTTCTCTAGAGCTGGTCTTCAGAGCAGTGCTTGGATTGAGGGCTTACTGAGTGTTGGTATGCGTGACTGTGGAATTTAAAGAGTTGTTGGGCTAGTGTAAAGGTTGTTAAAGTTGGTCCAGACAGAGGGCTGTACATAGACATTTCATAGATGCCCGTTATGGTAGAAATGCTAAGTCATGGCTTGAACACTGGTGATTGAGCACCTGGTGGGAAGGCAGGGCCAACCCACGGGAGCTCAGGTGCATGCAGTGTTCCTAAGTGACTGGAAGGGCTGGGGCCAGGATCCACCCCTTCCCAGACCTCATTTATGGGTTGGCAGTGGAACTGAGGGCCTCTCATTGGAGATCCCTGTGTATCTGAGGCCTTCCAAGGGTAAGCAGACTCTTTGCCTACAGCTGTTGCATTTGAGCATATCTCCATTTGTTGCAGCCTAGGACTTTGTTACTGTGCTGTCATTGCTGTGCTTTCAGTTGCATTACAGCATTAAACCTGTGATTTAGTATTGCTTGTGGAAGATTTATCTGAGCTGACTTAACATAAAACTTTGCTGTTAAAATTTAGTTTCCTATTGGAGTGAAGGCTAAAGTTTGAAGTAGGATGGACTTGTGAGCAGGTGCAGATGGAGGGGCTGGAAGGATCCAGCGTGTAGATTTAGGATCTCGATACTCTTCAGGAGACTACCTACAAGAAGTACTTTTTAGTTTTCCTGAGGTTTGGACTGGGTTTATGGCCAATTTTGAGTTTTGCATTAGGGTTCCCACTAACTGCTGCCAGCATGCCTGGGTTTGTCTTAAGTTCATCAGCACTTGTCTCAGTAATTGTAGGCTGACAGTACTGAGATTTGTCTCCTCGTGTTTGGTTTTACATCTGATAGAAGTTGTACTTGGTCTGAGTTATCAATCGTTAGTGTGTATTTAATGCAGTTGTTACATGCAAGGGTAGGATCTGAGGTGGATGAATAAAACTGGTCAGGCCTAAAAGACAGTGTTTGTGTTAGGTTGTGCTTAGAGCCAGCTTGTACAGAAGCTTTCCAGACTTGTTTGAGAGCTGGATTTAGACCAGGGGGTGCCTGCACATTATCTTGTTCTTTTTTCCCTCTTATCATCATTTCTGACTGTTCTGTTCTCCAGAATTTCCAGGGAGTGGTGAGGAAGGTGATGATAAATCACACAGTAAACATGTATACACATGATCCTGGTCTTATATTTTTTTCCACTTATTTTTTTGAAGAAGTACTCTGTCCTTCAGGTGAGTCTTGGACCTGTCACCGGTTTTGACTGAATGTGGTAGAAACATTACACTGTCTGTGTGTATATTGAGCTGTACAGAGGAGAGGTGTTCAGTTAGTGGCACACTGAGGACAAAGCTCAGCCCTTTAGGGACGCCTGGGGATCCATACAGAAGAGGGACAGACAACAAGGTGTGGGAAGGAGAGTGAGGAAGACAACTGCTTTCTTCACCTTGAACGCAGTGAATTCTCCTTTTGGGCTCCTTCCACCTAGGAAAGCACAGCTATGTGGTGCACAGGGAAGAGCAGAACGACTCCTGCTTGTCCATGGCATGCTGTTTCTGTGACTTTCAAGGTTCTATTTTGTTCAGTCAGAGGCAACAAAGTTTAAGTGCTATTAATGTGCTCCGATCTCTGTTTCCAAAGTCTATGAATTCAAGAACTCTTACTGTTCTTTTAGACTGATTTACCAGTTTTAATTTTCCCAGACAGCAGTTCCCTTTTCTTGATCTTTAGAAGTCCACGGTTCTTTTCTACTCCATCAGATTGGCAGATCTCTTCCTGGTCATATTGCTACGAAAAGAGCAACTGCTCTTTTCAGAGCACTGCTGAAAGGCAGTGCGGGACAAGGACTGTCCCTACTAATAATCCTTATCACTTTTACTTACTGAACTGAAAACAGATGAGCACCTCAATACGAAACAAAGAGTTCGGTGAACAGCAAAACAAAGGACATCTATTTTTTCTGTGTATCTAGAAAGTGAAGTTGCAGTTGAACTTACTCAGACTGAAGTCCTTCCTTTCCTTCATCAACTCTCTGGAGGGGTTTGTTGCCTCTAGGGAGGGTTAAGGTGGAGAAAAGCAATTGCTGGAGGCTGAAACCTGACAGAATGTTGGGATAAATGCTACTGAGCCTTTGAAGGGGTCCGGTAGCACCAGTGCAGGCTCTGGTTCTTTGGTAAAGTATTTCCATTTGGAATAGTACCCAGGATGATTCCATCCTCTCCCTCTAGGTGACAGCAGAACACCAGTCTTGCTCTAAGGGGTTACTCCCTGAATATATTAAAAAAAAAAAAAAAAAAAAAGCTGCTATTTATTGTCTTGCTTGATTATGTTTTAAAGAGGTTGAAATTACTCTTGATATGCTGCCCTGCTTCAGAACAAACTACATCCTTTGGACAGCTGATAAAAAGTACCAGGAGTTTGAACATTGTTTTCTTTTATGAATGTTCATTTCCATGGACACGAAGCGTGTTCTCACCTGTGATAAATATCTCTGTATTTCACAGGTAAAGTGTGAACCAGATCCTTCTTGGCAAGCAAGATTGAGCCCTCAGAGGCGTCCTCATTTCTACCTCCAGATGGATGTATTTTTTTTGGAGATGACTGTGAAGGAGCATGTCTGTGCCAGTGCAGTGCTTGCTGAACAGAAGAGGCTGATCAAGGCAGCAGCACAATGTGGACTCCCTGCCTCCAGTTGCAGTGATTCCAGGGGCAACTCTCCAAAGCAGGCTGCCCTTTGTAGTAGAGTGGTGCAGGGCAACGTACCTTGTCCTGCTGCTCTGCTCTGCTGGGCTTCCTCACTCTCCTGCTTGTGCCAACGCAAGGGCTCTGAGGAACTGCTGCTCGAAATGGCATCTGTTGCACTGAAAACGATGTGGTCTCAATTCCCTTGCAGCCCACAAAGCTGTTTGGTGTCTGAGCCTTGAAGAGAACAGCTTTTCTTCTGAGTGAAGGCCTTTTCAGGGATCATCTCTCTTTTTCCAGAGAGTTTCTTCTGTGTAAATGACTCCGTGAGATTTGCCTGATTCTGAAATACTGAGTGAGGAGAGGGAACAGCACGCACCTCTGCTGCAATGCCCGGGGGATGCACCCACACACACTGCTGGTTGTTCTGACCTTCCTTTGCTTGAACTTGGACCTCTAGAAAGAACAAAAGCCTTGCCAAGTGAGTGGAAAAGGATCTTAGCAATGCATGTAACGTTTTTTTTTTTCTCAGAGAGAAAAGCCAGGGAAAAAATTGACACAAGCTTTTGTGAAAGCATGTTTGGTGCTCAGTGTGCTTCCCCCAGGTGATCTTCTTTTCATGAGAGGGATGGGATAAACAGTACAGCAAGTTGAGCTGCTACATGGTAAGTGGATTTACTGCTGATCACTTTTTGGTAGCCAGTTGGCTTTCGTTAGCCTTTGAGATTGTTTCAGAGATGAATGGGTGTATCTTTGTCATACATCCAAAAGTTTGTTTTAGCATTTGGAGCTACAAAGCAGGATTGGACCAAAACAGGAATCTGGGGAGGAACAACCAGGCGGAGCAGAGCTGGGAGAACAGCAGCTGTCTGACTCCACCCGCAGATGGATAAGTTGGCGTTTTGCTCCCTGGTTGCTCTCCTCACTGCCCTGGCCCCAGCCAGCACAGGGGGAGGTTGCTCAGCCGCTTGTGTCCATCTGCAGCACTGAAATAAAAGTGAAATAAAACTGAAATGTCGAAGCTGGTTACTGCTCCTGTTTACAGGAATGACAGCTCTGCTTTTGGGAGTTGGGGGATGGGGATGGTACTGAGTAATATTTTTCTGCAACTGTATGTACTTGGATTGTGTAGAAGTTATAAAATAAGCTTCAGGAAAATGTTCAACCTTGCTTTTTGGGGTTTACTTTTGAAATTGGTAGGTGCAGCTACAATTAAACTTCTAGAATGGATCTTGTGGTGATTTAGGTTTTTTGGAAGTATTTAGTAATTTGAAACAATAGCAATATCAGTGTTTTTCAAAGAAATGCTTTGTAAATGTTGTGGCTTGTTCAAGTGAGTTTTGAACAATTGACATTTTATCTGTTCTTGGGCTGCAGCAGTTACTTAAAACATGTATACTGGGTGGGAATGCGACACAAACTGCTTGTACACAGGCTGGAATTGTTTGAAGTACAGCAGAATAAAGCCATTAGCTTCCCTAACTTGAAAATGATTTCAGGCTGTAGGATTATGGTGTGAAGGCAGAGAGAAGGCCTGTGAAAAGGCACAAGAGGCTGGAGTGAGAACTGGCTGGAGGAGTTGGTTGCGATAAACCTGCATCTTGTGCTGGATAAAATGTGAGGGACTGAGGTTGAAATTATGAGGCTGCACCTGGCTTGAAAGAGTGAAGTTTGCATAGGCAGCAGAGCACTCGTGTGTGTTGGTGGGGAATGAGGCTTCTGTAGACTTAGTCTGAAAACTGAGCCTGCTTTACCTGCCTCTGCAAGATGCTGCTGCTTTTATCAGCCTCATTGTGGCTGTGACCTATGTGATGGAAGCAGTGGTTCTTGCCATGTATTTGTGAGGCTTTGAGTACTTGTCTCGCTTTTGCTTGCAGTTTACGTTTCTGCATTTCTGCTCAGCCTGTTACTGCAGAATCGTAGGGTTGGAAGGGACCTCTGGAGATCATCTAGTCCAACCTTGTGCTAAACCTAGGTAGGTTGTAACCTAGAGTAGGTTGTGCAGGAAAGTGTGCTGTTTTTTTCTGCTTTTTGTAAAGAGAAGAGAAATAGTGAGGTTACAACAGATACAGAATTACACAGGTAAAGGGGGGTAGATGTGGTATTGCAAAAGAGGAAGCTAGAGAGGAAATTTTTCCTTGTTTTTCACATATACATCATTATAATAATGCTAGCTACACTTGTGATATGTACAAAAAATGAAGAGTATGTCATGTGCTGCAACATCAACTCTATCAATATGTTTTTAATCTGTGACCTTCAGGTCTTTGATAATGCAAATCAGAAGATCCAGTTCATTAGGACTATCTGGTCTGGCTCAACCAACACATGATATGACAACAACTTTATTTCAGGTTGTTACTAGTAAAGCTGACGATAAGCAAGGTCAGGTTTGCATGGGGAAATAATGGCCTTTGCTAAAACATGTGATACAGAACTTCTTCACAAGGAGTCTATTAAATAATATTGTCTCTCTGAACAACTGTGTCTTCCTGGTTTGTAAGGAGATAAGACAAACTGGACTCAGTGAGCACTGTAAGATTCCAATTCTTCTGTCCTCCTGTACTTTTGCATCCGACTTCCTTTAACAGAGATCTTCCTTGGATGATCATAACTAATGGCTTTGGGTCTTTAAACAAGTCCAAGATACTTTTTCAGAAATTCTTAGAAGGAACTGGTTAGTTTCCCTGAAGGGAAAGGAACATTACCAGTGATATAAACAACTTCTGCAATTGGTACAGATGAGTTTTTGAAGAACCTGTATTACTGTATTGTATGATTCACATAATTCTCCTGTAAACTTAGTTTGCTCTTTGCGGCATATTTCCCTAGGAGGGTGGTGAGGGGAAGAGTTTAAGCATTTTGTTTGTTGTAAGAGGCCTTGAAGTATTGTGCAAATCTTTGATGCTTTGGTTGCTGAAACCAATGAAGCTCTCGCTGCTGTCTGCAAAACATTCCAGAGGAAGGTGGGTGTTTTTTTGCAGCAGGTGGGAGAGGCCTTGGGTGTGTGCCTGCCTCTGTGCCCCTGTGGGGTCGGGGAGCAGGAATTGAGGGGTGTGCAGGTCTGCAACCAGGGCTTTCTGGCACAAGGGGGTCTCTGACCTGAGGGCTGTGTGCTGGGAAAAAACTGGTCAGGCCCAAAGGACAGTTTTTGTGTTAGGCATTGCCTTTTCAGGGCTATGAAAACAAAAGGAGAAGGTGAAAAAGTAGCCTGCAAAGTATCTAGGCTGCTATGAGAGGTAATCAGTCTTCTGGGAAAGCCAAAGGGTATGCTTACACTGATGTGCTTGGATGGAAGATGATAGCTTGGGCTTTTCTGAACTCTGGGTGTGATTTGCTCTCTGAGGGGTTTCAGGAGGGCTATGTAATGAACACTGCCTTGGTCCTTGTGCACAGCTTGGGGTAGCAGCTGCGATGAGAAATGGCTGCTGTGCTCAGTTATGACAACATGTAAAGCTTGCAGGCGCTCCCATGTCTCAGCACAAGGCTGCTGTGAGTGGCCAGGGTGGATGTCAGTGACAGCCCTTCTGCCTGCTGTGGCTAAAGGCTGTTTTGCTTTTGGGTAGCTGCAGGTTGGTGTGTCCCCTGGTCACTGACCCTCAACGAGGTCAAATTCTGCTGCCTGGAGACCTTCTGCTGTTGAGCTTTGCCATAGGTGTTGCAGTGATTTTTGATTTGTAATGTGGGAAAGGATAGTTAAGATGCATCCTCTCACTCTCGTTTTATGCATCGTATTCCTTTGGACTTACTCATAGTTGAAGTGGAACAACCAATTTTATTTCCAGTTGCAGTATCTTTTCTGGTTTTCCCCTCTAGAACTATCTTCAGGAATACACATGTGGCTATTCGCAAATCTCTTACTTTGTTCCACTTTGTTTCTGGTAATACCAAAGACCCCCAGTCTTTGGTCTTTTCAGGTGGTATTTTACATGCACAGGGGAGCATGTGATCCCTGCCCCAGCGTGGGGTAATGTGAATCAAAGGCTGAAGACTCTCACTCATTTCAGATGAAGCCTGCTCCTTTTTACTAGACTTTCCAGAAAACACAGGAAAAAACAGGCCTGAAATAAATATGAGAAACTACATCCAAAACTCTGAACTACCAGAATGGGAAAGCAGTTGAGGTTTTCCAAGTGAGAGCTGATGCCATCCTGGTTTCTTCATCTGCAATTCACCTCTGTTTTGAGTCACGAAGCTCAGCAGCTCAGGACAGATGCAGGGAGCAGCTGTCCAAAGCTGCTGTCACTTCCAGTGCGAGGGGGAAGAGTAAATTTGCATGGAAATGTTGCAGGCCCTTAGGGGTGAGGAAGCTGTGGCCTGCTTCATGTGGCACATACAAAATGAAAATTCTCTTGACATCAGATAACATAGATTTGTCTTAATGAAAATGTTCTTTAACTGTATGCATGAAGGTTCCAAAATAATGAAATACTGGTGTTCACTCTTCTGGCTAAACACTGTAGATGGTAAACACAACTCAGAGATCTGTCTTTAACAAAGAACCAGTCTGTAGCTTTTATTTCCATTAATACAAGGAACATTAAAAAAATATGGAGAGAAAAGAGACTCTTGCAGCATACAGCACTCTTCATTCTCTGAGCCTGGGGGATTTGATATGCTGTATTTATACAACAGCAGAAACATACCTTGCTCTCTGAACAACAGTTGTTAGAAGGAAATGTTTGACCAGGACAAATGCTGCTTCTTAAAAAATACTTCTAATGAAAAGATCTCACTAAGCTGCTGAAGAACAGGAATTGTCAGCATCTGTTGTTATTAGTGTAGCAGGAATGAGTACCCTGAAGTACATGTGAAAAATGTCTGCATAAATCCCTGCTGTTGCTAGTGTACGGGATTTCAGTTTTTCAAGTCTCAGCAACATACACATTCAATTCTTTCTTTGCTTGGCTCTGTGCCTCTGTATGAGGTAAGCCATCAGCCTGCTCAATCTGCAGATGGAACTGAGCAGTAATCTCTTGTTTAAATTCAGTTGTGGAGTAAATGCTGATGTTCTTCCTCCCACCCTTTCTGTGAGGAACTGTATTCCAAACTCTGCACTGCCTGTGATTGCTATGGTGGTAACACTCGGAAGCTTCAATTGCAGAAGATGTCACACACAGTCAGAACAAGACAATTGTCCTGGCTGCGATGATCCCGCAGTGTCTTGCTCTTCCTTTTGGCAGTTCACCTTTGTGTTTCTTTTTCCTGACCAGAAGTAGAGCTGAGCAGTTTTGGTCATCAGAGTTATTTACTGGAGTTGGATGCATGCAGCACCTTGCCACTGAGCCCAAGGAGGTCTGTCTCGCGTGCCTTCCAGTAATGCTCTTTTGAAAATGGAAACTCAGCCTCACTCATGTGAGTAAAAGCAATATCTGTTGTGCTTGGTGAAATGCATTCTAGATTCTTGCTCTGCATGGACTGTATTGGTGAAAGCTGACAAGGATCCATCTCACGGTGTGAAATGTACATTAGTACATTTGAGGTGATCATAAAACTAACTTCTCAAGGTTAATGTCCACACTTAGCACGTGAACGAGAACCAAAGGCATATTTTTTTTCTGTTTGGCTGCCTCTTTTTTTAAAAAAAAATTTTTTTCTCCTCTAGAAACACGGTGGCAATGATGTCAGATATTTCCTTTTTTTTTTTTTTGCTGAAGGACTTTTTGATAAAGGAAAACATACCGAAGTGATAGAGAGAGCGATCCTGGAAAATGTAGAACAATCACCTAGTGCTAATCTGTAGTTTGTAACTTTAATGGGTAATCAAATGCTGGGTTCTTGTAGGAGACTAGATGCGTACCGTACTGCTCACTGTGAGGCTTTTTACGTGCCTTGCACAGGCAGATGGACAAAATAATTGTGGAAATGAGAAAGAGTCCGCTTGCTGCAGACAGAGCAGCAAAGACAGACTTGTAGCTGGGCTTTGTTCTGAACCTGGCGCATGAATTGCCTGCAATTCCCTGGTTTACTGTGTGGCTTAACCCTGCGCTGTTGGAAGCAGTCACACAAATGTGGTAAGTGGTGTATGGTGAGAGGTTATACAGTGTGTACTGCCTGGCTGTGGAGTAAATGTTCTCCAGGACAAGCTGCCCCTCCTCATCGCCTTGGTCACGAAGCGTCAGCTGATAGGTACGAACAACAGAGTTCGGGGCGCACCAGTGTATCTGTGCAGAGCTGTCTGTGACCTCAGACACCTCTCTGAGCCTCGGTGGGTCTGGAATCTCATTTTCTGTTGACATGCCGGGACATAAGCATGGGGATGCTCTCTGAAGTTCACTGCATGGCTTCTGAAGGTGTCTGCAAGGGTTGTAGTCACAGGAGGTGTACGTTTGTTGTACAGGGGGTTCCGTTGTCTCCTCGCTGTATTCATAGTCATCTATGTAGTGGATCCGTGCTCGGGTGGGTGTGGATGCTGACTGAGTGCTGGACTTTGTGGAGTTCGGCTGCTGTAGATTTGTTTGTGGTGTCCTTTCCACAGCAAAGGAGTAAATGTAATGGGGAATGGCATCTGGTTTTCCTGTTGCTGGAGTAGAATGCTCGTGAGTGGGCTGGCTGAATAGGCGTTCCTGGGGAAATGCCATGTGAGTTTTTCTGAGCTCTCCCTGGAGCTGCTTCAGTGTTTCAGTTTGACTCACAGAGCCATAATCCGTGGTCTGGCTGTAGAGCTCTCTGAGAAAACCGGGGGAGGTGGTTAGAGATGCAAGGAAAGGGGGATGGCTCATGGATTCGGAAACTGCCTCGTCCTCAGGGGAGGAATTGTTGGCTTTTGTGAGCATCAGCTCAGCTGAGTTGGCTGCAGTTGTGCTCATTACACTGGCTTCCTCATTCAGACGAATGTAAGCGTCTTTGGTTAGCGGAGCAGCGTCTGTTGTCATTGCTGCAGTCGTGGTGTAGTAGCTGGCAAGGCTGAAAGCGTCTCCTTGGCTGGAGGGTGCGTTTGAATCGGGCAGTGAGATATCCTTCTCAGCCTGGCATTTACTGTAGAGATCTTGCAGTGAAAAAGAAACTGAAGGCCTGTCTGTGTTTTCTTGGGATGTGGTGCAAAAAGTGTCCAAATCCCTGCAGAGAGGACAAGTTAGAACAGACCAATTCCACAAGAGCATTACAGGCTCCTGTGAGCCTTTTTATCCCAAACCATTCTTCATATTAAAGAGTTGAGGCCTAGACCAGAGCTAGGTTGTGTTAGTGATAGTCCTGTGCTAAATAGATGACTTTCCACAGCACTGTGAACATAGCTGACTAGCTCTTGGCTTTTGTAAGGTGCCTGAGACAAAGCATCCTTTGGTACTCTGTGGACCTTGGCAGGAGTGTCTGGGTTCAAGGCAGCTTGTGTTAAAGCTTCAGACTTAAATGCTGCACTTAAAAAGGAAACACATACAGAGAGTTGTAATGGGGTCCCCAGGATCCTTAAACTTGGCTGTCAGACTGCTGGAGCCATGCTAAAGCACATCCAGCGTTTAAGTGACCAAGCTCAGTTTCTTTTTTTACTCAGTCCCTGTAGGCTTTTTTAAAGAATGCAAATGCTAATCCTTCCTGAAGAGAGGCAATCTGATTTTAACAGTATACTTTCCTGCTTTCTTAGTTATGGGTGGTGAAATCTTGGTGGCCCCTCCAAAGGAAGACAGATCATGCATATGCAAAGTACTTCTTCTGTAAAACTCTTGGAAAGCATGAAAACAATTGAGGATAAATGGTACTTTTTGCAAGTTTGTTCACTGCCTCTGGCTTTGGGAATGCCAGAGCAAGGAGGAAATTGTGAACGAAAGTACTTGTAAAGTCTTCCAGCCACGATCCCAGTGCTTGACAATCAAGGCCACCTAGCTAGCTCATTTTTTATCTCCAGCAAATAGAGAAATATGAACCAAGAGGGAAAACGAACTATTCTCATAATCCACAGCTAATATCACTTCATACTTTTCTACATATGCCCACCGTATTTGTCTACTTCCAAGTGTAATTCAGCCATAGCTTCCCCCTAAAAAAAGACTTTATTTTACATTTCTACCTCTTCTGGAAATGAGGAACATGCAAAGAATGTGAGTAACTTGTAAGGTAGCGACTATTTGGTCTTCAAATAACTTGCATATTTAAGTTGTGTATAAAGAGGATTACTTCATCTCCTTGAACACACTTACTTTTGCAGCACAATCTTGGGATTGGAGAGCAACCAGGAGAGCCTACAGTCACATAGCAGAGGATTTCCATGCAAGTTGATGATGATACTGTCTGAAGAATTGGTATTCCAAGAATTAAAGGAACTCAGGTTACAGCTAAAAGTTGACAAATAAATAAAGCAATTAGTTAGTGCTGAGCTCACCTTTGAAGAATTGGAGCAGGCTTTAGTATCCCATCCTGTGTAAGATACAACGCGAAATTGCCAGTTGCCTTGCAAATACTGTATTACCAACACTCCCATTCTGAATTTGAAAGTCCAGGTTGATATCTGCCCATCTCTCTAAATTGCACAATATGGCTGCTGTCTGCTAGCATATAGCTGAAGTGCTGTAAGTGGATAGCACCCTTAGAGATTGCAGCTGGAAAGGAAAAGGTTATCTCTGTCATCATGCATTCACCTGCACTTTTATGTTATGTCATTTCTTTGGCTTCTTTCTCAGTGTGCTTCTAGAGGCTTGACTTCCTTTATGCCAGTCATCCCCTTCTGTTAATTACCTCTCTTAGATCATATCCCTTGTTTACTAAATCAAATAACTGATCTAGGAAGACCTTGCTTGCCTTTACTGTTAAACTGCCCTAGCCACAGAAAAAGTGCTCAATCTGAGTGCTCAGAAGGTGCTGTCTTTTCTCTGCGACTTTGTTATTTCTTTTTTCTCTTTGAGTTTGGGTCCTGATTTTTAGCACTTAGAACTGATATTTCTGCATATGTTGTAAAACGTTGTGTAAATTCAGTGTGGCAGTCTAGTGGGGGATTTATTTTATATTTTTCTTGAAGAGGTCTATTTGTTTTTTTGAAACTGGCACCTTGAGCACAGCCACTGCTGTAGTGTTTGCTTTCTGATTTGCTTATAATCTGGGCCAATAGTATGAAAGTCTTCTAAGGTGTTCTCTAAATGTTTTCCCTTGTGTTGACTCTTCTGTGTGCAGTTTACCTACCCCCCCATCTTGATAGATCACCTTTAGATTTTTGTTTCCCATGGTGTTTCAACAGGTGTGTGGCACAATGAGTAAGCCACTCCAACGTATTATTCCTGAGTTCTAAACCATTACTTTTACTAATGCTGAATGAGAGACTTTTATTCGTTTGCACTGAAAGAAGCAGAGGGAATTTCTGATTGCTTCCAAGGTGTAGATTGTAGGAAACTATCAGCTTTCATCCTTTGTAAAGCAATGTAGACTTTGGAAGCATGATCTGCTACCAAAAGTAGGCTTCAGAGCATCTGTGCTGATCTCATCAACGCTGGGTGAAGCCTTCTGGTGGAGTGGCAGCAGGATGGATGTTATCTCAGACAAATGGTAACTGTGCTATTGCTACAAGTCTCACACCGGCTCTTTGGTCTTTATCAGTTCTCCTGCTGTATTAGTCCTGCTGCTACAGCACAGGCTTCATGTGGTGTACCTGGGTGCATATAGTGTTTCTCCATGACACACGAACCCATACCTCTTTTCCACATATGTGATGACAAACAACCTTTGCATAAAAGTCAGCTCCACACACAGTTGTTCTGGGAGACAAAGGCAATGACTGATGAAGAACAACAGAAAAGAAAACAACTCACTTTTGAAAGGAGAGACGGCTTAGGTTAGGTGTGCTTTCAAACATCTCTGTCCTCACGAAACCCAGAGAGTGGGAGTCACGGCAGTTCAGCTCTCTGAGATGAGGCATAGACGTGAAGTCAGTATCAAGACTTTGTAATTTTGGCATCTTTGTCAGGTAAAGAAATCCGAGGTTGGGCAAGTCTCTGGTCCACTCAACTTGAACTGAAGCAGAAAAGAGATTTTTACTTGTTGCATAAATAGTGCATTGCTGTAGATTTCTGCCTAGAAAGAAAAGAAGCAGACTGAACTGTTGGCCCAATGACAGATGTTAGTGAGATTTTGCCAAGCAGCACACAGAAAAGATGGAACCCTCTCTTTGTGAAGCGCATGGATTGATTAGTAACTTAGCTAGGGAACTACCAGATAAAAGTTCTAAATTCATAGTGATGTAAAATATCTCTGTGGTTTTCTGCAGCTATTCCCTGTGGGAAAGAAATATAAACAAAAATCAGTACACAGGCATATAAACACTGGAGCAATCATTTTTATATTGTTACAGATCTGACCATGCCACTGTGGGGCAGAGGAGAAGAAGGGAACATAGAGAAAAAGGTAATAAAGGCAACCAGAGAGATGGAACGGTTTTCCTATTAGGTGAGGTTAAATGGATTCTCAGAGAAGTGATGGCTGGAGGGCGAGGAGAGAGGTCTACAAAGTCCTGAGTGGTGTGAGAAAGGCAAATAACGTCCCATTTCTCCTAGCACAGGAAGGAGCTGAGACATGAAACCATGGAGGAACAGGTCTTATACAAAAGTGCTTTTCCATCTCAGGACTGAATGGTGTAACTCACTACCACAAGAGGTGTTAGAAATTTAGTGGTGTATCTGTTCAATGCTTGGTGAGGTGACCTAGGGAAGTCTCCACTGCTGCTTGCTGGAACTGGGGCCAGTACAGATGGGAAGGATCCCTCGGTGCTGCCTTCCTCTCGCTCCCTGCCCTAGGGTAGAGCTACTGCTGCCCTGTTCTGGAGGGAATCACTGCTGTGACTCCATGCTGTGCTTCTTGTACCAGTGCTGACCAATAATGCATGGTGACACCTCACTGAGAGCCCCTGTGAGAGTAGGATTGTTTTAGATGAATAAAACTGCTATGAAGCGAGACAGAAATGCGTAGGGTGGCTGTGTAGAGAGGCCAGGGGAGCAGTGGTCTGGTGTGTGGGAGAACCAGGGCCAGGCGTTGGCTCTGCCTCAGCTGGGCGAAGCATTCAGCATCTCCCCGCCTCAGCACCTCAGTTACAAGTAAGCTGACAGAGGAGATGTACAAAAGGAAAAGTTGTGTTGCCAGTCACTCCAGGCTGGGAAATCTCACTGTGCAGAAATGTTGGGCTAGTTTTGGCTGCCACACTCTCTGTGCTACTTCAATGCAGCAGTGTAAAGCAGGGTATAAGTGTGGGGATAGACAGTGAAAGATTTTGGCCATTTGTCTGGAAAGAGAAATGAATTTTCTTCTGTGCTTCCCAAAGCTAATCCTGGGGCTGGCAGTGGCATGCTGCGGGATTAGGAGGGAGGCAAGGTGCTGCAGTGAGATGGGCAGTCCTGCTTGGTGCTGTCCTCTCTGCCCTCCCTCAGGGAGGCTGCTCTGTGCCAGGGCCTCTCTCCAGGATTATGTGACACTGGAGAGTGCCTCACACACTCACGTTGGCTGCAGATAAGGTCAGGCCCCGTGTTTACCATGAGAAATCTGTGAACTTACTTCTCTCGAGAAAGGTCCCGCTCAGATCAAGCACGCTGATGGTGTTCTCAGGCCTGTGCAGAGCATCGCCAGGGGAGAGACTGATGGCAAAAGCAGACTCCTGAATTCCCCTGCTGCCTTCCTGCCCAAGCAGAGTTGTGGAGAGATTCAAGAACTGTAGCTGGGGGTAACAGGAAAAAGCCAGTGGCTGGATTTCAATCAGTGGATTTCCAGCTAAGGACAGCCACCTCAGGTTAGGCATTGAAAAGGTGTGGCATGGTGGCACAGACGATAGCTTATTAAAGCTTAAGTCCAGTAGATGAAGACTGCTGAAGGTTTCCGACCCCCACCTGACTGCCTGGAGAAGGTTCTGCCTCAGTATGAGGATACGCAGCTGCGGGAGGTTTGCTATTTCTGTGCCATTCACCTCTTCTAAGAGGTTGTTGCTGAGATCCAAGGTCTGCAGGGCCTCTGGGAGGCAGATGGGGAAAGCTGTCAGGCTGCTGTTGGTCAGCTGCAGGGTGATCCATGTCCTGTTCTTCCAATCCTCGCAGGACATGCTGGTGAGATTAACGTTCTCCCAACGGTCTCCCTGAGCCAGCTGGAAAAAGGTGGTGACATCCCTGGATGCTGCAGACTCTGCTCTGCTCACCGGGCCTGATGCTGTGTTCCTTGCCAGCAGGCAAAGGATGAGCAAGAGGGAGAACATCTTCCTGCTGGATGGCTTACAGTTGGTTGCAAGATCTGTTTGTTTTTTGTTTCAGGGAAAGGAAAACATAACATCAGCATTACAGACCAAGTTAAAATACTTCCAGGTAGCTACGAGCTATTTAAAAGTGAAACACTTATAATTGCTTTCCTGTTGCATCCAGACAGTGTAAGGGATAATTAATGTCTCTTCTATAATTAAGCCTAAGCAAAAAGGAGCCCCTTGGACTAAGATCACATGATAATTCTGTCCCAAGTTTGCCTACAGTTTTTCATGCAGAAAGCAACCAAGCAGTATTGCACATCGGAGCAGCAGCTGCATGGGAGGTGAGCTGCTTGACTGGTCACCATTGCAGCAATACATGTTGGTACAGCACAACCTGCAGGAGAGGGATATTGCCATGTTATATGACTTTCCTTTTGTACCTGGTTGTGTATTACTCTCTGTTGGGCTGTCCTGATGCGATGTCTTTTCTGGGAAGAGCTGCCTGCTGGGGAGGTACCCAGGCAAGGGGGCTGGGGCCAGGTGTGGCCGGGGCTCTGCTGTGGGTGAGATATTATGTGCTCCAGTTCCAGAGGCAACGGGAGATGCTGGTAATGTAGCTGCTGACCCGTGTTTTTGTTCAAGTGGCCAGACCTGAGTGCGTGCTCCTGGATCAGAGCCCCAAAAGCCTGGGTTCTGAGATGCTCTTTATTCAGTGTTATGGTTCCCCTCTGTGCTCCCTCCTTGTCCTGCCCCAGCTGGGTTTGTGTCGGTATCACAGCCTCTGGTTCACTCATCCCAGTCCTCTATGAGATGGGTGATGAGAGACATTTTTGATAGACAAACACTTCGAAAAATACACGACATCCATGAGACTCCTACTGAAGTTGACTGCATCACTCCTCTGAGAACTTTAAAAGCTCAGTAGGAACCTGAAGACCCCTTTGGAAAAATACAAGTCCTAAGTGACTTGCCCAAAGCTGTGCAGGTAGTTCTGTGTCAGAGGAACGAATTAACCATAGCCCTGAACTAGTGCTTTACTTATTAATCTATTGTTTCGGGCTCCTTCTTCACCTTAATAGCTACTTGCTGTTTGCTAAGAGGTGCCAGGTATTGCCCAGACCATCGTCTGTTGTTCCCATCTCAGGTTTGAGGTGAGGACCAGCCACTGTGCTTTGGTCACCCGAGTCCTTGCCGGCTGGAGCCGCACAAGAGCGGAGCAGCCCCAGGATCTCCCGGTCCCCGGGGCTGCTGGCTTCCCTGCTCCGTGGCACATGGCAGCGGGAGGATGGGAGCAGCGGCTCCGCTGGATCCTGCTCTTACATTCACCCGTAGCCCCCAGATCTAAACCGCGGCCGCTCGCACGTACCTGCCCGAGAGTCCCGATGCCTTGTGCCTCCCCTTTCGCGCAGCACGAGCTGCCGGGCTCTGCTTTATACGCTCTGGTGACTCAGCCGAGGAGCGTGTAAGGTCTGTCTTCTGTTCCCGGCTTCCCCTGCTCGCGGCTCTGCCCACAAGCGCGGGCGACGTTTGTTCCAGGCTCGCTCCCCCTGCCTGGGGAGGGGGGTGGCCCCGCAGCGTTCCCCCCTCGCAGGAGGGTGGGAGGGCTGCCGTTTCTCAGCGCCGCTCCCCCGGCAGGCCTGCTGCCTCCGTCTTCTGCTGAGCACGGGGGTAAAGGCGGCGGAGCGGTGCCTCCAGTCCCACCCATCGCATCTCTCGGGCGGAGGGAGCTTGGGAGGGGAGAGGAACTCTTCTGGATTTGTTTTGTGGATGAACTGTAATGATGTGGAGCTCTGCTCCATCTGCTGACAAGGGTGTTGATAACTCTGCGTGCCAATAAAAGGCTTAACGTATTTACATTTCTCTGTAAGACACTTGCACTTGGGAGCAACTCTCAGGACTGTTCTCCCAGGACAGATGGCTTCTCTCAGAGCCGAGGAGGCCCCTGGGACATGCCGCAGGAAAGCTCCCACTCACCTGCTGCTCCTGCAAAATCCCTTCAGCTGGGGAAGAGGCCTGCAGCATCACATGGCCGTGTGACCGGCTCTGAGGCCTGCTTTGTGGGGCTTCGCTTCTATGTGCTGCGTCTGCTATGGTGTGCATGTGCTGTGGAAGGTTCCCTTCCTGCTCCTTTGCTCTTCCCTTGCTGGTGTAAGTAAGAGCAGTGGTGTAAAGCCAAGGGACTGCTCTGAGCTAGAGCTATTGGCTGTGTCACAGTTGAAACCATCAGGTCGAGGGCCAAGATGAAGAGCAGGAACTTGAAAGGAATGTATTAACAGAGGTGGTTCCAAAGCTGAAGCAAGAATGTGGCTGCTCAGTTGCTGCTATTAGACAGTTGTTAACATTTCCAGGGAGAACAGTAGTCAGTGCTTTTCATTTGTCAAGGTGACAAAAGAGATTGTGACGTGGAAGGCAGAACAGGCCTGTGGGCTTTGGTGCTAAAGTGCAGATAAAAGTCTTGCTTTCACAAAGTCCTTGACTCTGCATGTATGCAGACCTTATCTTCTGACTATGTCATTCATTATCTGTGTGGGGAGAGGACCTTGAAAAACACCAGAACATCCCTGGATCAAGATACGGGCTTTGAGTAGGGCTCTCTGGAGCCCTTGTGGTTCCTTTGGAGGCTGGATGCAATGTACACGTTGTTCTGTGCTAAATGGCTGTTGGACAAGACAAATAGTTTCCTAAATGAAGGACTAATCCCATGGATTAACATTGGTGGAGCAGCTGTCAGGCCTGTGCTTAGGGGGAGCATGCAGGCCAGGTGCTCATAGGCCTACAGGTAGCTTTGGGGATCCACCATGTTCAAAAGGCAAATTAGGGCAGATTGAAAAGATTCTGAAGCATTTGCATTTGTGGGTAGAAGCAAAGTCTGGTCTCAACCAGACTAGTAGGAACCCTGCCTTCTCTTTGCTACTTAGCTGTTAAGCTCCTTTTTTGAGAAGTTGAGAAGCTTGATTCTGAGTGACTGTGAGAAGCTCTTCTACAAAGTAGAACAGCCAAGGAAAATGAGCTTTTGTTACATTTCTTTTTCACATTTGTCTCTGGTTTTTGAATGCACAGTTTTGGGGCAGGCGTTACATTTTTTCCACTCTTAGCCAAGCTGCAAACTCTCTAATCATTTGGAATATTATTGCTATGGTATATCTCAGAGAGCTGCCCAGGTGCAGAGGAGCTTTCCCAAGGCAGACGGCAGCCTTCTCTCACCAGTTTCTTGGAAATTGTCTGATGGCAGCAGGCAGGGATTTCCTTTCTCTCTGTGTGTCGCTTCGACCTGTTCTCAAGTTGCTGTTTCTTCAGGTTGTTGATCTCCTTATTCTGCTTTTCTGGGAGTTTTGGTGTCAATCTGAGGGGATGCTCATTAAAGGCAGGCATTTTTGTTAGCTTCTTTTTCACGCGGATGATCTATGAGGCACAAAGAGCTAAACCAGACGCCCCCTCCTTAGGGCTGATTCAGTGCTGCACAAAAACTCCTTGCCTGCAGGAATGCTAGGGATGGGCCCTGCATTCCTCAGTGACACAGCGATAAGCAGAGCCACGGGGAGAAAAGGAGAAGGTGAGAATGGTACCAGGCTGTAAAGTTTGAGAGATGAGTGTTTCTTACTGGCTTTGGTCCAAGAATGGCTAAGAATGAAAATATCCTGAAAAATTTGGAGAATGGCTTTTAAAGCTGACAGAAGAAATACTTTATTGGTCACTCCACAGAGCAAGCATTAGCAAGACGTTTTCCTACAGCCATTAGGGGGAGAGGATTATTTAGCCCAAGGTTTCAGAAAACTATGGGGCGTGTGTGTTGTCTGTTACAGTAGTGCAATCTGAAGGCAGCAGTGAAATGCCCTATGGAATCTTATGCGTAAGGATAGACAGCAGCCATCTGACGTTGGTAGCATTTTACTCTGACCTGACATTGGTTTAATTAAGCATGACATAGAATGCGGTCACAGTTGGGCCAAAGTATTAGTTTGCTAAAGGTTTTTGATTTAATCTAAACAATGTTCCTGTCTGGGACTTCGTGCATTGCACAGACAGAAGATGCTTTATTTTTAGGGCAGATACTTTCCCTGTAAAGTATTTCTCAGGTAGTCCTGGGACTGTGCAGTTAGTAACTTTGTTAATATAGATTGCTGCATTGGTGATACAAACAGCAAAAGCCAAGTTAAATCAGGTTATTGCACGAGTAAGGGTGTGGTATCTGGTGTGCATGAAGGGTAAGGTGTGAGTCCGGCTGTGAGAGCAGCTGGCCCTGAGCAGGGCTGTGTGCAGGCCCAGGCAGAGCAGGCTGCTCAGCCTGGGGTTGTGAGGTGCAGAGTGCCCTGTGCCCTGCGCTACCCCTGGGCTGCCTACAGGAGCTGCAGCCACTGCCCCACGCAGTACTGAAGGTAAATGGATAAGAACAGATTCCTCTCTGTGCTCTGTACTTCTCATCCAAGAGCCTTGTCAGTTGGGTGGTACAAGAAGAAACAACGATCTCAAAAGCCATGGAGACAGGGCAGGGGCAAGGAAGCATGGCAGATGGTGGGGCTTACGTGCCAGCCTGAATGAGCTGGCAAAGCTTCTGCTTGCATAGCAGCAGGAAGGCTTTCTGAGAAAGGCAGTGACGCACCAGAGTGAGACGGAGGGAGGGGTGGTAAAGAACGGAAAGATTTGGTAGCTCCACTGGAACTTCAGCCAAGGCATCCTTGACTGGAAGAACGCGTGTTAGCTAAGCGCTGTAGGAGTCACGCGCTGTGCTAGTGGGAACTGTGTTCAAAGTGTCTGCATTTTCATATTCAGATAATTTAAACAACAGGTGGCAACTACAGGTGTTCCATGCGATGGTTGTGTGACAAGCTCTGTGCTGAGTGGCAAGCACAGAGCTGTGCTTCCTGGTGATCAATGTGATGGAGCCTGCTGTCGCCGAATGCAGGGCTTCAGCACAGACATGGCCATGATCCTGATTGAAAGTCAGTAGCTGACAGGAAGGCTGTCTGGCAGAGGGCACTGACGTTTGTGTTCAGCTCTCCCATAGCCCCCCAGGGCAGGTATTAAATCCTGCAAGCATTTAGATTTGGACAGGTGGTTCTTAGACTCTGAGGAAAATACCTGGCTTGTGTCAAGCAAGTGAGAAACAAGTCAGTCCTCAACTGAAGTAAAACTGAATGGTCCCTTGGTCCCTGTGTAGAAAGTGCTGAGGAGAAAGAGTCACAGCGGGCTGGGAAGTAGGCTGTATCTGCTCACTCTTTTGCAAAATATAAAGTCACGGTTTGATTAAACTGAGAGTGATTCTTCAACAGCCTTCTGGCAGGGACAGGAGAAAAGCACAGGACGTGACAGAAGAATGAGGGCTGTCCAGCCTGTGGCATTTGGAAATTACACAGTCATTTCTGCATCATTGCCTAGTGATACGGCAACACTTGTCCCTTCTATTTCTTTAGATACCTGAAACCGGTTTTGGTTTGTCCAGCAGTTTTATGAATCCTCCTAACTTTCTTCTCCTATGCCTTTCTACACATTGTAGAGCCAAAGTTCTTTCAGAACAAGTGGATGTGTGTGGCTCCCTCCAGCAGGCTGCTACAGATGCGGTTCCTTAGGCACAATGTTTCTGAGTAAGCTTTTTCTATTCCACATTACATTCACGAGCAAGATAATTTCTACTGGCACTTCAGCTCCTAACTCCTGAACAAGCTTAGAGTTGGATGTTACCACAAAACAGAGTAACAAGGACAGAAGACAGAAAGAAGGCCTATGCTCAAAGGCCTTTTTAACAAGTAAATAATTTAAAATAATACCTAAAGCATTTTTTCAATCTGGAAACTGACAGAGTTCCTCAAAAGATTAACATCCCGAATCCAATTCTGTTGAGATAAATGCTTTGTTCTTGGTGTGTGGTAGCTCCATTGGCTTTATGGGAGCTATTTATACGGGTGACGGTAGACACAGCACCATGGTATTTTTGAACTGTGTACTCACTACTTGGGTCATGACAGCTCAGACTCTAGGGCTTTGGAATGCTGCCTGAATGCTTTCTGTTCCCAGCACAAGTGTTAGACAGGTGATATAGTTTTAAAACATTTATTCAGCACTCATTCTCTTAAAAGATGGCCTTTTTAACAGGGGCTGGTTTGACAGTGGGAATTACACAGCTGTAACAGAAGAAATTCACTGCACAATGTCCTCGAGTTACTGTACAATTTATTTATTATTCAGTAATTAACCAGCAGAGATGTATTTTTTATTATCCTCTCCTGTGCTCTTAAGCAGTGGGGAGAAGCAGGCAGAGCTTGCTTCACCTCATTCCTGACCTCCAGTTAGTTTGTGGAACAGTTCTTCATCCAGAGATTCATTGTGGTCTTTGGAGCGGGTTGACAAGAAGATGTAGCCCCCAATATGCTCATGAATGATTTTGCAGTCTGCGCTCAGGCATGTGAAAGCAATAGACACATTCTGATCAAACTCAATTCCAACCTAAAGAAAATACATACAGAAAAAGAAGGAATGGAGATAAACTGCATCAGCTGGACCAGAAATACTGTGACAAAGCAGCACCTGTCTCTGCTAACCAAGAGCTGTAAAGATTTCTAGGTCTGCAGTACGTTGAAGGTCTCTGGCTTCTTGTTTGTTACTGTTCTGTTCTTCAGGGCCCTCTTCTGGTCAAAAGCCTTTTTGGCAGGCAACAAAAAGTTTTAAATCATTTTTTTTCTAGCGGCGTATTAAGTGAGAACACTGAGAAGAGCAGAAGTGGCACTTCTGCTTTGCATGTTTAACCAACTGTGTTTAATACCATTTGTTGTTATGTGCTGACTTTAAATCTGCTTTGGGGGCCAGGTTTTGATTTCTAACACTACTGTCAGTTCTAAAATCCAGCAAAGTGGGGTTAGTTGCTAACTGGCTTTTCTCTTTCTGAGAGGCATTATTTGCTCTGGCATGGGGTGTGCAGCAACAGGAGGAGAGCAACAAGCATTGTATTTGATCTCTCCTGGCTCTTGCAGATGGATATGGAAAATGGTATAAGCAGGAACAATTTCAAGGCTGCTTGTATTTATGTCAGCTTACACTAGTTCCACACCAGTAATCTGCAATTTCAAAGGTGGCTTCAAAGTTTGAAATCCAGTAGGCTGCTGGGCAACAGCTGGTTGCACAGAGCATCCAGGAGCAGAAGCACCTTGCTATAAATTGCACAACAGAGCATCTGTATGGACATAGGGGAGTTTGCAACCTCAGTCTGGGATTTGAAAAACAAGTCTGCATCCTCAGCCTGTAACAGAGACTGAACTACTGCAATTTAGAGGATGACACACAAATAAGAGGTGTTCTTACAGACAAAGATAATGAGGAGGAATTTACCTTCAAGTCTCTGTATTTCATCCCACTAAAATCAAGGGCAACTTGAATAATCTTGATAGGTAGATTTTAAACTTGGAGACCTTATAGTTTTCTGAACTTTCACTTCAGACTCAATTAAGAAAAAACCCTATGTTATTTAATAACACATCAGAACACATTTAAAACTTCCTCACTGTGAGGTTTAAAAAGATTTCCATTGTCTGAAATGTAATGGCTGAATGCTGAGCTGTTCCTGTTTTACCTGGCGTATTTCCCAGTTCACATTCCACTGCTTCATGGTGGAGAACCTCCATGTTGTGATAGGGTCTCCTGTGGCTATATCTATTCTTATCAGCCTGTTGTAGGACACCCCAAGCACATCTTCTTTCTTGCTTCCTTTAAACCTGAAAAAAAACCCACAGCCAACTTTTGAGCAGATTTAGTCTGCAATGATTCTTGTCTAAAGATGCATTTAATGTGTCCTTCTGCAAAAGAGCAAAAAAAAAGCTGGGAAAATTCACAACAGCCTCGGCTGGAGTAGAGCTTGGATTCTTCTTTAAAACAGTATTTGTAAGAAAGCAGAGATGTGGCCTGGTGAACCAGCTAAAATAACAGGGCAGGTAGATGTGGCTGAAGTCCTTCCAATTTGTTGTTGTCTGTTTAAAAAGTACTATTCTGCCAAAAGCATGAGTTTGATTAT
>JAOWBP010001760.1:8941753-8962300 GCA_028571105.1 Tragopan temminckii | reverse complement strand
AAAGATGCATTTAATGTGTCCTTCTGCAAAAGAGCAAAAAAAGGGTGGGAAAATTCACAACAGCCTGGGCTGGAGTAGAGCTTGGATTCTTCTTTAAAACAGTATTTGTAAGAAAGCAGAGATGTGGCCTGGTGAACCAGGTAAAATAACAGGGCAGGTAGATGTGGCTGAAGTCCTTCCAATTTGTTGTTGTCTGTTTAAGAAGTACTATTCTGCCAAAAGCATGAGTTTGATTATATTTGTACTGGAAAAGTGTCAATAATATTCTTCATTGTTTCAATACTGCTGAAATATATTCTTGCACATATTCTCATTTAAATTATATAAGCATATGAAAATACTATTTTATGTATCACCACTAACTTATCAAAACAACTGTGAGTTAGCAAAATATGCACATCTCTGAGTAGTGATAACATCACAAAATACTGAGACATCTCAACTTTTTTCTAACTTGAGGTGAAAATGAAGTACAATAGTATCAGAATTTCTTGCGAACAGAAATTTCTGAGCTGAACAAAACGAGGGAAAGACTATGCAGATAAAAAAAATACCATTCACAAAAGCTGGAAAAAGCCTAATCTGGCTGCTGTTTATATTTTCTATTATTTTGATCCTGCTTTTGAATTTTCTGTCCTTAGATTAAACTGGTCCTGAGGGAGATAATGCAACCTGGACCACAAATAGCATCCTAATTAGCTCTTCCACTGAGATACTGTCCATTAGCTCGCAGAAATAAAGCACAAGATGTTTTGCCCATCCTATAAAATTTAAGGTTTTTGTTGTTGTTGTTACAGAATTAATGTTGACAGATGGGGCAAAACATCTCTATGCTAGTTAATTAAATACTGACAGAGAACATTTCTGGGCACTGAACTCAAGTGCCTGTTCTGTTCAACTGCTAGAGGAGCCCCAGGCACAGTTCTAACTGCAAGCAAGCAGCACTCTCCCACGTGGCTCCCAGGGATGGCTGAGGAGCTGGAACGTCCAGGCTTAGCTTATGTTTACCAGCTCTGTGTTCACTACTAGCTCATGCTGTACTGGTGGTTCACGCCCTACCACTGGGTGTGGGGAAACAGGAGAGTTTAATAGTATGGATGTTTGCTCTTCTATGCCAGCTGGCCTCTGTGCCAGAGTATGGTTACCAGCTTGCTCAGTTTATACCGCAGATGATTCTTAAGTAGCACTAAAAGAGGTAGTAAGAAATTAAGGAGCGTGCCTCTGAGTATGATTCTGTCAGTACTCTTCATTCTTTTGGTGTTTTATCAAGAGAAGAGGGTGCAGGTCAGATACTTTTGCAGAGCTATGTTACATTTAAGGGAAGCATCTGGGGAAATTGCTGTGAAGACAGCAGGACCTTTCTTGTGCTGACTGCTCTTCCAGACTAACCTAAAAGTGGGATTTTGTTTGCTATTTTCTTAAAGAAATGCCAAAGAAATTATGCTCAGCAAAAAGCATGCGTTTGTATTCTAACAAGTAAGAAATTGAATGAAAAAAATATACAGCAAACCTGAGAACATCAACAAGATTTCCCTTTTTTTTTTTTTTTTTTTGTTTGTTTGTTTGTTTTTAACATTTTAGAGATTTTATGCCAGGAAGGGTTTAATCTTACTGATGTTGTTTCAAGCAAAACCCAATACGTTTGTATAAATGCAAGCATAGTGGAGACTCTCATTCCAGGAATGGAGTTACGGAGTGCTACTGCTTATAGAAAAATCAGTAGTTTGGAGGTTACTACAATTAATAAAGGTCTGTGGGAAAAAAAAATAAAGAGAATGTTTCTATATTAAGGAATCAAATAAATTCCTGAAAATCAGCAACTGTGAACAGCCTGACATTGCTGCAGCAGTTTGATTACCTTACAATGTAGTAGGATAAGCCAAACTCGGGGAGGGACTGCCATGCTTGAATAAAACGCAGCTTTGCCTCCACTAGGGGCATCTGGGATACATTTTGGTGAGCTTCCAGAATACGAGCTGCCAACTGGGAAACACAGCAAGAGAGAAAGATTTCAATTGAACAAAAATATACATGTTTTCACTAAATCAAACACCATTAGCTCTGATGCCAAGTTCAGCTATTTAGTGGTTACTGTTCATGCAGTCATACTGCAGAGAGAACTTGGGGATAGACTTAGTGCTATAAGGGCAGAACAGCACAGGAAGGTCTCAGTATTTGGGTCCTGCTGCACTCAGACTACTTCCAGCACGCCACAAAATGGTCTTGTCCTTGTTTGCTGCCCACAGGCCCATTCTGTACTGGGAGCCTGCTGGCAAACGGAGGAAGTTCAGTTCCCTCTGCTGTGTCTTCTCCATTGGGCAAAAGTATGAGATGGTATTATTAGGGCAAGGACTTCCCTTGAGAAGGTGATTCATAGTGTTATAGCACTGCCAAAACAGACTGCTACAGGGTAGCTTGCATTACCAGTGAAATTGTGGCCCTTGGCTCCCTGCTGACCAAGGCAGTTGCAGAAGGCAAACATTTGAATTGCATGTTCATTTTTAATAGGTTCTCCAAATTCAGCTATCCTGGAGCAACAGTTTGTTCTCATTCAGAACCTGCAGTGTCCCATGCCAGAATTTTTTCTAGCCAATTTTTTCATGATTCTTGCCTTGTATTTCTTCTCTGGCAACATGGGCCCTACTGTACTTGCTCTGGATTGACTCCATCAGCTGCAGCTGACCTGGAATACCTCTGGAAAACAGTCCTGCTGGAATGTTAAATGCACTGCTAAGGAGCAGTTCCACACACCTGGAAATGAACCCTCACCACTCTCCAGGTGCTCCGGGCATGCTCATAACTGAAGGCTGTGAGGGAGGGAAGGAGCTCAGCAAACCCCTCAGGATTCTTTACCGATGTACCATTTGTTACTCATTTAGGCATCTTATAAGCTCAAGATGCCATGTATGGGCTAATTACAAATGTATTCACAGTAACAGAAGTCCCCTTCCTTATATAGCTGCTCTAACTACTGTGCCATTTATCTAGTCCTGAAGGCAGACTGTGAAACGTGCAGTCAGCCCCTCTGATTAGGTGATGGGATTTTATGGATGATGCTGAGTACCACATACGCTATTACTTTGCTTAGAGACTGTATCCTGTGCTCAGGTGGGCTGAACTCTTGACTCAAAGGGGCAAATAGTTAAATGGAGAGGAAGGAGGTGTAGTTGGTTTAAAATGCAGACAGAATTTTCCCTTCCTTTCTCACTATGAAGAGACTTTCAGGGACAGCACCATCAGGAGTACATGATGAGCAACTTAGGAGGCAGCACAGATGTAAGAGTACTTGGAAGAAGGGCTGAAAGAGCTGTCCCCACGTTCAATTAAAAAAAAAAAAAAGAAAAAAAAAAAGAGGCCTCTCACTAAGTATCAAAGGGACAAATGAGTAATGCAAGATGATTCTAGTGCATAGCCACATTGTTTCCAAATGCTGCTTGGAACCAGTCTCTTAAGCAGTCATCTGCCTGGTGTTTGGAACAACCCGTTCCAACTGGAAAGCCATGCTCAGTATACCTGCTTAGACTTGTATTTTTTTGTGTAACGTAGTGAGACAAAGCATTCTGGTTTCATATCTATGCTTTCTGGATCAGAAGCAGCCTGGGGAGACATAGTCCAGTTCTTCATCTTGAGAAATGAAAGGATCTTGTGAACCTCAGGATTATAAGAGCTGTCAGCCATTGTTTTGCCTTTTGAGGCTAAAACAGAAGCAGCCATCCACCGGGCATATTGATTCTCCTGCAACAAATACAAATGTTGGTATTTCTGGACAAACCATTTATAAAGATGGCTCACACATCTTTGTACAATAAAACCACTGTGCTTAGTACATGGGGTATGTAGTCACAATAGTACTGCTGTTCTTCCCTGACTGGATGAGTTCCATCTACAGAATCCAGCTGCAGAACAGTTAGGTTTTAAAGTTTGAAAGCCTTTTATCTTTTTATCTTTAAAATTTTTTTATTTCACAAAAAAAAAAAAAAAAAAAAGATGCATTCTTGTGCTAAAGAATGTACTACGTAAAACAGTTTTTGCTGTGTCCACAGCTACCACTGGTATGAGCTGCAATTGCAGCTATATGCTATCACTGCTACAGGTACTAGAAAAACATTGGTATTTCATCCATGTGAATATGTCTGGAAAATGGGCTGATGCATGAAGCTACTAGCCAGCAGAAAGAAATCCAGTATTTCTGAATATATTTGATTGGAAATTTTGTGGCATGACTGTTTTCCACATAATGACATTTTTTACACAATTTGCATTGACGCATTTCAATGCAAACCAAATACATTTAAATTGAAAGCAAATGTGAGATCCCAGTCTTTATCCGTACGTAGGGAGTTCTAATTAAGAAAGAGAACAAAAACAAAAACTCATTCTGAAAAAACTGAAACAAAATGTTGTAACTTCTTTGATATTTTTGATAGCACAGTCTTTTATTTTTCTCAGCAACTCTACTTGGAAACGGATGATAAAGGCAGAATTCATGTCCTTTTCTACCCTCAGCTATTAGATTTTTGTTAGAACAGCACATCACTCTTAAATTTACTGAACATGTAGATAACGAACTCACCAGAGCATTCTTATTTCTCTATACAAATTCTAGAACTGGACTGTGGGTCTTCTAGACATCTGCTAATAAATCTGGAATATAAACTTTCCCTTGTCTTATTACTCACGTTATCACATCTTAAGTATACTTCATTCATGCCAGCAGCAACAGGAATTAGCAATTTGATTCCAAACTTCTTTGCTGCAACATTTACGTCTGGTACAACTTCACATCCTAGATCACAGAAATTGAGAAAGAAATGAATTTATTTAATTACTACCTCACTAACTTTAAGTACTAGTTAATACTGAAAAGCTGCAGTTGTTTTTTTTTTTTTGCTGCAATGGTTGTTTTGCTTTAAAATTGAGGGCCAAGACTTTCAAACATTAGGCCTAATGAAAGCTTTCTGTTCTAGTTCACTGCCTGGCCTGGCTTGCCACAGATATGAATGCTCTGAGCTCAAAGAGCATGTTATTCACTACAGAAGAGAACAGATGTGGTGCTTTCAAGCTTCAGCCTGGTCTTAGGAAATGCTCAACATTTAAAATGGAGTGGAGTTGATGAGAAAGATCATTTTACCTTAAGAGACTTTTTTTCCCCTATTTTACCCTAAGCAACTTATTTTCAGAAGCAATTCAGTAGTGAAAATGGGACACAGGTGACATCTTCAACAGAGCCGGTCATTCCAAGGACCCCAGAGATCTCTAGGACTCAGTATTTTGTGTTGATGGTGCTACTCCAGGCTTTCTGGACCCAGCTGAAGTCAAGCATGACTAGAGTTACCTTTGTGTCAAGGGACACCAGAGCTGTAGGCTACTTGGTGAGGTTCCAGTCACCCTGACTAGTTTAACCATGCATTTATCTGACCTACTGAGGATGCACAGATTGGTATGCAGAGCCATCTGTTCACAGGTGTCAACCTTATTTCTTTTTCAAAAGTTTCTTTTAGGAGGAATCCCGGACATCACCCATTCCTTGCTCCTGAATATATGGTGTGCCTGCAGGAATAGATTTTGATGGAAGCTACATATAATGTTGGTGTGTGCCCTGTGTACATGCAGTGTTTCTCTTCCAGAAGCACCTAAAGCTGGCTGCAGCTATGGAAATCCGCATGTGTGAAACAAACAAGGCCCAGAAAACTTCTTGGAGGTGTTGCTGCACAGAGATGTACAGGTACAGCATTCTGGATTATCACATCATCCATAATCCCCTACTACCATGGATAGGTGAGTACTGCCACTTAACAGAGAAGAGAACTATTTGGTAATAAAAGTATCACTCGGAGATCACATTCTCTCTGATTCATCTTTATGTGAACTCAGGGGTATGTGCAATTTTACAAGCCAGGTCCAGATAATCTTGTGCTAAACCACTGCATCCTTTCTGTTCAGCCTTCTGAAGATTCAGTCTGCCTGCTTAGGAGTGTCAGTAACTGAAATAGTAGTTTCAGAACTAAACAACTGTGCATGCCTTGAGTCTTGCAGAGATTTCCTGATGTTTTCAGTTCATTAATGCAATACAAAACAGGAAAGAAAGGAGAAGAAAAACCCTACCTTTTAGGTTTAGTTTCTCTATAGGTTCTCCCTGTCCAGATTCTTTGTTTTTAAAATAAGATATGGAAGTGTCTTTAAAGACAAACCAATATGGCTTGATAGTTTTGATTGACAGTCTCCTGGGCCTAGAAGAAAAAAAGCAATGTTTGTTGATATTGAAAGGTACAAAGTGCTAGTTCACTCACAAATACTACTGTACAGCTCAGACTGCCTTGAGGTTACCTACACATGGCTTCAGTTGGGCAACTCACACTTGTGTCATTGAGGAGGAAAGCACATGCCTGAAACCAGCACAACACCCAGGTTATCCCAGCTGTGTATGTGGTTTTTATCCTGGACTCCAGCTGAATCTTATCTGTAGTTTCTTTCCCTCCTTTTATTCCCCCACTCCTATGTGATTTCTCTTATTTTTTTCCTTCCTTTCCTAAGTGAAGCCATTCCCTTCCAACAAAGGATATATATGTGTGTGTATAAGAACAAACTATATATATATATATACACACACACACACACACAAGAAACTTTCCAGCTTTTCCTTAGCTAGGAAATTTGCACCCAAACTAATTTGTGTGCATTGAATTGTAATGGAGTAGAAACCATCTTTTTGGCTTTATCTGAATAATATCTAGCACAACAGAATTTTATTTCTTGTTTAAGTTCCAGAGGTTCTGTAACGCTCCAAGAAGCAGCAATAGTTGAAACCATCTTATTCAAATCCTCACACATGAATACACCTGAGTTAATCCTTATTATAATCATTTTACTTCACTTTGGTACTTCGCTAAAGCAAACTAATTTCTTTCTAACAGTAGGCAGAAAAATATCAACTTCGGAACTATGAATAAACTGATGGATACTAACAATTAAACTTAATTGTTGTGCCAGTTCCAGGAGGAGTTAAGAGTCATAATCCCACAAAGAATACTCCAACAAAACTACAGGGAAAGAAATCTTACATTCAGCATAGTGCAAGAGAGAAAAACAGAAGTCTTAGCACTGTCTTTGTGGAATTCTGCTCTCTACTTAAGACTCACCTTTACATCTGAGATGATAGTATAAATACTATACAGCTGCACAACAGTGATTTATTACCTACTGCATAATCAATGAACGTACAGATGTTGTAATTAAGAAATGTTCATGAGAGTTTGGCTAAGTAGGTTGTTACACCTGAAAAGAATAGATAGTGAGCTTACCCTTGTCCTGGGCTTGCTAGAAAACTCCAAAAGGAAGGATCTCCAGAAAGAGATCCTTCCCTGCTGGTAATCAGCACTCAAATGGGATCTAGGACAGGTGGGGCCAAGCTCCACCCCTTGCGGCAGCACAGGTGAATTGCCTTTATCTGTGCTCCCAGGGCTGACTCATTGCTCGCCTCAGGTGATCAATCAGAGGTTCAGGCCGTGATTCAGCCGTTCCCATACACCTACTCTTGCCTTCTCTAGTGCCTTTCTAGAAATCCTACTTCAGTCCTGTCTAGAAAATTCAGATCTTTAGGTTTCAATTCCAAACATAATTTTCAAAACTGCCAACTACTTTGGCTTTCAGTTTTCTAATACAGGGTCATTTTTTATTTTTTTTCCCCAAAAATAAGACTCTGACATTTTCTTAGACTAACAGAATTCTATCACAAGAAGTTAACGAGCGCTTTTTTTGAAAGCTTGTTATCATTTTTCTTTCTGAAATAATGTTATACTTCTCCATAATATCATCACCCACCTGAAAGCTGTATTTACTAGTGTGCTAATATGGTGTGTATGCTGAATAATTTTGAGTAAAAGTTTACTTCTACTTGATTATAAATTATACTGTATTATAAATTACGTATTTATTATAGTTACACTGATGTGAATACATATATATATGACATGCAGAAGTCTGCATTTAGGTTTATAACTAAGCACATAATTTTACTCCCAAAATGCTGTTGTTCCTTGAAAAAATGTTCTACAACTTACCGAATTTCTACAATGTGTTCGTTTAGTAAGTGATTAACCATGTCTATAGGAAATGTTTAATAATGAAAAATAACCACTGAATGTTTTTAAAGCAAACTATTCAACTGCTGGGGAAAAATAAACAATGTATTGTTAGAGGCAAGTAGCTGATAGCCCTTAAAAGGCTTAAATTCCCTTTAATCCTAAGCCACCTTTGTATTATGCATGTAAAACATAATTTCTTAATTGGAAATTAATAACACTTAGGAGTCAACAACAGTTAAGCATTTTCAAGTGCAATTTTTAGTTTGCTGATTACAAATATAACTTGTAAACAGAATGAATCTAACAGATATTCCTGTAATAGAAATCTTTATCTTTCTATAACCTACAGATTGCTTTGATGAAAGACACTGTAGATTTGAGGTCAGTGTAGTCATTTATATAAATCAAGATATTATAATGGGATCACAGAACTGTGCTTTTCTCCGTTTACTTATTCAGGTGGGGTATTACTGAGTTGGCTTACTATACTTTTACTCCATCTTGAAATACATTTTGATATTAGTAAAAACAGACTCCACATCTGGTGAGAAAGGGGTAGTATGTTTGTTTTGTTTGAAAAGGAAAAAAAAAATCTGCAAGGTTGCCTTCAGAAACCCTTCTCAGGGAAAGCCAAAAGTTCTTTTCCATGTTTCTCGTTGGCAGAAATGAATCACACTAAAATGTGCTTGAAAACAAAATTGTAAATTATTTAGAGACAATGATTGATGAATGCTAGGAAATTACAGAGAAATATAAAGAGCCTAGACTTTTAACAAGCATAAATACAGATGCCATAGCACCCCAGAAGTTAGAAAGATTTGATGAGAATTTGGCTCAGAAGCAGTAAGAGAAAGATTTGAATAGGGCAACATTAGGCTAGTTAAAGCTATCTGGTGTATTTGCTCATTTATAACCTCAGGATCTACAGTAAGATTAGAATGCAATATTCAAGGGATCTCTTGTATGGTAAGCTTTTTGTTATTATTAGTTTTAATAACTCACCTAACTAGCCTGAGATAATCAGCAAGTTTCGGGATGTCTGTGATGTCCTCCTATCAGGAATAATCAGGAATAATTTTAGTACAATACAATTTGTAATTGTCTGTTAATTCTGTTAAGAAATCGGGAACCAGCAAGGCTCATCAGAGCCAATACATTTGATGTGGTGAAAGCAATTCTGGGATGCAAAAAGACATACCAAAATGTTACTTGATTTTCCACCTTCCAGTGTCACCTCCAGATTAGAAAGTGCAGCTTCTACTTCATCTACTTCTGATTCATTGGTGAAATCTTGTGTTTCTGATGATGATGATAACTTGCTTACGTGATACTAAAATAAATCATCAAGAATCAGATTTGAATGGGCAAATTTATTTCAAATAGTGATTAGCAACAAAGAATCACAGCATATGAAAACGCCCTTTGGTCTTCTGGGTCTTGGTCAACTGTGTAAAGTACTGCAATGCAGAACCTCTTAAAGGGAAACTGTAAGTCCTGTGTCATTTCCACTGCAATTGCTGACAAAAGTTTCCCATTTTCACTGTCAAGATTTATATTACTTCACTGTATAATCATCCCGTTCTGCATTCTGTGAGGTTGACTCTGCTAACATTTACATTCAGAGTACTGTGACCTGTAAGTGCCATCCACACCAGGTGGAAACTTGACAGATAAGTTCTGTGGTATTCCATAGTGGCAGGCTGTGAATTTTTGGCAACTTCATTTAAATTTAAAAGGAATTTATTACTAATGAATTGTTGTGCCTTATTACCCACAGTAAGGGACCAGGCCACGATAAATAATGTTAAATTTATATGTACTCCATAGCATTTCTGTCTTCACACTGTGTTATAAGGTTCCTTTATTTTTGGCTGTTGTGAACATATTCATTTGCGTATTAGATTTTCATGAAGAACAAATGGAAGGGCGGTAGCTGGTACGAGAAGCAACACTTCATAGTAATCCCCTTCAGAATAGACTGGTATCAAAGTAATATCTTGTGCATGGTTAGCTTTAGGTAGTGCTAGTAAATGGTTCCATGAAGTGTATGTGGCAATCTGAGTAATGGTATGCTGCCACC
The DNA here is from genome assembly GCA_028571105.1 of Tragopan temminckii. Taxonomy (NCBI): domain Eukaryota; kingdom Metazoa; phylum Chordata; class Aves; order Galliformes; family Phasianidae; genus Tragopan; species Tragopan temminckii. The sequence goes on along the minus strand of JAOWBP010001760.1, from coordinate 8,952,136 downwards.
AAATTTATTTGTTTTAGTTAGTTGATGCTCCTTACTGTTTCTCACTCAAATAGGAGGCCCCCAGACCAAGGAGACCTATTGGCCTGGGCTCTGTTGAAGTTCTGTCCTAGCTTGTGCCTGCTTCAAGAAAACAGGTTTTGCAGCTTGGATCAAGTACATGCCTGTAGTGCAGCAAAGATCAACATTTCTTCCTCTGTGCAGTCAATTTCTTCTAAGAGGATGGCCCAACGGGCTTGCTCATATATTTGGTTTATTCGCACGGCATCATACTGTAGCAGAAAAAGAACAACACTGGTCATTGATGGCAGATTCATGATCAGCTGCAGCTGATCTAACATTGGACTGAAGCCATAAAAGTTGTTTCCTTCCTCTCCCCAACTTCTGCCCTGCTGTATGTTCCCATCCTTCTTTTATACAAACTCGCATGACTGTAATCGCACAGTGACTTGCTGATCAACAGAAAATTAATGAGGACTTTGTGGCTGAAGTAGAAGGAAAGACTGAGACTTCCCTTTTTGTGGTAGTAGGTTTTGGACTGGCTTTCGCCAAATGTGGAGCCACACTGAGAGTGAAAATAACGCCACATGGCTGACAGGAATATGACATTCAATAGCTTGCTACCGCCAAAAGACAGAAATTCTTAGTTCTTACTTCCTCTCTTTTGCTTTTGGCTTTTTTGGTTCTTGCTCTTCTCTTTCACTGGCTTGACATTTGTCAGATCCTGCTGTGAACTGCTTTAATTCACTATCCATTTTTTCAACGTGGATTAGTTTAAATTTGTTTGGTTAGTAAGCTGAAGTGAGTCATGGATACTCAAGCTCCAGAGCTGGTGGAAGGCAGCTGACAGGAGGGTGAACCTGGGAGCATGACCCCTCTCTTTCAATAGCCTCAGGCTATCTAAATAGCTCACTGCTATCTTAGGTTATTTCATGGCTATGGCAAAGAATGGAAATGTCAGGGCTGCTGAAGTTGAGGCTCCTATTTGATTTTTAGTGGGAATGGCATTTCACCTAAAACATATGACCTGAACTAAAAAATGCCCTTCTATTTAGCTGAGGTGCCTGAAAGAAAACAGGTTTACAGAATTTACGGAAAATAATGATATGAATGCCAAACCCATTTCACATTTAACTCTTGATTTACACTGGTCATAGTTCAATTTCTCTAAATGTACCACCCAGGCCCTTAAAAACCTTGGCTTAATGAAACCACAGTGTCTGTCTGACTTTTAGTGGAAATAAACACAATAAGAGGAAAAAAACATATAAGTGATTTTTGAAGACTAAGTCTTGCTTTCAAATGGGACTCAAATACTTTTACTGAGCTTTCCAGAAGTTATTAATCATCCAGATACATTGAAACTAATTTAAGTGCCTTGGAGCTTCAGAAGGCTTGAGTCTAGAAAAACTGAATATTCATTGAAGAGCAGTAGAACATTAATGTCACTTTCACTCCTATTTTCAAAAACAGGGCTTATACTTCTAGATTGTTTAGGTTTAGTTTTTCCCTTAGTTTTTCTCATTAGAAGTGAAACGGAAAGTAAACTGTCCTCTACGGATAGTGTTTCTGGTGCTCTTCAGATCTCATCTTTACACTTAAGATCTTATCGCAATGGTAATTCTGTGTCTAGAGGGGAAAAGTGCAGCCATAGCTGAGGGGCAGAATTAGAATTTGATCTCTGAAAGACCTGTGACAAATCCTAGCTAAAATTCAGTATCTTTGTGCTACAGCTTCTTGACATGAAAGCAGTCAAATAGTGAGCAACAATAAAAACAAAGGTCTTACTTTTGGATTCAAATCAAAGAAAGTGTAATATTTAAAGCGTAGAAGAAGCTGATCATCCTCCAGAATGCCTTGTTCCATAAGTGATCGAGATGAATCTAGCCAGCTGTGGAAGAAAACAATTCTCAAATTCATTTGTACAGGAAAACTGTCACACCTGCAAAGCTGCAGTGTAGTGATGAAACAGAAATGGTAATGAATAGCTCTAAGTCTTGCAAGTCAGGGAAAAAGTCACATTTCAAGTCATAACTTGAGCAAGTGGAGTATTCATATAAATTTCCAACTTTCATTGTAGGAACACAGTACCTAAAATCTTCCTCTTTTTTTTCTCCTCAACTACTACTCAAAACATCAGGACTAGATGCCAGAAACTGGGCAGTAAGTAGTCACAGACTTAGCTATGCCAGTAAGATTGCTGCTAATTGACCTCCAGAAATGAGAATTTAATTCAAGCCATGTTATCTTTAGAACTCTGGCTTTTAATTTCAGTATTTGCTGTTTTATAATTCCAGCTACTTTTGTCCTTTAGTAAAATCCAGTGACAATATTAAAGTTACTGTTAAATGCCCCACAGATCTCAAAAAGGACAATCTAAGGCTAGAGAGAGAATCTTCCCATACACTTGCATCACTAAACCCCCTAGCAGGCTGTATTCTTCTGTGCTGTCCAATAAGCAATGCTCGCTTTTGCAAAATTCAAGAACTCACATAGTCTTAATTCATCAGAACTTACTGAATTTCTCAATGTGTGTGTCTTCACTGTTCCTTTAAAGTCTTTAGAGTTTGTTAACCAGTCTTTTGCTATACCCAGTGCTACTCACTTTACTGGATTTACCTTCATCTAACAGAATTTAGTCTGAAGCCTGCACGATTGTATCATTCATCACTTTAAAACAAGATCATCTGATCTTGAATAAGGAAAGAACACCAAAAATAGTCTAAGTATTTTCAAAACAAAACCTCAATCAAAGCACATTTATAAGTATAACTACAGTCATTTATCAAGGTTTTATTTTCAAGGTCTATTTTGCCTTTAGTAAGCTGGATTAATGCCATCTCTGTTCAGCCAGCTTATAAAGAAGTCAGAGAGCCGTCTTACCCTGCATTGAGTTTGGCTTTGTCAGCTAAAGTCCGAGGCTGATACATCTCTGCTAGTGTTTCTGGAGAACAGTTGGGATGACTGAAGGCAAGGATGCTGCAGTTCTGCTCAGTCAAGGGGCTATCACTGAACCAAGTGATTGTAGAAGAAGCTGGTGTCCCACTGATGGGATCGTAAGTGGGCGTCATGGTTTTACTGTATAAACCTGGACTCGCTGCAAGTTAAAGCAGTAAAGTATTATTCCAAAGAAAACTGCCTTCAGACTTAGGTAGTCTACCATCTTCCATTGCAGAAGACTAGCTAACCTTAGTCTTTTGAGACACTACTATCTCTGCTGTTTGCAGCAGCCCTTGTCTTTTTACAGGCAGAGTGCCCTAAGGAACAGAAGTGCTTATATATCTCATTTGTGTTAGATACAGGAAACAGTCTCATTTTTTTGTTTCTCTTTTTCCTTGCAGATCGCCAAAACTGTCCATTTTTTTAAGTCTGGTCTCACATTTTTAAAGAGCAGCAGCACATCCTGTGTGCAGGGCCACAGCTGATCACCTGTTTTGTGGTACTGTCTTTCAAACAACAATGGAAAGTAAAACATTTACACAATAGAAGAATATAAATAAATATAAACTGGGGATTTCTTGAAGCTACTGATTTAAACTCAGCTATGTCTCTGTGACTACAGCCCTACACTGAACTGCTCTCCTTGGTTTTAATTGCATAACAGAATTCCTTCCTCTTTTTTACTTTCAGTCAGAAGAAAATTTTACTAGCTTCTCATTACCTGATAATCCAGAACTTGTTGGAGAGTTGCACAAGTTTAAAATGTCCTCTGTAACCACTTCTTTGCTATTCTTATCTTTTTTCTTTTTTTTTCGGAGTGTATCTTCTGACTGTTTCAACAAAGAGAGTTCTTCTGACCGTCTGATATCTACAATGGCAATTTGGGAAATGAAGGAACATGAAACACTGGAAACTTAGAAGACTATGTCCAAAAAAAAAGCCCCATGATTAGTAACAACGTTTGGGGAAGCTCCATATTTCTCTCTGCACCTCAATTTTGGCAGTTTGAAATGAGTACCCATAGAAAATCTAGTAATTCAGCAACAAGGCCAGAGAATGGGCGGTGAGGGTGAGTTTTGCTAGCTTTAATCCTGCCTTCTTAGCAAGTGTCACTATGGTTTAGAATATGAGGGGAAAAACTCTGTTTCTAAAGGCTCCGCAGTAACCTTTGAGCATAACCTCAATTAAATGTATGACTTAGGAATAAGCAAGAACAGAAATAGAAACAGTGTATTTGAAATTCACTCCTTTGTTTTTTTGTTTTTTTGTTTTTTTTTTTTTGCTTAAAAATTTCTTATTTTACCTACAAGACTGTCTTGTTGATTTTCTATTCCCTACTGCAGTACTGATTCAGACGTATTATCAGTTGCAAATCTGAAAAACGTGCAAAATACTTTCATGCTGGGTAAGCAAAGACATTTTAAACTCCGTTCATGTATGAGAAGAGTTAGAAGATTTAATCTGGAAGAAAAACGCGGATAGAAATATTTAATTAAGCCAAATGTCAGTTGAGCAATTATGGCATTTTTATCAGAGTTGTTAGATGTAATAAATGCACAGTCCACTGCTAGAAGATGAAATTGAAAGCTATATTGTAGACAATGTATCATAGAATAGCTTAGGTTGGAGGGGACCTTCAAGATCACCTAGTTCCAAACCCCTGCCAGGCTTGCCAGCTGCCAGATCAGGCAGCTCAGGGCCCCATCCAACCTGGCCCGGAGTGCCTCCTGGGTTGGCATATCCACAACCTCTCTGGGCAATCTGCTGTTCCAGTACTTCACCATACTCCAAGTAAAAAATTTATTTCTAACATCTAACCTAAATCCCCCCTCTTTTAGTTTAAAGCCATCCTCCAGCGTCCTATCACTATCAGACTGTGTAAAAACTCGGATCCCCTCCTGCTTATAAGCTCCTTCAAGTACTGAAAGGCTATGAAGAGGTCTCCCCTGAGCCCTCCTGAGGCGCTCCAGCCCTCTGATAATCTTTGTTGTCTCCTCTGGACCCACTCCAACAGCTCTGCATCCTTCTTGTACTCAGGGCCCCAGGCCTGGATGCAGTACTCCAGGTGGGGCCTCACAAGGGGAGAGCAGAGGGGGACAATCCTCTCCCCCTCCCTGCTGCCACCCCTCTGTTGATGCAGCCCAGGATACTGTTGGCCTTCCAGGCTGCAAGCCCATGCTGCTGACTCATGTACAGCTTTTTGTCCACCAGGACCCCCAAGTTCTTCTCTGCAGGGCTGCTTTTAGTAAGTTCTTCTCCTAGTCTACACTTGTATTTGGGACTGCCTCGACCCAAGTTCAACACCATGCACTTGGCCTAGTTAAACCTCATTAGGTTCTCATGTGCCCACTTTCTGAGCGCACCATCAACAGGACTTCAACTATCCAGTACTCTTGCAGCTCATTTCTGACACAATTTTCAGCAGAGTTATCACAATGGGAACCACTGGCATGCACTAGATACTAAAACCAGAACACCTGTATTTTCATCCTATCTCAATTCAATGAAACTTCTCCTTGAGCTAGCAGGTAGTAAGGATTTTACATGAAAGCAAAGCCGCTCAATAAAATGCTCCAGTTTAGCTGCCAGAGGAGATTTAGCTTTACTTACTGAGAATTTTGCAGATGTCACTGACAGCTTTGAATACCACAGAAGAAAAGCTGACTTTCAGTCTCACCGTCTTCATGTTTGGCAAGCGAAGCCGCAGCATTTTGTGCTGAGTAGTGAAGAGCAGCTTAGCATCTGCCTGTACCCCACATTTATCAAGAGTCCAGTGGGTTTTCAGTAGCCAGCACTTTTTTTGCTCCCACCAAAGGGCATAGTCTGACCAATCTTGTGACACTTCTAGAAAAAAAACCAAAAACAATATGGTTCTTAGTGAGTTAAGTAACTAATATACTAACAAATCAGCTTTGGAAACAGTACTCTGCATATGGGAGAATTTACATTAAAATTATAGTTCCTCAGACCTAGACCTCATTTGCTGAATACTTGTTGCAGGTGCTGCGATTTAACTTTGTTTTCCCTGAAGAGTTAACCTAGATGCTGACTGTGGCACTGCCTTAATCTTGCAGATATCAACAGGGAAAGCACATCTCCTGAATGTGGTGCTATGCATGGTTCAACACTACTTGGACTGTGCTGGGATATGGAGTAATAACAAGGGTACCCACTTTGCAACTCAGCAGCGTGAGCTCAAATGGGCACGCAGATGGGCACAAGTTCTTCCATGGTCTCCTGCAAAGCACTGCTGAAAAGATCATCTCTTTAGCCTTAAGAACCAGCAGTAAGTTTCTCGAGGTTTTGGTGACATGCAGCAAAAGTCTCTTTCAGTCATTCAGCTCTCTTTGACTGCACAGTTAAAGTTAACAAGGATGCTCACAAAAACCAGATTTACTGTGTTGGCAGTAAGCCCTGTACCAATCAGGAGAGCGCTAACAAGTTCTAACAAATAAGATGACCTCTATCACATAGGATAAAGAATCTTACAAGAGAAGTAGAAACTTCTAAGGGAGGTAGAGTCAGTATGATGTGATATGGTACAAATAAATCTTTCAGTGGTCTGTGCAGAAGAGCAGGCTGATGAAGCTGACCAAGGACAGCCAAGGGTTGACTACGAAAGCTTCTCAGTGAAAAGACAGCTGCCAAAAGATAACTGTCTTGTTTCACTAATATGGACTTGCACGTGTTTTGATTAAATAAAAATGCTGGGGTCCTTTCTACCTTGAAAACATGCAGACCAAGAAAAGCTCTGAATCAAAACAGATAGAAGACTTTGTGAGTTACATGGAGGATTTTGGAGGGTGGACAATGGCTTTAGTCTGATTGGTTTTGGGCCCTTAGCTATCCTGACGTGAAAGATGACAAAACCTTGACTAAATGAGATTGAAAAGCAGACATATAAGGAAAGAGACAAAACGTTGCTGCTCCTAGTTCCACGGGGAATTCTGAGATTAAATGGATAAAAGGAAAGCTTCACATATTATTTTAATAACACCATACAAATGAAACGTTCTTTACTCACTGATTTTTTCCACTAATTTCAGCATCACTCCTCCAATATGAAGGTCCCCTGTGACCTGCAGTGTAAATTCCTTTTGCTCTTGTTCACACTGATGATCAACTGTCACCGAGAGCTCCCAGGTGTTAGACCCGTAAGCACTTGAGGAAATCATTTTCCAAAGATCTGTGTAAGCTCTGCAAAAACCAAAACAAAAAGGATATTTTTTCCTCTACTCTTTGAAACTAATGCATATCTTCAGTCTCAATACATATCCATATTGCCAAGATTTCACAGCAGCCTCAGTAGGAAATTCAGATGTGTTATCTTGTTACCTCTGAACTAAACTCTGTTCTTCTGATTACTCTTGCAAGACAGAGTGGGATTTTTTAAAATTCTGGATGTATTTTTTTTCCCTAAATCAAGTGTCCCCCATAGGGTAGAAAGAGCCCAGTTTCATTCCGGTTTCCCCAGTGCCAGTCAGGTCACTGCAAAGCCTGTAGTTGTAAGTGGGATCTGTTCTGGCAATCTATCCAGTGAACAGAGGAATTTTGTTGACTTTTACACTCACAGCTGTAATTTTCACTGCAAATAAAAGTTTACATTTAGAGCAAAAGGCAGAAGAGTTCTACCAGAGTATTTTACCTATTAGGATAGGTGTGTGTGGGAGTGTACAAACAACTTTAATGGCTCCTTGCCAGCAACATCAAGGCACGTAGCAGCAGTTCCAGCTGACTGTCTGCTTCTGCAGGGATGAAAGCACGTATCCTGTCTCAGCATGGTGAATCACCTGAGATTCCACCAGGCTCCTGCCAGGACAGGTACATAGTAATCATGCCAAGCCAGACTAGAAGAGATGCTCACAGTAGAAGCAAAGCAGGTTATCATCAGTAGAGTTCTGCTAATTAGTGAAGAAGGAGCTTGTAGGCACACAGTGCCTGATGCTGCACGAAGCATTTGGGATATTTACCCAGTGAAAGAAGATAGCAGATTATCACTCAGTGTCCCATTGAACTGAACCCTAAGAAACCTTTACAGTGGAAGTTTAGGCAATAGAGTGGATGACTTCCATTTATCGCAGACGTTCAGCAATGTCTGAGAATTCAAGTCACAAACAAAGACTTTGGCCTATGGTGCTGTACACAGACTGCTTGACCATATAAATTAACTAGTACTTGTTTACAAAGAAGGCTAGAAGGGACATAGCAATGCTAACAGACTTCTGTAGATCCTTAAAAAAAAAACATTTAGTAAGTTAAATCATTTAGCCTAAGTTAGATCAAAACATAAAATCAAGGCCCACAGGTGAGGAGTGGCAGAAGGAATGACCCTTTCTAGGACTGATCACAGGACAAAAACAGACTCGTTTAGGTTATATGAATGTAAAATGAAGCTGAGAGTTAAGTACTTCATGCCTAGAAACAGGGTTTTCTAGTTTTTATTCCACCTATGCACCAAATTCATAATAATAAAGCTTTATGTTACTGATTAGATAACAAAGGAGGGTTTACGTGCCAAAAGATACTATTTGAAGGCAGAGCTGAGTTCAATGTTCAGAGGTTCCTTTCCAGAGGCACAAAGAGGCTCAACAGCCAACCTGTTACTGCTTAGTCTTCCCCAGACTTTCAAATGTGCTTCCTAACTTCTTACAGCTTAAAAATTTCAATATTAAGACTTCTGATTTTTTGTTAAATTACATAATATGTAGTATTTGTACTATGGAGTACAGTATAAAGTCATCTAACCATTTCAGTCAAGTTCTTTGAAAATCTGTTCTCAGAATACCACTGTTTCTGGTTTCTTGGTTTCTTGAACTCTTTTGGGTTGAGGCCATACTTTGTGGCAATCCTACTGATAGAAAATTGGATATCCAAGGGATAATACAAATATGGTGGCAATGACAAATCTACTAATAAGAAAGAGTAATTCCAAATGGCAATGAAAATGAATGTGTTAAGATACGATTTATGCCAAAAGAAAATGAATGATGACATGAAGGAAACAACCTGTCCGGCTCAAAGCCATCACTGATGCAGTGGTTTTCCCCTAAAAGGAGTTCTGCTGGAACAGTGCTGGGAGTCTGCCCTGAATGGCTAAAATCGTGACTTAGAATGGAGAGCTCTAACTCAGAACACCAAAAGGCCAATTTACACTGAGGAACAAATGCTGTTAGTAAGTTCCTGCATGTGCCAGCCTACACCTTTTCACCAAACAGTTACTGAAATAAAAACTAACAAGGGCTGGTACTTAACTAAGAATTCTGTTTTGTCTTGGTAAATAAAGGCATCATGCTGTACAATGGAAAACACTATAGCTGTACTGCTTCTGGGACAGAGTTGGGATTTTGAATTTGTGCTGCTATGCACTACATGGATTTACTAGCTTAGGTATGCTTTAGAACAGGGCACTGTACCTCTTGTGGAGGCAGTGTTCAAGAGCTCCTGAACCCCGGCGCACCAGGATTCAGCAGAAGGGGAATCCAGCGTGCAGGAGATCAGTTGTTACCATTACTCTTTATTCACAGCAATAGGAAAGTCAGAACGCCACCAATCACACTCCTGAGCATCCATAACAGCATTAAAATACACAAAAATTGACAGATGACTAAGCACGAGGAACATGTGATTTCAGTTCAAGAGTGGAGGTATGAAATCTGGCAGAGCCGTAACTTCTGCCTACACTTCAGTCTATCATGAGGCAATATTACTGAGTAAGTCTCATCCGTCCAGCAAAACCGTATAGGTAACTTCTTTTTAAATTCACGTTAGCTTGCCAATCCAATTCTTTGTACAAACTCTTGTGCTGCCGTGGGTGAAAATGAGCAGCCCGAGGGCTGGGAGAGCCTCACTCACACTGCGGCTTGCAGGGCCTGGAAAACCATGGCCTGAGAGCAGCTAATTCTGGCACCCCGTCATTCCCTGAAGCTGCTCTCCTCCCCACTTCCTCCTCGAGAGGTTTTAGTCTGATGATAAGAAAACACAACCACCAGTAAATCCATCACGGAACAAAGCCCGGTCTCAAAAAAGCGGCAAACCACGCAACGTGGACAACTGACTGCTGTGCATTAAAAACAAAAGAAACGGCGCAGACTGCCAAGAAGGGCCGCGCAGTCCCGTGTCTTAAACTCCAGGTGGGCTCTGGATGCGCTGGCGGGGCAGCACCACTGTTGGCCAACGCGAGCCTCCAGCGCAGCCCTTACACCCGCACGGAGCTCGGCGCGGATTTCAGCCCCAAGCTTCGAACTTCGTGTGGAAATACGGAAGGACGTGACCTCGTGTGCGCAGGAACACATTCACCTTCAGGTTAAGCGGGGAGAACGCGCAGCGTGCGGCCGATTGCCCCGCACGCTCGCAGGCCGGGCAGCCGTCCTCACAGGGCGATGCTGAGGAGTGCATTCCGCACGGAGCCCAGGCCTTTGAGGAAGTGCCGGGCTGCTGACTCCCCAG
>JAOWBP010001760.1:8893293-8910793 GCA_028571105.1 Tragopan temminckii | reverse complement strand
GTGAGCCCGCCACCCTGTGAGCACGCTTGGCGGCGCGGCGCCATTCCACGCAGCCGCAATGGCGGACACGTCATCCCCGCCTCCAGCCGCTTCCACTTCCTCCGCTGACGCCTCCCCGCCATATTTGGTAGGGGCGCCTTTTCTCTCCATTCGATCTCGACCCACGGTGCCCTTAGCTAACGTGGCTTCCCTGACGCAGCAGCCGCCGCCACGTTTGTTAGTGTCACGCAGGACGGCGCACGGGGTGCCCTTAACCAAGATGGCGGTGGAACAGCGGCGCGGGAGGGCGGGTCGCGCGGGAGCCGCCATCTTGAGTGAGGGCAGCCCCCTACCGCTGAGCTGGCGTTGCTGGCCGCGCGGGGCCTGCCGGGAGAGAGCGGCGGCCGTGCGGGCAGGTGGGTGCTGCCGGGAGCCGGGCCGCGGGCTGCCCCTGACGGAAAGAGCGGGAACATCGGCTGTGAGCCGCGGCACGGCGCCGTTCGCAGACGGGCCTGAGGTCGCCGGAGCCTTTTGTTGGCGTTTCGTTCTGTGAGGAGGCCGGGCTGATATTTGGTCTGAGGTCGGCCTCCCCTCTGCGCTCGGAACTGCTGCTGCCCCATGGCGACCTACCTGGAGTTCATTCAGCAGAATGAGGAGCGCGACGGCGTGCGCTTCAGCTGGAACGTGTGGCCGTCCAGCAGGCTGGAGGCTACGCGGATGGTCGTGCCGCTGGCCTGCCTGCTGACCCCGCTGCGGGAGCGCCCGGACCTGCCGCCCGTGCAGTACGAGCCCGTGCTCTGCAGCAGGCCCACCTGCAAGGCCGTGCTCAACCCGCTCTGGTATGCAGCTCTGAGCTGGGGGGGGGCGGGGAGGCTGGGGAGCGTCTGGTTTGTATCTCGGCGTGCCTGATGTCTCTAGGCTGGGTGGATGGGCTGAGGACGGTTGGATGACGTTCAGCATGACCAGGTGCCTGTGTTTTGGCCATAGCAACCCCAGGCATCGCTACAGGCTCGGGGCAGAGTGGCTGGAGGGCTGCATGGAGGAAAAGGATGTGGGGATGAGAGCTGACAGCTGGCTGAACACGAGCCGGCAGTGTGCCCAGGTGGCCAAGTATGTCACTGGCATCCTGCCTTGTATCAGCAATTGTTCAGGCAGCAGCAGCAGGGAGGGCATCGTCCCCCTGTAGTCAGCTCTGGTGAGGCTGTGCCTCGAGTGCTGTGTTTGGTGCTGGGCCCCTTACTGCAAGAGAGGCATTGAAGCCCTGGAGCGTGTCCAGAGAAGGGCAGTGAAGCTGTGAAGGGTCTGGAGCACGAGTCATGGGGAACAGCTGAGGGAACTGAGGTTGTTCAGTCTGAAGAAGAGGCGGCTCAGGGGAGACCTTATTGCACTCTGTAACTACCTGAAAGAAGGGTGTGCTGAATTGGGGGTCGGCCTCTTTTCCCAGGTAACAGTGATAGGATGAGAGGGACTGCCCTCAGGTTGCATCAGGGAAAGTTCAGGTTGGATATAGGAAAACATTTCTTCTCAGAAAGAGCACTGAGGCACTGGCACAGGCTGCCCAGGGAGGTGGTAGAGTCACCATCCCTAGAGATGTTCAAGAACCATGGAGAGGCACTGAGAGACATGGTTAGTGAGCATGGGTGAGGTGGGTTGATGGTTGGACACAATGATTGTAGAGGTCTTTTCCAACCTTAATAATTATTCCTAATTCCCCTTTTTTTCTCAGCATGGTGCTTGGTAGCCTCTTTCTTTTAGATATAGTGAGTATGTTGAAAGCCTTGCATGCCTGGTGAGGTGTGTTGAATGCCACCCACTGCTGAAGCTACCAGAGCCTGAGATAAGAGGTGTGTACTCAGGGAGGCTGTTAAACTGGAGATAATATGGAAATGGACACTGCTGTTATCATCCTTAAAGATCATCATCATTAAAGAAAGATGCTGTTTATAGTAGTGTTATCCTTTGGGCTCTGGTGTTCATCTGATTTCCTGCTTTCTATACATTCCCTTGCTTATAGGCCAGCTCCAGTATGAGTATCAGTTTTCTTTGGAGTTTTGCTGAGAAAGTAAGAGGAATAATCTTTGTCACAAAGTCATGTTACTATCATACTTCCTTAGAGCATAGCTTTAGGCTGCAAAAAAAACAGAAAGACTAGCAAGAGGAAGTAGGAAGAGGTCAAACCCATGAAGGAAGAATAAGGTCAGGCTTCACTGCACTAGCAGTCAAAGTAGTATGTCATAATGGGTTGAGGAGAGGAAACTCCTTCGGGCAGAGAACAACTAATTTGTTCTGTGTTTGTACAGGATGTGAGTGAATGGCTTCTGCTGCTCTATGACTGGAGCACTCGTGTGCTGCAGCTGTACGAACAGTAAGGTGACTGAGATAAGCCTCAGCATAGTGAAAGAGTGCAAACCTTTGCCTACTGCATCCTAAGCTTCAACGATCTGATTCTGTGATTCTGTGATCTGATGGTGATTGCTCACACTAACAAGCAGCAGGACTGCCTGAGCTAATAGGCTTTCTGGCATTGGAACAAGAATCTGAATCCGTAAAACTATCCATCAAGTTGAAGTGTCTGGTTTTCTGTTTCTTCCTCCATATTCTTCCAGCATAGACAACTGTGAAGCTGGGTTGTGAAGTTGTTCCTGTACTTATACTAACGCCTCACCTTTCCCTTGCAGCCAAGTTGACTATCGGGCCAAGCTCTGGGCTTGTAATTTCTGTTTTCAGAGAAATCAGGTACGTTGAATCAGCATTTTCATCTTTTCAGTAAACATTTTATTGACGACCTTACTGTGCAAAGGATGTTAAAAGAAACAGAAATTCCGCCTCTCTAGATTTCGTCTTGTGGCCTTTTCCCTTGCTGAACCCAGGCCAGAGTGCTTGCTAATGAGTCTGTTATATATGAAATCTTGCTTATTTTCAGTTGTTTTGCCAGTGATTTTAATAGCGTGGAGAACATAGAAAATAGATAAAAAGCCATTTTATCGCATGTGTGGTTTTTGGTACGTGACATTTACGGTTCTTGCTGAGTATGAAATTTGTTAGATTTGGGTAGACTTACTATCAGAAACAGTCACACCGCTAAACAAGTTTTGGCTAACGTGGCTGCTGCTTTAGTCCTATTCTTAACTTACACTGGGCTGAATAACTGTCAGTAGTTCTGGCCACTGTTGTATGTGCTTAGCAAAGCAGCAGTACAGGTCTCTGATGAGTTAACCAGGTTGGTGCATTTGGTAGTAAATAAAGAATTGAATAAACACATCATAAGACTCTGTACTGCAGAGGAGAGCCCTACATTTCTGTCCTGCAGCTTGTCCTAATTTTTGGTCCTATTTTTCAGTTCCCTCCAGCATACGCAGGCATATCTGAAGTCAACCAACCAGCTGAACTTATGCCTCAGTTTTCAACAATTGAATATATAGTGCAGGTAATGATTCATGGTTTGCGGTCTCCAGAATTGTATTCTGTGATATCTTCTGTGTGTATTTGTTGTACTTTAGATAATAGAAAGAAGTAACACTCTTGTAAGATGCTTGAGATAGGGCTCATTTTATTCTTTGTCTGGAGTCATTGGACAAAGTGTCACCTAGCTTATGTACAAGCCTAGTAAATCCATCTCTCTCCATATTAGCAAGGCCCACAGACGCCATTGATCTTCCTGTATGTTGTCGACACGTGCTTGGAAGAGGAGGACTTGCAGGCACTGAAGGAGTCCCTCCAGATGTCCCTAAGTCTGCTGCCTGCTGACGCTCTAGTGGGGCTTATCACATTCGGCAGAATGATCCAGGTTCATGAGCTGAGCTGTGAAGGGATTTCTAAGAGCTACGTGTTCAGAGGCACTAAAGACCTGACAGCTAAGCAAATACAGGTATGTCCTGCCATCTGTTAGGCCAGTGGCTCGTTCCTCTTAGCTCTGTTGCCACAACCGCTGGTATTTCAAGCACCAGGCTTTTGGGGAGAAAAGGAGGTTCAGTTCTCTTAATTATTTTTATGCTATATCACTCTCAACATCTCTCCTGTCTTTTTGCTGCTGTAAATTCTTTGAAAACATGCCCAAGATAGTTTTTTATATCTCACATAATAGAACCATTGATGTCTTCCTAATGAGAGTGCAGATATTAATTATTTCACAGTTTTTAATTTCTTTAATGCTACAGGGTTGCAGGCTTTAGGCTATATTGCTTGAAAGCAAATGATGTCTAGTGTTTGATTTTGAAGTTTCCTCTGCCTCCTTTTTTTTTCTTTTCTGTAGGATATGCTTGGTCTTTCAAGGCCAGCTGTCCCTATTCAACAGGGAAGGCCTCTTCAAGCTCCAGAGCAGCCTGTTATTTCAAGCAGGTGAGTGCTACATAAACGCAACCAGCAGAAGAGCAAGGTGGGTGTTTTATACCCTTTGGGATCGCACTTCTAAACCTAGGTTTTCCAAGAGGCGTTTTTGTAAGAAAACACAAATGGTGTTGTCTTGTCAGGGTTATTTCCCTGCATCAAGTGATACAAGTGGGTGAGGTTTACTAGAGCAATTTTTTAACCTTCTATAGTGTCTTGATTTTGCAATTACAAAAACATAATTGCCATTCAGGCTGGATTCCTCCTTGAAAAGTATAGCATTGCTGTCTTTGGAAAGCATATTGTTCAGGGGTCAAACGTGTTTAGAGCAGGAGCCTTTTTGGTTGGCCACCTAATGGGACCCTTGTTTATGAGTAACAATCTTTTGGGCCCTTGCTTGAATGAGTCAAAAAAAAAACCAACAAAACACAACAGTTGGTAGGCAGGCAGTGACCCCTGAACTGTGAAGCCATATTTGCCTCTGTTGAATACAGTTGTTTGTTTTATTCTCAGCTCCTCTTTTTCCATAGCAGCTCATCTACCTTTTGGTTGACTAAATCACCACTAAAGTCCTTTTCTGTGCTTTGAGTGACTTTGCCTTCTTGTCAGTTCCTGATGGCTTCCTTTGATCAATTTTGTAACTTTGCACAGGCCTCTTACCTTGGAAAGTCTGGACATAAAGGAATGTGCTGTGTAACGTTTTGCTTCTGATAACTCTTCCAGTGTAATTAAAGTGTGCTGGGAACAGTGGCACACTTAAAGTGGGAAAATATTTCATTTCAATTTTTCAGGTTCCTGCAGCCAGTACATAAGATCGACATGAATTTGACAGATCTCCTTGGAGAACTTCAAAGGGACCCGTGGCCAGTGACCCAGGGAAAGAGGCCTTTACGTTCCACTGGAGTAGCTCTTTCGATTGCTGTTGGCTTGCTAGAGGTACTTTTATTGCAGCTGTTTGTTAGGGATGAGCTGGGCAAAGCAAACACCTGGCAGTATTTGCTGAGACACGTACAGGTTTCAGTGCAGATTGGTTTGCAGCCCAGTCACATTGAGCTGCAGTGGTGCATTTTCTCTTTGCTGATGTCTGGCATGAGTTAGCACCAGCTGGTGTAGAGTGGGCTAGGAGTTTATATTTAGTTGTAAACAGTGTAAAAGGTGCAGGTGTTTAAAGACTTCTGCTTCTTACGTATATTGCCTCGTGAAGGTGATTGTATGTACTCTGATTCTTTTTTTTTTTTTTTTGCAAGGGTCATCTAAGGTAGAAGTAAAAAGTATGGAAACTGCCTACTTCCTGTTGCAAAGACTGTTACAGTTTGAGTCTAAACTAGACAGTGCCTGTCAGGAAACGTGTTGCTGTTTTTCAGGTCTGTCTGTAACAGAGACAGGTCCCTGATAGTATTGCAGAATAATGTACAGATTCCTCTCTAAAGAAAGCATTGTTCTTTTAAACATCCTCTCCCTGAGTTCTAATATAAGACCTTATTTTTATTTTAGGGCACATTTCCAAGCACAGGAGCGAGAATAATGCTATTTACAGGTGGTCCACCAACGCAAGGACCAGGCATGGTGGTGGGAGATGAGTTGAAAACACCCATTCGTTCTTGGCATGACATAGAGAAGGACAACGCGAGGTTCATGAAGAAGGCCACCAAGGTGGGTGCTGGCGTCAGCTGGGCGAAAAAGCATACAACAGCCTAGGTTTGTTGTGTGGCAGGGGGTGTTTAAAGGCAAAAACAAATGTGAGTGTTAGAATACAGAGTGAGGTTGGGAGGAAGGAGATGACCCGAACCTATGTAGGCAGCTTCCAGTAGCCTTCTGTAGGTAACAGAAGTCTTATTTTCTTGGTATGGAATCAGTATGTCCAGATGTTTGCATAGCTGTTCGTAAAATGCATGAGCCTTTCTGTGTGTTAAGCTATGAGAATGGTCAAAGGACGGATGAGAGTCTTACTGTTAGTTGCTTCTCCAAGTATGGTCTTGTGCCTTCTCAGAGAAGGAAGTATTTCAGTGCTCTCGTCTAGCTGATGGTGACTGGAGGTCCTTTTATCTCCTTCAGGAAAGGGGAAAAAAACAAGCCTGTACTCCAAGAACTGGTGATTTCCAGAAAGGCTCCTTTTTCTCTTGACATGTGAAAGAATAGTTAAAATATTAGGTATGAAATGTGTCTGTCAGCTTAGAGGAAGTAGTATGGTACCTGTCCTCTTAACTATCACCTAGAAACCTTTAGGTTCTTTATCACAAAGAGCCTGTGCTTGTATGATGGTAGCAATTCGTGTCGTTCTCTACACTTGCAACTTGCAGCTCAAGTTTATCCATGGGCAAACATCCTAGGAGGAAGAGTTTTGTTCAAGTAGATTGCTCCTTACCTTTACAGCACTGACAACAGCTTCATTTGTGCTTTGTGCATCAGTGTGTTGACTTCAGCTGGAGAGCAGAGGAAAAATTGCCTGATGCAACATCCTAAATATTCCTATTATGTGTGTTGTTTGTTCTCTCCAGCACTATGAGACTCTGGCCAATCGCACTGCCACCAACGGTCATTGCATTGATATCTACGCCTGCGCCCTGGATCAGACTGGACTGCTAGAGATGAAATGTTGTGCAAACCTCACTGGGTATGTCTGTAACACAAACACAAAGGTGGCACTTTTTTTTTTTTTTGGAGGGGGAGAACAGTTCAAAAAGCAGTTAGTTTTCTATGAGTGCAAAAGGGTGAGATTTTTGTCATTTATTCTAAATTGTGGTTTGAATTTGCCAGGAGTTACATGGCAAACCTCCCCTGATCCCAGTCCGCATTTCTGAAGCTTCAAAGTAGCGTAAGAGTTAACACTGCTGGTAGAAAACTCAATGTCCTGCTTTGGAGAAAGGTATTCTAAAGCATGGTGCAACACGTCTTGCAAATGCCTTCTGTCACCTTCAAATACCCTGGGAGGTAGCAAGTACCCTTTGCAGAACTGGTGGGACATAGATCCCCTCTGCTGTGGTGTGTGTGTGACTGAAGTGCCATCAGAATAGCAGAGCTTCAGGCATGATGGGTAGATGCTTTCACTGTGTTGGCCAGATTTTCTCATGCTTAACAGCTCATTTTGCTTTCTTAGGGGAAGTAGGCTGAGCAAGGCTTTCTTCTGGGTAGAGGTGTTTGTAACCAGTGGAAACAGGAGCATTTTTAAGGCAGCTGAAGGGATGACAAGAAATATAGTTGAGAAAACAAGCTGGCAGAAATGGAGCACTAACTTGTCTGGCTTTGGAGGCATCCATGAATCTACATTCCCTGATGCGAATTCTACTTATGCAAAGGCATGCTTTAAAATAGTTTCTGCCTGTATTTGCATGCATGAGAGTTGGAGGGGTTGTATCCTTGGTGATATACTTCTAGTTCTCAACTGTTTCAGTTACCTTGTATGGTTTTTTTTTTCCTTCTCAGAGGACACATGGTGATGGGAGATTCCTTCAACACTTCTCTCTTCAAGCAGACCTTCCAGCGGGTATTCAACAAAGGACTCAGTGGGGAATTTCGGATGGCTTTTGGTGCAAATTTGGAAGTAAAGGTGAGAGATTAGTTTAATTAGCTGACATTAACTTAGAAGTGCAAGTGCTGTTGATTGGAGAAGTTTTCTAGGTATCTGTGTGTAGAAAATTGTACGTCTTTGAGGTCAGCTGTAGTGCCTTCTTTGGAAAAAGCATCATACTGGAATGAGTGAAGGCATTTTTTATTTGAAAGTTTATTAAATTTGTGGTTTAAAAAAAAAAGCAGCTGAGCTTACATTCACCAACTGTGGCAGTAGGTGACCTTGGGAATGTACTCAAGGATGCTTTCCTTGGCAGCCTTGTATATTCACCTTCTGATCAAAGCTGAGCACCTGATTTAGTCTATGTGTGTTCTATTTGACTAACTTGATTTTTTTTTTTTAAAGAACTTTTTTTGTCTTGTTCTAGACATCCAGGGAGCTGAAAATTGCAGGAGCTATTGGACCATGTGTATCCCTGAACGTGAAAGGACCATGTGTTTCTGAAAATGTACGTTTCCAACATGAAAAGAACAACTATATTAAGTAGGAAACAAAGGCTGCAAAATTTCTGTCGAAACCTAGAGCTTAGATAGAATGTGAGAAAAGTCAGTGCTTGCTAGACTAAATTCTTGTCCCATAAAGCTGCCTTCTAACTGTATTACCCTCAGTAACTTAATCCACATCCCAAAGATAAGAGATGCAGAAAGATTGCCTCGTGTCTGATCAGAATTTAGAGTGAGCTGACCTTAACTACTGCCAAATACTAAAAGGCTGTTTTCTTTTCGATTCTGTGCAGGAACTTGGAATTGGAGGAACATCTCAGTGGAAAATTTGTGGTCTGGATCCCTGCACAACTCTGGCCATTTACTTTGAAGTGGTAAATCAGGTCAGCCCTGGCTTTTCTTTTTTTGTCTTCATTTTTATATACCAACTGTTTGTAATAGGATCAGGAAGTCCAATGGCATCTCTTGCGTTGTGAATGGATGATTGCAGAGTAGATAAGTGTTTTGTGCCAAAGTAATGTTCATAGGGGTTGTTTCCATATTTGTAAATGGCATCATATTTTTACTTCATACAAAAACTGCATTCTTTCTTCTTGTCTTCTGAAGGCATTCATTTCACAAAGAAGAAAATGTCTTTTTGCTATTAGGTGCTGTGGAGAATAAAAGCACAAATGTCTCACTTCTTGGAGAATTTATCCTCCAATTTGTTATGAGTTAGCTCAGAAACAACTTCAGGCTGGGGAAGCTTCTGAGCACGTGGTAGCTAGGAGTACTAAACCAAAGGAATTCTATTTCATGCCCACTCTGCTGCATGGGCTCCCTGTTGTTGGGAATAGGGCCCAAAGGACCTTTAGTCAGACCTTGCACTGCCACACTTATGTTCAGTGTTATAGGGATGATAAATAAGTTGCTACCATCCTTTGAAGGACAAGCTGATAAGTGTCAGGTAGTGCACCCAAAACCACTTGGCCTTGAGGGCTCTTATAAAACACAACATTAACAGATGTGTGTCTCTTCTGTGGTCTATCTCAGGCTTGAACTTAACTCTGTTCAGCAGATGCCCTGGATTTGTCTCTGTAGTATGCAAAGCCAGCCTATGTTGAAGGCTTTCCTTGTTTAATTTGCAGCACAATGCACCGATACCTCAGGGAGGCCGAGGGGCAGTACAGTTTGTCACTCAGTATCAACACTCCAGCACACAGAAACGCATTCGTGTCACCACCATAGCCAGAAAGTAAGTACCTCATGGTGGTTCTTGCAGATTGCAGAAATGTAAGCCACTCTGTGCTGGTATTGTTTTAGCCTTTTATTACATTCATTGGCCATGGAGTTTTTGGCATGGGGGAAAAATGTGGATTGGGTTTTGCTGATGACAGAATTTGCACTAACCCTTTACTAATCCTTTAGCTGGGCAGATGCACAAAGTCAGCTCCAGCACATAGAAGCTGCGTTTGACCAGGAAGCAGCTGCTGTGCTGATGGCACGGCTGGGAGTGTACAGAGCTGAGTCTGAAGAGGGACCTGATGTACTGCGATGGCTGGACAGACAGCTAATCAGACTGGTAAGACTGACGGAGTGCACTCAGCAGCAGTCTTATTTTCAGTTAAAATGATCTCTTGGGATGAAAACACCATTCTTTTTCCAGACTGTCTTGCTTCATTTGTGCTCTGATTGTGGTCTCATAGTATGTGATAACTACGAAGGCAGTAAGTTGGTGATGGGATAGGTAAGCATCCCATCATGATAAAACAGTTAAACCTCAAGATTATGAAGAAGTAATAGTGAAATGATAATGCAGGTGGGAAGGGACCTCTACAGGTCTCAACACTCTGCTTAAGCAGGGCTAGTTTCATGTTACAGTTAGACCTTGTGGGTCTTGTTCAGGTGAGTTTTTATGATCTCCAGGGATAGAATTTCTCTTGTTTCTTGGTAGCCTGTTCCAACATTTGATCGCAGTTAGTGTGATTTACTATTATTATTTCTTATATCCAGTCAGAATTTGAGTTTCTTCAGTTACGTGCTGGGTAGCTATGCAGACCATAACACCAGATTCCAGACTGAAAACCCAGCTTTTTAGGGCCCTGTTCCTTTGCCAACTTGCTGGCATCTGCTGGCCTTGCTTCAGTATATCCATGTCTGTCTTGAACTAGGAAGACTCGAACTGGATACAGCATTCAGATAGGATCTCACTTCAGGGGAGTTGTCACTTCCCAGCTAGAGGCATTGATCTGCACCTTCATACTGTCTCTTTCTTCAGATTTCACAGGCCTGAATTGCCAGAATCTCAATCAGTTCTGTCTTACTCTGAACATTCATAAATTTCTCACTAACAGTTACGGCACATCAGATGCTGAAAAAAAAGAGACAATATCAAATGAAAATTTGAGCACCGAAACACACGTGGGTATACTGCATGCTGAAATGATTGTGGACTCATTTGTGGTTGATAAAATTTTTTAAAATTTATAAGGAAATTGATAAAGATCACCCTGCTAGTCACGGAACTGGGCCAAACCAGCCCATAAACCATTGACAAACTACTTGTTTTCAGTGAAGTATCTAGTGAAATTTTAGTCTGCTGTTGCTTTAGAAGGAAGTAGGAGATGCTGCAGAAGTGTTTCATAGTGTACAAAACACATTAAGTGTGATTATGATCCAGTGGAAAAAAAAATGGGTGGTACTAGGAGCACTATTTATTTCATTCTTAAATAACTTTGAATCTGGATTCAAATTAGAAGATTTTTATGTACATAAAATGATAAGATGATTGAATTGTCGTCACTCCAGTAAGGTACAGAAGCTACTGACCTGTTAAGTTCTTGCTGCCACGTTCATGACTTGTTTGCTCTGTTTAAAAATATACAAAACTCATTCCAAAAAAATGTTGATTCTCAGAGAGATATAAACAAAGTATGCATTTTGCTTCCAACAGTGTCAGAAATTTGGACAATACAACAAAGATGATCCCAACTCCTTCAGACTGTCGGAATCATTTTCTTTGTATCCCCAGGTAAGAACCTTCTTGCAACTGTGGGAAAAGTTTGCAAGGGTGAGTGATGGTAAAGCATCTCGTACAGTTAATCAGATTTGTGAGGGAAGGAGCAGATACTTTTTGAATTTGTTGGGTGGTCTTGTAGATCAGTGTTAGAAAAAACTGGAGTTCACTGGGAGATTTTTTTCAGGGGATTTGCTGTTTACAAGGTGCAGAAGCTTTGGCAACTCACTGACACTTCTCACTGATCTTTCTGATGCAGTTCATGTTCCATTTGCGACGCTCCCCATTCCTGCAGGTCTTCAATAACAGTCCAGATGAATCTTCTTATTACCGTCACCACTTTGCTAGGCAAGATCTCACCCAGTCTCTCATTATGATTCAGCCCATCCTTTATGCTTATTCTTTCCATGGACCTCCTGAGGTAAGTCTGTATTTAACAGAGAGAGGTGAATCAATCCAAAGTAAAGAGCATTCGGTTGGGATAACATTAGTTCATCAAAAAGGTCATTACTTTTGTTTTTCTTAGTTAAAGTAATTTCTAAGGGATGAGATGGGGCACTGTACAATACAAGTTATATTTTCAGTAGTCTTACTCTTAGTATGTAAATTATACTTTCAGTGGGCTTTTAAAATACACGTACATGCCGAAAAAGCTAATGCCATATCTGGTGTCTTGACAGCTCAGTAGTGCTGCTGCTTCTCTGCCAGAGGCTGCCATCTCCACCATGTAAGTCAGCAAGCCTCTGCCCTTCCAGGTCATTAGCACAGAATTGTAGGGGCTGGAAGGGGCCTCTAGAGATCGAGTCCAGCTGCTTGTTTTCAGCTGTTAAAGCAGCAACATTCAACTGCTATACAGACTTCATTAAATTATGTTGACTGCAGTGTATTTGGCAGGAAAGAAATGCAGAAGCTGCTGCAGAAACACTTTAAAACCTTTCTGGCAGCATTTGCTTGAGTGTGTGTATTAAATCTCTTGTTTTTCTTGGCTTCTCAAGATCATTAAACTTGATAGCCATAGAAATTGCTTTCTCACATACTGCATTTCATACTAGCTAGTAGCTGAGGACCTGCTGCTCGGTTCAGTGATGCCGCAGGAGGCTGATGGTACTCTGAAACATTCACATGAACAGCAGCCCTTGACAGGCACAACACTCCTCTGTACATGCGAGGCTGAACAAGTTGTTCAGCTTATAGTTCAGCTGAACTGTAAGCTTAATACAGTTTTGAGGTTGTAATGATGGTTGACCTTTATTTTCCGTAGCCAGTGCTTTTGGACAGCAGCAGCATTCTTCCTGACAGAATCCTACTGATGGATACTTTCTTCCAGATAGTTATCTACCTTGGTGAGGTACGGTGAGATGTATTCTCTCTCTGAACTCTCCTCCTCCTGCCACACATGCAAGCAGTGCTACTGTTAGCACAAAATGAACCACTTGCAAAGCTTACCCCTGGCATAATGACATCATATGCCTGTTCCCAATTGTAAAGCATAAAAATCCTACTGGAGTAGTTCAGCATAGGTTCTGCTGTGAGAAATAGCCATTGAGTTAGCTTGCTAACTAAAAAAGTTAAAGCCTCTGCTTTTTAAATACTGGATGTTCTTTACGGCTGTTCCTGTACTGAGGTGTAGGCTCCTTCTGAACCTCCAGATTTAGATCAATATCTAAAGCCTTGGCTTTCCAGTGCCTTTTCAGTATGAAGACCTGTAGATCTGTGTTGGAATCCTGTCAGGTTTTATAAGGGAGCACTGAGCTCCCTGCAGCTGGATGATAGAAACATCTCACACTCAAAAGAAGTTATGATGTAGAAGGTGAAGCTGGCTTGCTTCTCTCTTCTTTCTCTAGAAATATCCCTTTTATTTGATGCTTTTCTTCCCTCTCAGATTCTTTTCAGTCTTGTTTGGGGAGTACCTTTCATGCCATTTTTTCTACCTAAACATGACATCAAATTGGAATTTAAATAAGCTCAGCCTGGCTTATGGTCTGACCTTCCTGTTAGTGAATTTTTTGGAGAAGTGTTTTAACTCTTCTCTTTTTTTTTTGAACTGAGCTACTGACTTTTTATGACTGTTACTAGAATGCTTAAAGTTTGGGGTGGTGGCCTGCAACTGCTCCATTATTATCTTTCCACATTCTTCTGTGTAGTATTTGTTCTCTCTGAAAAGTGCGTGGTGATACACAGTCCACACAAACAGGAGTTGGATGGTGGAGTCAGTAGTGACAATAAGCCTTCCCAGGTTACTTTAAACAGTGCCTACCTACCTCAGCTATTGGGAAGCAAGAGACTCATCAACTGGGCAAAATTAGACAATGGAAATGTTAATTATATGAACTGCAAGTGTAAAGAGGAACTATAAACTACATATGGGCCTTGAAAAAAATGTAAGGCAATGACTGTTCCACTTAAGACCAAGTCAGATTTGGAATGTCACTGCTTTACACTTTTAAGTTCAGGTGGGCAGAAGCATAATGGCTTGAAGCTCACTTTGAATAATTTGCCCTTGTACTGCACAGACTGCTACCCAATTCTGTGTGTAGTGCATGTTCTTAAGAAACAGACAGAAAGTAAATAGTACTACTGACAGAATAGTGAAAGCATGTGTTTGTCCTGCTCTTTGTGAGCAGAAATGCATGTAATGTTCTGCTACCTTAAGATGTGCTGGTTAAGAAGGGGAGGCCTGTAGACATCTCTGCTATCTCTTCATTTCCTCCCTGTCCCTGTGAACAGACTATTGCACAGTGGCAGAAAGCTGGTTACCAAGACATGCCTGAATATGAAAACTTCAAGCACCTACTGCAAGCTCCACTGGATGATGCCCAGGAAATCTTGCAGACCAGATTCCCAATGCCACGTTATGTCCACACTGAACATGGGGGCAGCCAGGTAAGGAGGTCTATCCAAAAACCCTCTCTGTTGAACAATGCAAATATCTGTCTTTTCTTGCTTTACTAAGTAAATGGTTCTGTCAGTTAAACACAATGGTAATTTAGCTCTTAAAAATGAGAGCTTGTGTATTTTCTCATGAGCTCTTAATGCATCCATGTCTTTTAATAAGCCAATTGCTCCTTGCATGTGTTTTTGACTTCTGAGGATGGAAAGAGAAGGGAAAAAAAAAAGCCAGTGTAAATATCTTTTTATTCCTTGAGCGGTGGGAAGTGAATGGTTTTGCTGTGTACCTAAACTTCCTGAGACAGGGAGTGCAGTTAGTTAGCTCGGGCAGTCAGTCATGCTGAATGTTTGAACATCTGCTCTTTTATTCTCAGATGCCAGATGAGAATATAAAATGGTCTCTATTTTGGCTCTTCCTGGAATTACGGTAGTTCAGTGTTCGTCTATTGCTAGCCTGTTGTTTGTAGCAGCAAAGAGGCAGGAATTGGTGCTCCAAAACAAAACTTTATTAATTTCTGATGTAAGCATGTTGCCCTGGTTCTCCACTAACCTCTTTTCTGATGTATGGAAAAGAGCTTATTATAAAAGTGAAATTGCTGATGCCATGTCCATGTTGCATGAAACTAGAGCTGCCCTGCTTGACAAGCATCACTTGCTATAGCAGAGCACTTGGAGAAACTTAAAAGGTGATATTATCATTTTGAAATGGAGGGTAGAGTGTTTTCTCATAGAAATCTGCCACCACCAACTAACTCCAGAATAACAGCAGGGAAAGGAATGCAATCAGATTCTTTCCCTCTTTTTGAGATAACAGCAGTGTACCCTGACTTTTAACTTGATTCCTCCTTTTCCTCCCTCCAGGTTTCTTCCTCAATCTTACTCTGTTATGTGATGTTCCTTAACGTTATTTCTTTCAAAACAATTTGTAAAACTGTAACGCATTGTAGCAGTACTGTTGTCTGTCAGTTAGGAGTCACAGCTGTGTGGTAAAATCTTTCCCAAACATTTATCCTTTCAGAGCACTGTCATTAGAAGTAAGCAGATTCTTATTTTTAAGTCCACTGAAATTGTTTATGAAACAAAGCTATTTCTGAACTCAGAAACTTGTTTCAGTTAAACAAGTACTTTCCTTGTAAAAGCAGACGAACATCACCAGTCATGTATCTGAGGAGATAAGTCTTAGGGGAGCTGACATTTCTGTCATACTGCAAAAATGTTTTTCCCACGTTTTGTCTTTATAGGCTCGATTCCTGTTGTCTAAAGTGAACCCTTCTCAGACCCACAATAACCTCTATGCGTGGGGACAGGTAAGCAATGGAAGAGCCACTTGCATTTGGGAATATGGTAAAATGTACATTCAAATAATTGTCTGTGTAGTTGCTGTCCTATTTTATCTCATAGTATTTGGCCTCTGACTGGGAGTGGGTTGAATTTGTCCTGCTCTTCTTATCTAACAGCTTTTTGCAAGGCATACATGGTTGGCTTTGAAAAACTTTGAAATAGTGCGTTTGGAATACAAGGAAACAAGGTTATTTCTGCACACCAGATGATCTGTGATGGAGTTACTGTCTGACATTGTGATAGCTGTAGCGTTTTAGAAGACAACCGAGTGAATAGGTTTGTCTCTTAGGCAGCTTAGATTCTTACTCATCCTGATAATTGAAGTCCATGGTTGTTGAGATAAAGAGTTCTGGTGGTGAGCACTAGATTACACTATGTTCAGAATAGAGTTTTCAAGCCTGGACATGATGAAATGCCTGCTTCTGTTCTTGGGTGAAATTTCCCCCAGATTTTCAGCATATTGTGAATTTTTGTTGCTTTTTCTAAAGGGTGGCTGTCCTATTAGAGTGCTGCAGAACAGCCCAGTACCTCAGCAGCCTGATGGCAGCAGGAGATCAGTGGTTTCCAGCAGCAGTGCTTTTGTCCCTGTCATCTTTCCTGTAACCAAGCTACCTAAGTAGTGCACAGGTAGTCAAGGAGAATATATTTTGTGGCTGCTACTGATGGAAGCAGCTGATAGAGGAACTCTTACAGGTTTTAGATGAACTGATGTAGATATTTGCCTTCTGTTACAAATCTGATGTAAAACTCTTAGTCCACAGTTAGTGTATTTAGTTTTCTGTAACTAGCATACAGATACGTATAGATCTGATTTTTCTACGAATAATAGTTTTTAATGTCTACTGCCTTGTTTCTGTAGAGCCTTGAGCAGAAACCTTCCTAATGCATTAGAAGGGAGAGACTTTTCTGCAATAGTGCAGGTGGCACTGAAAGATATTGTCAACTACTAGACTACCCTTCAAGGGGAAAAGGTTTAGCAGGCAGTAAGCTTAGTGCTGACATTTGCTTTGCTTCTGCTTAGTCCCCAGGGCCAGCAGCGCTCTTTCATGCTCGTTGTTTATTTCCTCAATTTCTCTGCAGGAATCGGGAGCCCCAATCCTGACGGATGATGTCAGTCTGCAGGTGTTCATGGACCACCTCAAGAAGCTGGCGGTCTCCAGTGCAGCGTGACTCGATTGAACCCAGCGCACAAACGGGAGAGTGACGTACATCGCGGTGATGGTGGAAACGGAACGACTTATGTACATTTCCTTTTAGACTAAGGTTTTTAAGTACTAAATGAAATAGATATGTGGGGAGAGCTTAGTACTTTGCCCTTCTAGATATTAATTTATTTGTATTCCTTTTTATCTCTGTTGTTTACGCTACTTTTCTCATACTGTATTGGGAGCCAAAGTACGTTTTATCTGGTGTAGGTCTTCGCAGCCTTAGCTTAATATCTAATGATCTGTGGGCTGAAGTGGTGGCTTTAGGCAACCGGGGGCTGAATTAATGGAAAATAAAACTGGATAAGAAAAGCATTAATACTGAGTGCTGTCCCCCACTGAGCTGTACGTGCGTTTTTGAAAACACACCACCAGGGGAGGTACCAACTATTACGAATAATGCCACTCGCTGCTCTCTAACTCATGGTTTCAGTCGCGGATCTGAAGTTTTATGCGGAAAGAAGAAAATACAGTGCGGAACACTTGCGAGGCAGAGCAGCGGGGCTGGAGGTCGGCGCGCAGCACCGTGCCGCAGGGACCTTCTGGCTCCCGGTAAGGCCGGGTCCCCGCGCGCCGCCATCTTCCGCTCCCGCCCCTCAGCTTTGGCGCATGCGCGGCTCCGCGCACGACCCGCCGCCATCTTTCCGCCCCTCTCCTCCCCCCCAGTCAGGGCGCGTGCGCGTAGCGGCAGCCCCGCGCACCGGAGTTGCTGGGGGCGATGCGGGCGGCGGTGTGGAACACGCGCTCGGCGCTG
>JAOWBP010001760.1:8850674-8879969 GCA_028571105.1 Tragopan temminckii | reverse complement strand
AAGATTCCTCCTTGTTGTCTCTCATGGTATCTTGTGCCTTCGTGCCCTAACGGGAAGCATCACCTGCGCAAACGAGTGGTAAACTGTACTGAGCTAAGCATCTTCCTGCGGGGACAGCACCGCTTCACCACCACCAGAGCACTCAGGGCAGTGTAGTGTTCCTGTACAGACATGCTCTGAGGCACTTTGCAGTCAATTGCAGCCTTGAGATAATTAACGCTGCTCCCTATTGCCAATCAATTCCTCCCACATCTTACTCCACCCATCTTACTCTCAAGCAAGAAAATAATTCACCCACTTTTTTAAGCCTACTGCTTTCTGAAGTCTCACATTTCATTATGAGTGATAAACATTACTGGAAAACATGCTCTACTGTTTTGTTACCCCGTGTTCCAGGTATATCTGAGATTGCCAATTTGAGGCTGAAATAGAGAGTGTGATCCTGCACCTCGTGTAGGGCCTGTCTATGCAGACAAATTACCAAGCACTCTTCTGTGCTGTGAGCTAAATGCTTGGCCCTAATATGCTGTGTAGATGCTCTTAGGCTGCACCAGCAGTGTGATTGGGTAAGGTTACAAACTCCACTCAGAAGCCACTGACTTCAGGTGTTTCTCTCCAGCCTCTGACTCAGAGAAGCCAGAGAGGCTGTTTCAGACACCAGGTTGGATAATTTGCATGGTCAGCTTCACAGGGTAGCTCCACAAACAGCTGAGTAGTGGAGGAAGCAGTAGGAGGTGAAGGCTGGGTGGAGAAAAGAGACAGGAACTGTAGGCGAGTAATGCTACCAAACATGAAACCCAGTTTCAGGTGTGCTGTGTCTGGAGAGAGTTTGCAGGAGGAAGAGGATGAAGTAGCTGATGCACTCTGTGTTGCTCCCCTTTGCTTGCAGACAGGTCCTTTGGCATATGCAGGTTGCGATACTAACGGTATATGCCTGCCTGGTGCTGGCAGGGCACAGATGGGTGAAGAAATAAGCCCTTATCCTTCAATGTTACTGTGGCCCCAAGAGCCATAGGCAAAGGGGGTCCCAGATTTACTGGGACCTGATCCAGAAAATATTTGCATCTTTGCAAGTATCTTAATTCATATACGTGTTTAGGATTGGATTCAACAGACTGCTGATGCGGCTCAGAATACAAACCAAGGAAAGATTAATTGGGTGCTGAGATTGTTATTATTTTTTTTTATTTTTATTTTTTAATATTTTTTGAACCATTCCTTTTTTGATTTTGAGTTTTACCTTTAGCTAATTTGGCTTTAGTTTATTTCTCCAGAACAGGTAAGCAGGTTTTTCCCCTTTGTGCATACTAACTGCTGCATCTATTGTCATCAGTGGCAAAAGTCTCATCTTGTTTAAGTGTTTAGTTGAAACATCTGTCAGTCACAGGGCTTGGAAATGGATAAGAGGAAGAAATCAAGTAACTGGACTTAAAAATCTAAATTTCCATGCAAGTGTGACAGTGTAGCCCTGCTTTCTGTTTGGTTTGTAGTGCTTTCAACTGTTTATTTCTTTTTTCATAGGAATTGATTTGTCAGAATGCCTACAGTATCCAGACTTCAGTGTTGTTGTCCTTTACAAAAAAGTTATCATTGCCTTTGGCTTTATGGTGCCAGATGTGAAATACAATGAAGCTTACATCTCTTTTCTGTTTGTTCACCCTGAGTGGAGGAGAGCTGGAATTGCAACCTTCATGATTTATCATCTTATCCAGGTAATAAAAAAAAAAAGTCTCGTATCTTTGCTAAAGCACCAGCTCTCCCTTCTTCCTGGTATTTACGTGCGCACATGTTCAAGAGTAGGTAGTGTTGTGTTCCTTATTTCCCCTTGCCCTTTATTTGCTCACATAGCTGCACAGATTGTTAGCATGTAGGAAGATTTATGGGGGGAAGTTGCTTGAAAAGCAGAAACTGAAATGTGCGTAGAAGACTAACTGTGTTGCTAAGGTCCTCAGAATTAGTGAGGTGATGGGGTCTTTCTCTTGGGATTAACTGTGCTTATTGTGCTTATTCCAGTGGTCAGTAGTTCACATAACAGCAAGCTTGTAAATCTGGGAACGAAAGGGAAAAATAGTAACAGTGCTAATATTGCAGTTGGTATATATGACAATTTTTCTTATCTATACCTGGAAGCTTATTCCATGACCAGTGCAGTTGTGTTAAATCACTTAACTGATCCTAATCATTCTCCTTCACTTCTAATATGCTGGATAAAATCCAGTGGAGTTGAAGATAAAGAATAAGTGTTTGCAACCTCATTCATATTTGTTCAGACCAGCTTGTACCAGGCTTTGTTGCACAAGGACACTTGGGAAAATTAATTTGAGCTAACTAAAGGACAACTCCTTAAAAGTTAAAGTAGTTAAGCTTCATGAAACCACTGAATGAATACTCTTATTAAGGTGTCCTTAACTCCATTACTTTCTTGAATTGAATTGAAAATACACTGAAAGCCAGTGTAATCTTGAATAAGGGTACAGACAGATGTCCTTATCAGAGCCCAGCTGTACCCCCTTAGGACCCAGTTTTAGCACTCCCTGAGCTCTCTTGGCAGAGCTGCTGATGTGAAGCATTCCTTAAATTGGTTTAGTTGAGATTAGTTGCACAAGCAAAAACTCATCACCGAAACTGCTTTTACTAATATTTATTTGGTTAAAGAGAGAGTGAGTTTTAGCAGATCTGTGGAAACAGTGATTTGTACCTTAGAAAAACTGTGTCTGCTGCAAGTAGCTCTTCTTGGCCACCCATGGTAATTCTACCAACAAAGCTTTCTGCAGTGCCCACTTCTCACTGGTTGTTAGCTGGTGTCAGAACACAGAGCAATCTATTAAATTCACCCCTTGCCTTTCCTGAACATCTCCACTTTAAAGCATTTAACTAAATTGCTGTGAACTGCAGCCAGCTGATGTGAGATGTCAACTCCCAGTGGGAACAAGCATGGGAAATGAGCTGAGATTTGCAGGGACCCAGCAGCTGGACTCACCTCTTTCCTGGCTGGGATGTGTTTGCAAGTTGGCTGTGCAAAATCACCACAAATTTTTTGTAGGACCCATCACAGCCAATTAACCTAATTCTACTTTCAGGTAAAATAGCAAAAAATCTTATTGTGTTGAGGAGAGCCAGGCAGGACTGAGGCTGATTGGACTCACTAGCAATGAGATATCACCACTGTGTGTTCGGCTCATGTTAGATTTATTTTTGCAGTACTGCACATTTGTCAGTGGTAGACGCCTTGGGCTGATAGCAGGGGCTGCTCTCTGTAGCTAAGGCCACCTTCATGCACTGTTTGGATGGAGGGTAGCACTCTCATTCTCTGTTGAAGGTAAAGATCAATGTGCTTAGTTTGGGGATGAATTATTGGGAACAGCATAATCTAACAAAAAATGCTTTGAAGCAAATAGTGCTTTGATGATGGACTTGTTTTCAGAAATTGCCTTCTAATGCATCTTGCCCAGAGTGCCAAAGTATATCTTCTTGATGATCTCAGCCTCTTTTTCCCCAAAGTGGTTCCTGAGTATTTCAGTTTTTTTTTTTTTTTCTTTCTTAAATCCTGGTGAGAGCTTTTCACTTTGAATGATATGCTGTGTAGAGTTCCTTGAGTGCTGTTACCACTTAAAGTTACCATACGTTCAACATACATAGGATGCTATGAAAGCACTAAAGGAAAGCAGGAAATGTTGCGATATTATTAGTTTATCAGAGGGAAAGGTACCCAATATAATCTTGGATCTTTATGGTAACTTCAGCAATGCCAATTGCTGTCAGAACTGAATTCTCTTGCCTTCTCAAGAGGTGAGTGCCGTGCCCTGCAGGATGGGAGAGAAGCTGGGTGTTACGTAGAGAAATTCCAGTGTGACAGCCCAGAGGTGCACTGGTATTACAGCACAGTCCCAGAGTGTTCAGTCCTGTTTGCTGATGGGGAGGAGCACAGCGCTTGATCTTTTGGCATGTTTTGTCTTTTCTTCAGGCTGTTGTCATTAAGTATTTGAGATTAGTGCAGTACACTGAGATTATTTTTAATTAACAGTTACTTAGAAATTGACAATGGAAAGATTACAAATTAGAATCCGAAGCTTTGATTTCATTGTCAGAGTCCATGTTTCCCAGAAACAAAGGCTTTGAGGAAGAGCAGTATTGCCTTCATGTTTCAGCTGGTGCTATGTGTGGTAACATCTGTGTTGAGGCCTATGATTTTTCTCACATTTTCTCAGTAACTTAAATAACAAAGCTGATAAATCTCTTCACCTCCTCATTTCCCCAGAGGCTTTTCATTCTCTTGCTGTGATACTTATGTTTCTTCTCCTCCCCTGGCAGACCTGCATGGGCAAAGATGTAACCCTACACGTCTCTGCAAGCAACCCCGCTATGTTGCTTTACCAAAAATTTGGATTTAAGACTGAAGA
Source organism: Tragopan temminckii (assembly GCA_028571105.1). Lineage (NCBI taxonomy): Eukaryota > Metazoa > Chordata > Aves > Galliformes > Phasianidae > Tragopan > Tragopan temminckii. The sequence continues at coordinate 8,875,569 of JAOWBP010001760.1, read as the reverse complement.
ATACATTTTGGATTTTTATGACAAATATTATCCCTTGGACAGTAAGGAGTGCAAGCATGCATTCTTTCTCAGACTGCGGCGCTGATCTGCCAGAGCCACTGGGGGATCTGTGAAAAGCCCAGCCTGTCGAGCAAGGTATTACCGTGGCTTTCAGCAGAGGATGCTGGCTGTCACATGAGAGCTGGAACGCACATTGGCCTTTTTCTGTAGGACTTCTAATATCAACAGCGCTATGTTGTGTGCTGCAAGTGCAATCTAAGAGGATTGATTCATACGCTCTGAGGGAGAGACCCAGAAATGCCAACAGAAACATGCTCAAGCCACTGAAAGACTGAGATTCTTATGGAGTTTTCCTGACACTTTGGAGATTGCCACTGAAAACAAACAAACAAAAAACCACCAGAACTTGTCACTTCAGAGGAGCCCCATGGATTTCAAATTTTGAAACCTATCCCAAGTTACAGGGTTTTTGTTTGTGTTTTGTTTATGGAAAATGAACATCTAAACTTAAATCATCTACAGTGTTTCTGTGATTTGATTGCTTTGTTAGGAGCCACATCTTGAATCCATGAAGGGGAATCCAATATCATTGATACAGTTGGATTCTGACTTCAGGAAAGCTCTGCACAGGCCAGAATAGCAATGCTGAGGCTGTGTTTTAGAATAATGAAGTGTGTGTGAACTTGTGTGATCCTAAGTAGAGGACCCAGAGGAGACGTCTTTGTTCTGCTCTTTCCCTGTGGCCTTCTTCACCCTTGTTGACTCTGTGCTCATTGTGAAGTTCTTGTAGCACGCAGTGTTTTGAGTTCAGGAACAAGATGTCAGGTGGGTTTGTAGCTAGGTGAGATAGAATACAGCAGCTGCCAAATGAGCTCTTTGAGATCTTACAGCCTATCTGCCAGTTCTTGATACTGCAGATCAGCCCTTTGGGCTCACCTCTAATCACAGAGCCAGCCTCACAAGCTCCAGCCAGCATCTACCTCCTCCTGCTGTAGACACTCTGGCTAGAAGAAAGCGGGAGCAAAAGTCAGTGGTTAAGTTTGACATGCAGGCTCTGGTTTGTAGAAGCAACCTGCTTGCAGCTTGGAGAGAGCAGAGATGAACTGGTTCCAGTTCACTGAAGTGTTTAGACTCTGTTTTCATGGCTCGAAGTAAAGGGGAGAGCAAAGAATAAAAAATAATAGCCAAGAATTTAAGGAAAAACAAAAACAATACAACAGTTAGTCTGATACCAGGGTGTAGCCCTTTTATACAGTTTAGCAGCTTCTCTCTGACTTTTTTTTTACTGCGGAAGAGCAGGAAGTTGGCACTTCGCGCTGCTTTCTGACTGAAGGCTGTCGGTGTGTTTTAAGTATAATCATATCCACTCTCTTGTTCCTTTTGCATCAAGGCCCACAGAGAGCTACACAACAAATATAATGTATATGTTTTAAACCTACTGTGTATACCTTTTAGGTACTTGGCTATAGTATTGCCTTAAAGGACTCTTCATGTTGGTAACAGCAGGAAGGTGGACATATAGTATGTTTTTGTGTAGCCAATGTATATCTTCATCCAATCAAAACCAGTGTTAGTGGGAGGAAATAAGAACCCATCTGAGAACTGTGACCTAACATTCATGCACATTTCAGCCTGCTTTATGACTATGTGAAAATTTTCCATGTTACTGGTGTTAGGAACTAGCTGTACTTGGAAAGCAAAAAAAAATGTCTTTTTGAATGGAATTAAAGCCCTTCCCTTGAAAGAGCCTATCTGTAGTTATCCTGTTTGCTAAGCTGACTTTGCATTGTCTTTTTGCACTTGGCAAACCAAAGTATGGCCAATAGAGGGATGCTTCCTGCTTCTCTGAGATGAAATTCCACAGGAGCACTGGCAGGATTCCCCTGCAACTGCTTCTCTACTGGGCATCCACTTGGAGGCCACATGCATTCAGGACCTACCAGGCTCTATCCTTGCCAGCCAGAGCAGGCATAAAAGATAATCTGCAGAAGAAGAGTAGTTCTGCACCACATTCTCAAAGGTGGCTTTTAAGAGTTGGAGGAGCTTCTGGAATGGACTCAGTAAAGGTTATAAGCGCTGGAGATCACTATTGCTGTTCTGCAGGCTGCAGGAGCAAGAAATTGCAGCTTTGAAGGAGGAGATGACTTGTTTCATGCTTATTTGCCTCTATTTCTTGGAAAATCAGCCAGCTAACTGTTGTATCTGTTGCGTTCCACATCTGTGGGACTGTAGCCTTTAATTTTGATCCCTTGGTATTATTTTAACGTGCTCTGGGAAACTGTACCCTGTTCCTTAGTGTTGCTTGTGAAAGTCTCAAATGGCTTTGAACTGTTCCTTATGAAGTCCTTTCCTGTTGATCCCAATGGCTTTAATGAGAAGAAGGTCCACCTGTCTTGAAGATCACGTTGCTGATAGTTTGGACAAAAACAAATGGCCATGACCTAAAAGGCATTTGTGACTTGTGAAGGGATCCCAGCAAACCAGATCTGAAGGGCACTGATGAAGCTGGCGGTACCTGTTCAGAATGCAGGTGGGGCGTTTTGGATGCTCGAGATGTCTGTTAGATATGATATCTTCTCTGCTGGCTGTGTGGGCGAGCACAGCACGCTAAGGAGGCACTGTTTGAGCAGAAATTCACTCCTTGCCTTCAGCATGAGGCTTCTGAGGGTGAGAGGATGAGGCCGGACTCTTAACAGGCACTGTGTGAGATCAGGTGTGTGCTCTGATACGGGCTGGCAGCCCTGGGGAAACACACCAGGGTTGCCAGAGAGCTCTGCCTGCCCTCACTTGCTGAGCACCGGGATGAGGGAGCTTTTGAAGCAGCTGTAAAGCAGCCGCGGGGAAGCTGAGCACATGTCATTTGTGCCTGACCTATTGCTGTTACGTGGGAACAGAGGCTGAGCACAGCGAAGCCCAGACCTTTCCAAGTGCTTGCGTGTGCTTTGATGCTTCGCAACCAGGGAGCTGCTAGAGATCAGCACGTCCTGCCCGTTCATCAACGCTGGGTGGGCGTTAAGGTTCCCTCCGCCCTAAGCCACGCCAGCAAGATGGCTGCCGGCCCGGGCCGGACTACGTCTCCCGGCAGCCCCCGCGCCGCTCCGTTCCCGCCCTGCCCCGCGCGCCCAACCGCCGCCGTTTGAAAAATGGCGGCCTACGCTGAAGCGCTGCCTGAGGAATGGCTGGTCTACCTCGTCTCCACACGCGTCGCCACCTTCCGCAACTGGCCCTTCACCGAGGGCTGCGCCTGCACGCCCGAGCGGGTGAGCCTTTCCGGGGGGACGTGGAGGAGTGGGGATGGGGGGGGCGGCGTGGTCCGGGCGGCGCTGACGGCCTTGGCTGTGCCCGCAGATGGCGGCGGCGGGCTTCGTGCACTGCCCCAGCGAGAACAGCCCCGACGTGGTGCAGTGCTTCTTCTGCCTCAAGGAGCTGGAGGGCTGGGAGCCTGACGACGACCCGCTGTGAGTGGGGGGGCACGGCCGGGCCGGGGCAGGGAGCGGGCGCCGGTACGAACTGTTGGGCGTTTTTTTGTTTCTTTGTTTTTTAGGGAGGAACACAAAAAGCACTCCGCGAGCTGCGCTTTTGCCTCTCTTCAGAAAGATCCCGCTAAGCTGACGGTGCAGGAGTTCTTGAAGCTGGATAAAAAGCGGACCAAAAACGTAATTGTACGTACCCCTCGGCGGCGCGCTGTTTCCCTTACCGCCGAGGCTGGAGGAGCTGTGTTTGCCCAGCCGGCCCCGGCTCCCTGCTGCCGCACTGCCCTGCCCTGCTCCCAGCCCTTATGGGGCGCTGACGCCGGCTGGTGCTCCGTGCAGTAAGGCAGCAGTAAGGCTTTGTTTTTATTTGCAGAAAAAAGCGATTTCGCAGAAGGAGACTGAGATCGAAGATGTAGCCAAGGGCGTGCGGCACGCGATAGAGAACATGGGCCCTTAGGCTCCTCTGCCAGGTGTACGTGCTGTGACACTGCCACGCTGTGTGAATAGCTGTGTCCTGGGACCACTTCTGCAATGGCCATGCCTGTGAGAAGCAAAACAGCGCTGAATTCTTCTTTGCTCATCTGAGTCTGTCTGAGAAGTACCTAGGGTTTGGTGCATTGCATAGATTGTCTTTTTCAGCAGGGATTCTTTTATTCTTCCCGATACTGGTGTTTTTATTTGTTCTTTTTTTAATTCTGTTTTGTAAACTCAGTTCTTCCCATTTTGGAAGTGTTGGTAGCCCTGATGCAAAAACTTGTGAGAGCTAGCAGACCTTTCCATTTTTGTACTGAATGCTACTGGTAATTATGGATACTTTTAGAAATAAAAAGGACTAAAACTCCAGGGACATACGATTGTGGTGGCTAATAACATCTAGTAGTACCAAACTGTAGTGTGCTTACTATCCGTACAAGCTTTTGTTAGAGTTGGCTGTTGTCTCATGTAGAAGCATTTATAAGTAAAAGTGGAAGGCAGTACAGCAAACTGAATGCAGTTTTAACCTCAAAATGGAAAAATAACGGTATCAAAGCCCAGCTTGCAGTGCTATTGCTCTGTCAGTGTCAGACTGTCTTTGGGAGCGTTGAAATGGTCGCCTTGGGTCGCCTTGAAATGTTGTTGTGCCTTGTAAGACAAGATTGGTCATTCTCCTTGTGCAAGTTAGGGAAGGAAAAGAAACTCCACCAGAGCACAGACAGTGAAGAATTATGCTCTGAACTGCTGGGAATAAGTGGGAGACTGTTTTACAAAATAATCAGTTTATTGTATGATACAGCAAAGTCTGCAGGCCAAACTGAACTGAATGTGCGAGTTTAAGTTCTCTTGAATTCAGAGAACCTGGAGCTCCATCTTAGAGAAAAGGCAGTTGTAATCAAATGGTGACAAGGCCAACGTCCCTTGGTTTTGTGAGGCTATCCAACATTCTCTGTTCAAGCTCACTTGCAAACAATGAAATAATTTCATTACTTCCAGCTGTAACAGCCAAATCATATGCCGACTGTCCTTTTATATTCTTCTTTTTGATACTTGCATTGCAGCTGTAAGTAAAGAATAGATTGTTTTAAGCTACTTAAATTCATTCCAAGTTACTGGAATTAGCTGAGTTGCTTCTAGGTAAGCACTGATGTGGAGTCACTTAGACTTTCTGGATGCCTCTTCCTGCAAGGCCAGCTGTGAGGGGGGAACACTGAGTATTGGGCAGGCTCTCATCCATCACCATTGCTGGCTAGATCTGTGCAGGTACACCTGGTGGATGCCTAGCTGGAGCACTTACCATAACAGGGCTTGGATACATTCCTCTCCCTCCAGTCCAAGCAGAACTGCCTCATGGAGAGCGGTGTTGTTGTGCCTGCACGGAAGCAGTCAGCAATTTAACTTATTTGCTAAGGAAACCCTAGTATGTAGGGAAATGTTACAACAGATTAAACTAAGGAAAATTAATGGGAAGATATAGAATATACAAGAAGTTGCACTGATTTCTTTTGTATGCTTCAGTGTGGTTTAGTGTATTAAGTTAAAGTTGATGGGGAAAGAAATAGAACAGTAGATTTTCTAACTGAAACAATACAGGTACCTTTTTGGTAAAGACCCAGGGCAGAGAACCACAGCTCACTTACAGTCCTGACTGCTTGTCAATGTCAGCACCTTTCTGTACAAGAAGAGAGATCACTTCTGCATGCCTGTTAAGGACAGCCACCGTCAGAGCAGGTCGGTCCTCATTGTTGGTGCAGTTTGGGTCAGCCCCCTAGAGTGTGCAGGAGGAAGGTAAGCTGTTACAAGCCATATTCTTCCACTGTGCTTTAACATTAATGTCAATTTACACTGGCAAGTGGTCTCTGTTTTCAGGACAGAAACATTCGAATTGTATTATTGATTCTTCATGTTCCATCTGAAAACTTGTCTCCTAGCTCAGAACCGGAGTATGTGTATGTAACAAGAGCAGTCAAAATAGATTCCCACAGTCAAGCTGCACTTACTACACAGCCAAAGAGCAGAGGATGTGTGCTTTGTTTCTTTTCTGCATAAAGGACTCTACCCTCAACACTCATTTTTTCTTTCTACGTGGTCTTGTGAAACCTAGAGGGTGCCTAATGCACCCGCTAAATAGAAATTTGGGGACACATAACATAAATGTAAAGTAGACTTTTCTCATTTAAAATGTTCTTTCCACCTGAAGATGGTTGTACTGTGAGGAGGCTACCTCCTAAGTGTGAAGTTGAAATCACATGCCAGGCTAATATTCATGCAGTAAGCGGTCAAAGATTTGTAAGGTGAAATGGTAACTTACTTCACTAAGCAACTGTTCTATCAAGGTGATTCTTCCTTTCCCATTTGGACCCAATTCATCCAGTAGTTGCTTGGACTCTGGCTGAGGAAACACAAGAAACTGTTGCTAACGTTTCACATAGTGGGAATACAAGTGGGATATCTGCATTTGGGTGATGGTTGGAAAATGCACACAAAATGTAGTTGAGGGCAGACTGCAGTACAGCTGAGCCTGCATTACCCCAGACCCTTCTGTGGGAATTTCTTTCTGAATCTGAGCAAATGTTGGATAACCCAGGCTAATATCTCACTACTGAAGTCTTGATTATGTAAACAGATCTGCAAATGATTAGCTTTGCATCGATACGCCTCTCAGGGCTGGACAGAGATTTTTCTCACAACAGTAAAATTAAACACAGCATTAGTTCTTTCCTATAGAATCAAAGTCTGAAGCTTCCAGAACTTGTGGGAGCATGTAACTTAGAAAATGAATAATAATTGCCTTACAGAACTTATTTAACTAAATATTTAACAACACCAACACCTTCTTCATTTTATTTCTTTCCACTCTTTCACCTTCTTCCCCCCCTTTTCAAAAGCCCACTCACTTGACAAACCATTTTTATCTCTGGACTCACATCATAAAGCTTTACATCTTTTACATCTTCTTCCACCTATTGAGTAGGCTGAGTGATCCAAACCTAGATAACTGCACATTTCCCTCTTGAAATAATGAATAAAAGGGTAGGCAGTGCTTCCTGAGTGCTTGGTCTCCAGTGGAAATAGAAGTTTGCTTCTTGCACTAGGGAATGCCTTAGCTGTCTGACATCTCAGCTTGATGAAAAAACTGAGCTAACTTAAAACTGGTTGCATAGGTCATATAATCTGTCTTGTTTGCAGTCAGACTTTATACAGCAGCTATAGCAGAGCCAAGGGGATGTTCTGTGGAGTCAGAACCAGGAGGCAACATCAAGGGAAGATGGTAATACCTCCATCAGATGTTGCTTCTTAAAAAAAAAACAAAAAAAAAAAAAAAAAAAAAACTATAAGAAGTTATTCTGCAACAGTATTTAGGCCTAACGCTGAGTCATTAAGACAGACTGAATCCAAAACCAGGAATAGTCGTCTTATGCTTTTGGTAGGAAGACAGCCTGACCATTTTCAATTTTGAAATAAATGTCAGCCATCAATTTTCAGGTTTTGTATTAAGTTAGACTTCTGTCTCCTTCCTCCCAACTCCATTTCCCCATGTCAATTTTCTGTTTTTATCCTTGGGTGCCCTTTTTCTTGTCAGTGCTGCTCTATATCTAGTTTTTCCTGTACCAGCAGAAGATACATACCAGGAGATTATCTTTTTCTGTGAGTGTTCTTGATTTTGTTCTCTTTATTTTGCCTTTTGAATATGAAAGATTATGATCTTCTTTGCCTGCCAGAAAGGGAAACGAGCAAACAATTCAAAGCAGAGTCAGTATCCTAACAAGAACTCGGGGAAAAAATCTGGAAATAATTTATCCAAAAAATATTTCATTTTGTGCTGAAATGAAAGTGATATTTATCAGTTTTCTACAAGAGAAAGTGATGAAACATTTGTTGCAGATCAGACTGGTTTTAACAAAAGGTTTGCACTCAAGCAGACTTACTTAAAAACTTGCTATTTTGAAATGAAGATTCAGTGAAATATGGAGTTGGAGTGTTTGAGTCTCTTAACTAGCTGCAGCTATTCATTGAGTTTGACTCGGATTGTTTTGACTAAAAACCTTAACAATTCTTTCAATGCTTTTTAGTTCCCAAATACTTGAGAACAAGACTAGAGGACATTGGAAACATATATGTATGTCCAGTATTTTTAAAATATATACACCACTGTGCAGGAGGGCATTGGGAGATGGAAGTCTCTGAAAACTAGGTCTATAATTAATGTATTCCATCATTTCTTATGTTTGCCAAACATACCAATGCTGAAGTCCCTGGCAGAGCTCAAATGTAGAGATAATATTGGCTCCTACTGGAAAACAATATGCAAAGCATCTGAAATTTTCATCACTAGAATAAAAACATTGCTGCAGCCACAATTCATTGGCCTTTCCAGCTGTTCTCTGGGTATGAAGCAGACCTGTGAGCTTTTGACAGTCTGTACATTGCTGAAATCACAGCTCAAACAGAATTTGACACTTAAAGATCAACTTATATAAGGTGCACATTCTGCACCTTATATATGTTTGCCTGTCCCAGCGTCTAACATTCTAAGCAGCAGTTCCTTATTCTTGACAGCAATATTTATATCTCAGTGACAGAAGTAAAGACTCTTACCAGAACTAGGCTGACTGCCATCCTGTTCATCTCTGCCCTCTGTTACGCTGTTCAGGTAATGATTATTGAACTTGACTGGTTTGGTATGAACACCCTGTAGAATGATCAAGTGCGGGAAGTTAATCAGATTGTGCTGTTACAACCTTTGTAGCACAAAAGCAGTGGTGTTGCACATTAAAAAAAAAAGCAACAAACCAAAACAACAACAAACAACTAGGCTTTTAATATCAGTCTCAGATTACATGATTATCTGTAATAGAACTCTGTTTTCAGGCAAGATAGTGCATTGTTTCCTTCTAAACTATGTGATAGTGTCTTGAAATTGAAATGAAGATTCTTGTCCAAATGAAAGTGCCTCTGCCAGCTGAAAGATCTGATTAATTCCTTGTTTGTGAAACACAGTGATACAGTTTCTCAGGCACTATTTGGCAAGGAGAGCTCTTCAAGATTCTACACAGGAGACGGTCTGAATTTTGAATCTTTGAGATGGCAGATTTCCATCTTTGAAAAGCTGAAAATGAATGTGTAGGTGGTTTTTTGTAACACGGTGATTCTGGAGGTAGGGATTTTGAGTGTTTGAGTAGTATTATAGGAGATCTGGTAAATGTGATCTCCAAACTACTGAACATTATTAACTGTGTTGCTTAAGAGCACAATATGCAGATGGAAGGAGGTGCTAAGAGGTGCTAGAATGACCAAATATCATCACTAGAAACAAAATGTAAATATTAATAGTAAACTAATGAAATACAAAATGATAGCAACACGATTGTGAAGTCTGGCTTTATCAGATAAAGATACCTGTTGAACCAGCTCCAAAAGAAAACAAAAAAGATTCCTTTCTCTGAGATGAAGAATTAGTACCCTCTGAACAAATAATACCTTGTTTAGACCTGAATTTAAAATATATCAGTGTTGCCCTGATAGCAACAATTTTAAACGAGCTGCCTGACAACAGGCCTCATCCCCCAAACTGACCTTGTTAATAGCAAGAGCATAATTTAACGTAATAGTGACTTGATGGTCATTCTCATGGATGGCAGCAGAAGTAATCTGTAGGAAAAGAGCAATGAAGCAACTGTTAATATCTCTTACAGAAAATACATAACAATGAGTCATGCCAATGGGCTGTCAGTATCTATCGTGGAGCCAATACATAAAATCACACATTACTTTTATCTGTTTCCAATACAGTACCAATGCTTCCCATTTAACTGAACAAATTTAACTGAAGTACTTTGTGTACCTGGGAATGTCAGAATGACTGAAATGCCAAATGTTTGTGTTCCATAAGAGTATAGTCAATTTCAACCTAGATTTTGCAGTTGCATGGAAGGTTGTGTTGTTAAGATTCCTTATGCCAAGAGAAATGACTGTTGCTTTAGTTGTATCAGTCTGTAGAAGTGCCATCTGTCACAAAACATGGGCAACTTTCTGTATCGTTGAGAGTACTGCTTACAAGAAGGTCTTGAACTTATTTATATGTAAGGCCACAGGGGATTATAGAGAATTGAAATGAAGTTGATACGGTAATATTGCAGCAGACTGAGAATTTTAAGATAAGGTTGGTTATTTTTCCAATCTGCATTACAACCAAGAAAGAGGCATTACACTCAGATAGTTGGCATCTACTTTGAATAACTTCTGTTATTTTGGGGGACAGTGGTTTCAACATATTAGAATGACAAAAGCCTGGGAAAGCAGCAGTAGCAACTCAAGCTTTCCAATGTCTCTAGCAAAGGAGACAAGTTGCAGTGGACCTATACCTCACGTGCTGTACCACCTTTATCAAGCAGATATCTTTTATATTTGTAGTTGCATTACAGTTTATATTTGTAGTTGCATTACAGAACATGTTGGTCTAGCAAATATGTCTCAGTACATATACAGCTTGGGTACAAAATATCTGACGGATATCTGCTAAACTTTGCAAAAAAAAAAAAAGAACTCTTGCCAAATAACAGATTTCTCACTTCAGTATTCATGAGCTTTTCTATAGTGATTTGTATGTGCTATACTTGCTTTCTTCATTTTGGTGTCATATCAGTCAGGACAGGATAAGATGCATTGAGTTTGAACTGGAACAAGGTCAGACACAGAAAAGTTTTCCAGTAGCTGTGCCAGTTTAAGGAATTCTTAACCATACCTCTGCCTTCATCCCACCTCCATCTGCTTGCTGCCAACTTTCTTTTATATTAGTACTGATGTTTTTTCTTCCCAGATATTTTTAGCCTAGGTCACTTCATTGATCCAGTCCATGGGACACTGTCATAACCACTTGTGCAGGCATCACCTAGGAAAGCCTTCATTCAGGGAGGAAGCAACTCCTTAATTCAGCAGGACTGCCAAAGAAAGCAATACAGTACCACCGCTGAACTGCAAAGCATAATTGACTGCAGAAAAGGACCGCCTCGGGCAGTTGTGAAATCTCATTGTTGGTGAGTTTTAAAAGCTTCAAAACAAACATCTGTCAGGCAAAGTTTAGGCAGAGTTGAACCTCCCTCAGGACAGGGACTGAACGATCTCTGTCATTCAAGCTGTGTCTTCTAGGACTCTTTAGGAAGAGCCTCCAATTTCTACTTTCTTGCTGTTACAATGTAATCATTTTAATACACTTTGGTGCACTGAAGGCCCTATCTCTGGTATGAAAAGAATTCACTGTTCCACTGCTGATACAGTTTATCCTCAAAGTAGGCTATATAACCACAGAGAATTACTGCTATCTGCAGCTCTGAGCAGGGGCAACCATATCACCTAAATGCTATTTCTAGTAGGGCTTATTTAACTGAACAACTAGATGTCCGTGGCCTCTTCTTGATTGTCTGCTGTGGGATTCTGTAAAAGCAGCTGAACAAGAGCCTTCTGGCTTCTGTCACTTCTCTAACTGAGGTGGGAGAAGAAAAGAAACTGCTATAGGCAGAAATAAACATTCAGTGACAGACTAAGTGAAAAACGGAACAACAGAAACAAAAATCTCCACATAGAAATAGGTCAAGGTCTAAAGAAAACTGAGATGCTTACTCCAGTGTTTGTCTAGCAGCCAGAATAATCTTTTCATGATGCTCCATAGGAAGATATTACTCCTACCTTTCCCATTCGAGGTTCTCCAACCAGTGCTCTGAATTCAAGGTTGTTCTGGGCATAGCTTCTAAGATGAGCACAAACGTGATCCAGCTGTTTTCTCCAGTAGCCTGATCAGAGAGAGTTAAGCAGGAGAAAAATCCCTGACATTACGATTAGTATTTCTTCTACTCATCTGAAAATTTATTTTAAAAATAGAAGATTTTCACAGAGACATAAAAAAGAAAAAAAGGATTGAATTTTTCTTCAGAAAATATAACTGATCAAGTAAGTTATACTCTTAAAAAAAAAAAAAAAAAAGGTGGAATACTGTCTCATCCATGAGATATAATTCATTCTTAGGGCAGCTCTATTCGCAACAAAATCATGCCTCAGAGTTCTTTGGAATCAAGACTGGCCCTGTGCAAAGAAGAAATTTTTGATTTCAGGTTCAAAGTACAATAGTACAACTAGCCACTGTACATTTTTGAATGGATTTTTAGTTGATTTGAGTTCACTGACAGCTAACAATAAGACAAATCTGAAAGCTGCAGACATAGTCACTGAGCTTATATGGTATTCTGCTCTATGTAACTTGATCTCCAAATGCATGCATTTCAATTATGGATGGGAGAGCGTATGAAAAACTTAAGCATTCCCATTTTTTTGCCTCTCCAAATCTCTGGAACATATTTGGCCTAAATAACAAAGCTTTCACTGGGTGACAGCACATTGTCCTGTTGATGCTGTACTTTCAAGCCCTTCATTAAGCTTACCATCAAGGTAAGAGAACAGAATAAAAAACTTGATGTAACAGACATTGATTTTTTCAGAATGAAATACATTCCTCAGCCCTTGGCAGGCTCTAATGGAGAATGTAGCTTCAACACAGCTGACTGTCCTAAAGGCAGATAAAAATTAGCAAATTTGGGGTTGCTCAAAAGCAGTCCAGAATTTCTTCTCAGTCTTTCCTAGTGAAAGTTGTTCTCTCGTAAGTCAAAAGCTGCACCGCTATGGGCCAGTCCTTTATTATCTCTGATTAAATTAAGCTCTCTGACATGCTGAGTTAAGTCAAATGCTGTCTTTCCTACAGTGATGTCTCTAAGAGAAAATGTCACATTTTAGAGCCAAGGAGTAAGGAAACTGCAGTACTGATACAGCAGTGTCTGCACGGACAGTCTCTGCAATGAGTGATGTACTGATACCTCTGGGGGCTGTAAGATGGAGACTACCAGCGCTCTCAATGTTTTTACCAACCCTATCTTTGTAATGCTTTTAAGAATCTCTTTCCCTAGTTTAGTTTACTTTTCCTTCCAAAATGTCTGTTTATTTCACAACACCATTCCACACAAATTCTTCACATAGACAAGCCTCATCATATTTTTCAAGAGCTACAACCCTCAGTGCCTCAGAATTCTGTTTAATAACATTTCCAACAGCCTCCATTGCTGTACTCCTCAAACTTATCTTTCACTGTGGAATAGGGGTTGTTCACTATTTTCCAGTTCAAATATAGGACACATTTGTCCCTGATCTTTTAGGATCTGAGGTAATCAAACTACTAGCACTCTAGGAAGACTGCTCAGGACTCATTAGCCACAATTTTATTGCTAACGCGCTTTCTTTTAGCTATTATGGTGATTGGTGATTGGATTTCTAAGGCACTTCATTTACAAGAGACTGGTTGGAAGACAGATTTGTAAGGATGTCAGTCAGTGATGGCCCATGGCATAAACTGTAATCTATTGAATTAAAACAAGGTCATATGTCAGGGCTTTGTTTTGAACAAGAGTCGTTCATGATCACATAAAATCAAAGCTCTTCCTAACCTTTTCCAGGACTTATAGCTGTCAGGAGAGGCTTATGATCACTCATCTTTTGCAGCTTTTCTTTGTGTAAAGCCAGCTCAAGTTCCTTCTTTTCCAGCAGTTTGCTAGATGGGTAAAAAAGTCCAACAGTTTGGGTTCCTTTATCTTCTGTTTCTTTTAGTTCTGTTCTTGATTTGGACAAGGAAATAGGAAGAGGCTGCCAGGCAATTTGAGCTTGAAGTGATTTAGCCTGTAGAGGGTGGAGAGGAAGAAAAAGTCTAATATAATTAGATAGCTTACAGCTAAAACAGTATAAAAATTGTAAAAGAATGACAAAGCTAGAAGGGAGAGTCATTAACAATTGTTGGTTATAGTTATCAGTCAGTAACAATTATGCAATTTATCACAAATAATCGAGAAAGAAAAACCCTTTGTGACTGTCAGCAGAATCAGGCCACTTAGTTGGAGTTGGCCTTGCTAAGTTCACAGCTTTCTCTTAAAACAGAATTTTCAAAGCAGTGTCACACATTCATGAAGTAGTGCTTCATATTAGCAGGACGCAAATAATTTACAAGTACTAAGATAAAATTACTTAAAGAATGAAGACTTTTGAAAAGCTGCTTGTTTCTCATTTTGATATTTAAATGAGACTGGATTAAAGCCTTTGGCTAAGGCTACATTTGTGAAGAAAATAGTTACCAGAGTAGAGATATGGTTGGTTTTGCTCTCTGTGCTCACAGAGCACAACATCTCAAAAAGGAAGTGAATGGAGTTAGGTTAGTCTGCTGTTGGTATAGATCAGACTGTCTTTTAGCTGTGTTCAAGCCTGGCTTTGAATTTCTGTGTGTCTTACCTCAGAAAACCTCAGCGAGTCTCCAGAATCCATGAGAACTCCATTTTGAGAACTGAGCCTTGATGGGGGCTCTATGTAAACACCACAGGACCCACAGAACCGAGCATATGGACGAGTTTTTGTACCACACTTGAAACAAGTAAAGTAGCATGGAGGAGGGTCAGGCTGGAAAATTCAATGAGACACTTGTGACTACAGAAACACAGTGCACAGTTTGGGAGAGGAAAGCTATTACAGGAATTAAAAGGCAGTAAAATAACATTACTTAAGTTATTAGATTAGAAACATTAACCAAGATACCAGATGACTAACACTGCTAGATACAAGATTGACTCTTAAGCAATCTCAGCACCATGATATGGAGAGAAACATGTTTTCTGACAGATCTAGTTCAACTGCCCTGCAATGAATAGGGACACCTACAGGTAGATCATGTTGCTCAGAGCCCTGTACACCCCGACCTTGAATGTCTGCAGGGACAGGACTTCCACCACCTCTCTGGGCAACTTGTTCTACTGCCTCACCACCCTTATTGTAAAAAAAAAACCTTCTTTCTTATATCCAATCTTAATCTCCCTCCTTTTAGTTTGAAACCTTCTCCTATCACAACAGACTCTGCTAAAGAGTCTGGCCCCTTCTTTCTTACAGCCCCCCTTCGGGTACTGAAGGGCCGCCCTCAGGTCTCCCTGGAGCCTTCTCTTTCTTCCTCAGGCTGAACAGCCCCAGCTCTCAGCCCATCATTATAGTAGAGGTGTTCCATTTTTTTGGATCATTTTTGTGGCCCTCCTGTGGATGTGCTCCAACAGGTCCACATCTCTCCTGTACTGAGGACTCCACATCTGGATGTAGCCATCCAGGTGAGGTCTCACAGTTCAGAGCAGAGGGGCAAGATCACTTCCCTCACCCTGCTGGCCTCGCTTCTTTTGATGCAGCCCAGGACACAGTTGGCTTTCTGGGCCGTGTGGGCACACTGCTGGCTCATGTTCAGCTGCCATCCACCAGAATGCCCCAGGTTCTTTTCAGCAGAGCTGCACTCTATCCTTACATCCCTCAGCTTGTACTGACAGTGGGGATTGCCATTGCCCAGGTGCAAGACCTTGCACTTGACCTTGTTGAACCTCATGAGGTTTTCCTGGGTTGACTGCTGGGGCCTGTCTGAGTTTCTCTGAATGGCATCTCATTCTTTGGGTATGTCAACTACACCACACAGCTTGGTGTCATACACATTGCTGAGGATGCACTTGATCCCGCTATTGATGTAATTGATGAAGATATTAAAGAGCAGTGGTCCCAGTACTGACCCCCTATGTTTGCATATAGGGGAATGTTTTCAGTTTTATGTAGACTCTGCTCACAGAAACAAACAAGCAAAAAAAGTATTATACTCTGAAAAAATAACCTTACCTTGAAATGCTATATTAATAAAATACACGCTGAAAGAAACTGTTCATATTGATTGTGCCATGCAAAAATTTTACCGAGCATCCACTGAGAACAGACTTCTCTTTACTTAACAAGGCCTTCAGCCAAAACAGTTGCATGCATCGTCTCATCTCTGGTAGCTGTCTGAATAGACAGATAATCGTAGCCCAGGGGAATGTAGGAAAACTTGAGTTATGATAGCCTATGCTTTAATTCTTAATGAATAAGTTACTTTGGCAGAGTGCATGGCTATTGCATCTCTACAGATGGAGTAAGGTGGTGCTTGCTGATCCATGGCAATTTATTTACATCTCTAAACCCTTAAGTCATTGACTAAAGTGGAGTCAAGATGTAACCACCTCAGCCTTTATTTTTTCTTTATCCTGTGTGCTTTAAGCAAGTGTTTTGGTAGTAGTAAGCTATGTACTATCTGACAAGTGTTTTGCAAAGAGAAAATTGGAATTGCTGTAGCTCACAGATAAGCGAAAACAGCAAAAAGACCAGCATACCTTGGCTCCACACCAGTCACAGAAACGTGCATCACAGTGGTTCACACGATTGCATTTTGAGCAGAATACTGTCTTCCCTTGCTGACTGGTGTAAGGTGGGGGGGGATCTCTTCCCAGCATGGGCTAATAAAACAAGGTGAGCATTAGGCAGAAAACAGTTCTTATGAAGAAAAGTTCAATGGCTAAATAAGGTGAAACAGGAAAGCAAGCTGTGTTGATAACATAAAGTTCAGCCTAAAGGAATTATTTCAACATAGAACAAGCAACAGACTGACTTTGCTCTAACTTGCAACTTTTTTATTTGCAAAGCCACAATAAGATGTGGTACTAATTAATTTACTGTTTGTTTTAGTACAAAATAGTGCAAAAAAAATCTTTTGCAATCCTGTTCTTCTACACTGAGTGCTTATTCATATGGCCCCATGTATATTTGGAATCAACAAGGAGGTTTCTCTCCTGGTAAACATGTACTTTGAAATCCAAAACACAAGAGGTATTTTTCTCAGTACCTTTTAAAGCCTTTCTTGTAGTATGCTTAGGAAAGTGTGTTCAGATAGTGAGTTTTCACTCAGTTGATATCTGCCATGTGAATATTTTTTTGCACACATTTACCTCATACAAGTTATATATTACCTAGTTTTCCAACTACAATTTACTTACATGCGTATGCAAAAGAAAGATTTTTTTTTCAGCTGAAACTTCCAGAGGTTGAACATAAACCCTAACTAGGACAAATAGGCATAAAATGTTTTATTAGGTTTTGCTTCAGGGAACTAACATGTCTAAACATGTTCTACATCTAAATTATTCAATAATCATAAATAGCAATATCAGTATTATTACTATGATCAGTTAATCAGTTATTCAGGAATTACTTTTGGTTATCACCAATCAATATTATCAGTAAAGTTTGTAGAGCACTGATGATTAAATGACCATTTAACTTCCTTTCTTAGCTATTACAGAGCTCACCGTTCAAATCACATGCCCAACTTTATGCAGTTACATATTAATGCCTACATTCAGTGAAGCAGTTAAACACATTATCATCTTAGGTAAGTAAGTACAGATTCCTACTGAAGTTCACTTTGAAATGACACCTATACCAGAGACCTTTGCATCTAGCTACTGATGGTTTTAGAACTCAGGATGTTGCCATAATGATCAGATTTTTACTTGCAAATTGTTATTCTTCTCTTGTTTCTATGTGAGAACCTGGAGAAGTGAAATGTATCCTAAGCTTTTCATACAAGATTTCTCTCTTCAGAAGTGAAACTAAAATTCTTCCAAGGTACTCAATAAGCAATCTAAAATGAGACCTGAAGCAAACATCAATTTTAGAGGGAAGCGTTATTTTTTTTCTGTGCAGAGTCAGCGCCAAATACAAACATGGGAACTTCATCTGCATAGGGGCAGCACCAAATGGAGATACAAAAATAATGTAAAAGATAATTTTGTTTTCACAAAGTATTTTAAATCAAGAGAATGATCTTCTTCAAGTTCTCTACTGCAATTAAAAATAATTTGAATATCAGCAGGACTCCCTAGGAGTCACAGCTACCTGTTTTTAAAGAGCATCCTGAGTTTTGACAATGGCATTTCCAGTCCTGATTTCCACAGGAGAAATTTGAAAACATAGGATACATTTATATAATGTTTAGCTTGTGCTTTGTGATGGTGCGTCTGTGGGAGCACTGATCCTGCATATGGCACGTGGGCAGGATTCTCTGCTTTTGTAACATAGGCACACAGGGACATGACTTCTGCTTTGAAAAGTAAATAATTTTATGGTTTGATTTCAGTCATGCTACCGCAGTCAGTACAGGCCTTACCATCTGTGTTTCAGGCAGTTTGCTTTCACAGGTCACACAGTGTTTATGGTGAAGAGGATTTCCTGTGCCACATGCCTGACAAATTACTTTGCCCTTTTAAATAAAGAAAGAATACATTTCACACAGTATTTGAAAACAGTGAACAACAATCATAGCAAGAGGACTTTATCTTAGGAGTTGCTGTGGTTATTCAGCTCTGCAAGTAGAAGAGATACTTTAAGTCTGTGCTGTGGGCTTCAGATTTTTGTTAAGCTGTATTGCCTGACTGTCACACATCTACATATCCTTGTGTCAGTTTTATTTTATTTAATGTACAGTACAATTCACTCAAGAGATCCAGTATCAATACCTGCAGATCTTTCAAATCATTAGTGTCAGCTTGTTCAGTCACTGCACTCACGCACAATAGACAGAGCCATATTTGCAAGGAAAAAACAAAAACCTTGTTTTGTTGATTATGTGTTCCTGTATTTGTCAGCCCTGCCTCAGGGGCTGCTTCACAGGGCTGCTAGGAACTTTTATTCCACTATTATTTTTAGCTTAAAGTCCTCCTTATCTGGTCAGCCTGATAAAGATATTTTGCTAGCCAAGATACCCTTGCCCTGCTTAGTGAAGTGGATCCCATCTCTTCTAAGGAAATGTTGATCCTCAAGCAAGGTCCTGTAATCATAAAAACTAAAACCCTTTGTCAACAGCTTCACAACCAATTGCTGATGTGTAATATCAGTCACAACCTATTCCTTCAGCAGCAGGACTGAGGAAGGTTCCCATGGTCCACATGCCGCACGTGGGGAGTATTTTGTAGGGCCAATTTTGTCCAGTTAAAGTCATCAGCACCTTCAGATCACTGACCAAGACTGTTCTGATTCTTCCAGCTGATCTCTACTGAGCGCTCGCAATCAGATGAGGTAAGCAGAGTAATTAGAATATATTTAATACACTTAATTGATAAGATGATCCCTACTAAATACAATTCCATGCATTCCTGTCACTGGGGCTTCTACCTCAGGTGCTCTTCAGCGTGCCTTCCTGAGCTTATCTGTTTTTGCCTTTAATAATTATTCCTATTCAAGCTTTTTTAATCCTACTAACTCTTAATGCTGCTTTAAGGTATTTAATGTTAAATCAAAATATTCATAGAGTTGTCACTCGTTAAAGAAATGCATGCCAGGAGTTAAATTACTATGTTGTTATATTTATTCTCAGTTACCTTAAAACAGGTGTTAGTTTGGGGCTGCAGTTGTGGATCTATTGGTGACTCACACACAATGCAAGTGGGTGTATTCATCGGCACAAGATGTCTGCATTCAAGACATGGTGCCATCTGAAAGAAAAAATGTATCACATTATCATGAGATCATTAATGATATTGTGACAGTTTGTCACAATATTGTCATTAGTGTCATAATATTGTGATATTTTCTATATCAGCAGCAAAGTCAGTAGACTGACAGCAAAAAATAAAAGCTGACATTGATCAAAGAGAATGCTTTACTGATACATGTGCCAGAAAGGTGCTAAGTTACTTTACAGTAAATTTAAATGCTACCATGTGTAGGTAATTTAAGTCATTGTAACTATGAATCTTAAGAGGTGCTGAATATTTTCAGTTATCTCTTGAAACTACAGCATTGTCTCAGACAAGACATCTTTTTGAGGATACAGGGGGAAAAAAAACCAATATCATTGACTCATTAGATAGGGTTATTATCTCCTGGGAAGACTTATGGAAGACAGTTATGGACATAACTGCAAAAACTCAGAGTGTTCTGACATACACACATACTACTGTTTAGATCTTCAGGCATATTAGATGGATCTTCTACAGCTATGGCATAGGTACTAGTTACTAACTAACTAACCTCACTAGTTAGCACTGAAATAAGATGCGTATGCAGCTCCTGAAGATGCAGTCGTTGTTGCAGGATGAGGAGGAATCTGAATTTGGTGATGTTTCCTGGCACAAGTGAATAAAATACAATTTACTTTTATAAAGCTGTACTTATTAAAATATGTGGCACCTGCAGCAATCCAGTTAATTTTGCCCTTCACTGAATAACTACTTTGGTCCCATTGCTGAAATTATCAAACAAAATAAAAAAAAAAAAATAAGAACTTCTCAAATGAAAGAGTGACCAAACAATGAATATGTAATTTGCTGAGGAAGTTCCTCCAAAGAGGATTCACTGTGTTATGATTTTTTGCTGACCTGTGCTCCTTCAGGGGATGGGAAGCGATGCACTGGCACAGGTGGGACAGGAGAGCCACATTCCTGACAGAAGTGAGCCAAGGGGTCAGACAGGCGAGGTGCAGAGCAGTATGCACATCTGAAAACAACAGCAAGCTGGCTGATCTTGTTTTGGTGATGTACTGGTGCATAACAATGAAAAATCTGAAACCATTTGTGTCTGGACTTAGGCCACTGATTTGTAAATTGTGGTTCCTAGGCTATGGTGGCTCACCGGGCCATTCCCCAGTATCTTTTGCAGGAGACTGAAGAATGAAGAGCTTTGCAAGGTGGAAGCTCTCTGGCTGCTGCTACAAAGTTTCATGATTTTTACTCACCATATACGGTCTACTGATACCTGAGTTGTGTCACCTTCTACTGTGAGTATCTGTTTTGCTTTTCTTATTTATAATAGTGTCTCATAGCATTATCAACTTGGTTGTTGTAAGCAATTGCTCTGTCTCTTTCTAAGGAGAAAGATGTCAATAGAAGTCATTTACCTGAGGAAATCTCTCTCCCTCTGGATCCTTGCCGCCTGTGTGCTCGCTAGGCTCTTCCGGCTGGTCACTGCAGAACTGGCAAACTGAAATAAAGGTAATCCTTTTGCATTAATTAATGTTTGCCAAATGCATACAAGATGCACATAAATGCATCTACCTAATTCAACTGAAGACATGTGATTTGAGACAAAGTGCATTGAAATGTATTGCTTTAAGGAACATCTAATACATTTCCCATTAGCTGTATTAGTGACCCAGAGATTCTTAAAAAAAATAAAATGGTCTCATCCAAGACAGGATGTTTAAATCTTAGGTTTTCAATATTTGTTAATTGCAGTTTCAGTAATGTATTAGAAAGGGATTTGTAACAATGCAGGCATTGGTAATTTGTCATGCTTGGTTTTGTCGTTACTGATAACTGCTTTCCTATTGAAGTGTCTTTACCCATAACCTTAAATTAGTACTGTACAGTACAGCCAAAGGCACTGGTTTCTGAGAGATGTATAAAAATGATCACAAATTTTCACATCTTTCTCTTTTCTGGACAGACTTGTACAGTTTTACTCTGTGCCCCCTTCCTTGCCTGTAAGGACTCTGTTGGTAGCGCTGAGGATTCTTCTCCATACCCTGCTGTTCCCAAAGGGCTGCTCAGGAGCTGTGGTCCTTGCAGGGGCTTGTGGTCAGTCTTTCTTTCTGTTTCCAAGTCTAAAATCAAAAACTTGTTATTCTACTGGTATTCATTTCATACAGTTATCATATATATCAATATGACTATTTCATACTCTCAAATTTTAAATTTCGATAGGCAAGCATATTTCTAGCCATTCATAACTGATTTTCACATCCATATTCTGGGTTAAGACAAACTGCATGGAATTACAGGAAATTAAACTAGAAGAAGCCTCTTTCCTTTCCAGAAGAGCTTCCTTTTATATTTTGCTCAATTCAGTTTTTTTTTTTCCTTCCTTCACTTTCAAAAACCAAGAGTAAAATGCACAACAATTAATATGATTCCCTGCCCTTGAACACTCCCATTGCTGTTACCATGGCCTAACAGCTTTTATGTATAAAAATCTATCAAGCTTTTGTTTCTGCTTTGTGGATTTATTTAAAATCATACTGCAAATAAATTTGCAATTCTATCAATTTAATGTCATTTTCTTGTACAAGACTGAGCCTTCTTATGTTGCACAGAAATGAATCACATTTTTTTGTTTTTAATAAGCAACCTGGTATGTATAGAAGGCAATTTTTGTTCTCTACTTGCAGTGTTGAAATGGAAACTGGACTTCTCAGAAGATGTTTTTTAGAATTATCTATATTTTAACGATGACATAAGATGAAAACCTTGCACTGTATTTTCAGCTAAGAGAAAAAAAAAGTCTATTCTGATTTCCTGTAGTAGTACCTTATACCATACCTTGAAATTCCCGGGGTGTTTCACTCCAGGCAGGCTTGATTTCCACATCCATTCCATTTTTCTTTGGTTTTGTACTAAACATTTCATCTTCCTTCTCCTAAGAAGTGATTTCATTTGGATTACTTAGGATTGGTTGTTTTTTTGCTCTAATCCTTCCTTGCTATAGTTATTTGTTATGATTTTAAAGGCATATAATTATGGTATTTATTTTCATTGTAAGCATTTGAAAAGCTTAGAGGATAAATGTATTTTAAATATATTTAACCCGAATTGGTCATGACAGAACAGTGAGAAAATAAAAAAAACATTTCATTTTATAAATTTTATTTTATAAAAAGGATTGAGACTGCAAAGATGAGCAACAGGGAAAATAAAATATGTAAAAAATACAGGCAGTCAAGGTTTAATCTCTAAGCACTATCATACATCAAACTTTCTATATTCAGACAGGAAATTACAATTGCTAAAACTTGCCTGTGTTGTGACATCTTTTAGGAATTTCTTGTCATCGTCTTCCATTGAGAAGAGGATGTTTGGTTGCTTGTACTCTACTAGAAACACCTTTGTAACAACAGCACTCTCCCTGCAGTCCCTGAAAGTCAATGATCACGAAGCTATAACCATGCCATAAAACCATGTGCAGTGAAAAGGAAACTACTGGTGAACATGGTTGATCTTCTGGAACATCTCTTCCAAGTTTGCAAGTCATTACTTCAGTTCGTAAGCACAATCCTGGGCAATACTCTAAAAAATTTCTGCTTTGTTTTGTTATTATTATCATTTTTAAGTTAATGTGCACACTGAGAAGTTAACAGTAAAACATACGGATATTTTAATTCCTCAACATCTTTTACCTATAAAACTCCTGATGCTGGTTTGTCTGCTTTCTGGAGTAACTACTGTTTGTCAGCACTGCAGGCAACAAAGGACAGACTTTTCTTCTATTCAGAATCCTATATTCATTTTCCCAGTCAAGCAGCAGATAGCACACTATTCATTTGATATAATAACTGTCTATCTCTATCTGCCTTCTCTACCTTCTCACTTGTTAAATTACAGCAGTAATGTTAAAATGTCATAAACGTACAAGCTATCAATTCAGAATTTGCTTTCATTCCAGAGCATCTATTTGGTGCACCTGAAAATGTCTTAATAAAACACTAGAAAGAATCATTAATTCAGATAGTGATATGTGAAAATACATGCAGACCTAGGGTTTGCATGTCTTGCACAGGGAATATAATGCTGTCTTATTTCAGTGCAGATACAAGCAAAGGCTACCTGCAGGTGCTAATAGTGGGGAACAGCAAGCCCAGATTTCCAGCTGGACTGGGAAAAGAAAGGATAACAATACAACAGAGAATGCATGTATTCCTTGTGTGTCACTAACCATGAAGTTAGGAGAAAGTCAAAGATTGTGCGGCAAAATCCAGTTCTCTGAACTGCTTTATTTTTACTTTACTCTTGCACATGCAGTGTTGTACTTACAATGTGAGGTCTGGCAGTGTGTGCTCCTCCCACAGAAGCTACACTGGGTGCTTTCTGACCCCAGGAAACACCATAGTAGTTCTTCTGGCAGTTCTGACCACACTGTACAGTGTATGTTATTACTCTCTCAGCCATAGCCTCTGGGGATCATTGGCCTACATCCACAGCCCAGAATGTAAACATCCTAGAGGTAATCCATCCCCATAAACTATTAATGAATAAAAAGGATTATGAGAAAGCAACCCAGAAAGATCACTTAGATTGCAAACTGGCCGGGGAGATTGCTGCCTCTTGTTTGCTAAGCACAAACTGCATTAAACGGCATGGCTCCAAGCCACTGCTGCTTTTTGTCTCTTCCAAAACAGAACTAAATTAAACCAGGATACTTACTTGGTAACTGCAAGGGCCTTGACTGTTATTTTCCCGACTGGTAACGTGATAGGACTCTTATACTTAAAAGTGTTATGTTCTCCATAGCCAGGTTTCCTAAAAAGTTCTGGTTTACTTCCATCTAAAGTGTAATAAATAGAGACCTCAGGTGTATCTGAACAACACAGAGAAAGTAATTAGCCAAACTGTGCAGGAGCTGGGAAAAAAACAAACACCATCTCTACAACCCTGGAAATACTCAGCACTGCGCTTGATTTTCTCATATAATGAAGCAATTGCATAAATGTTCAGAATCAAAACTGTTTCTCCCACAAAAATCTGTTCACTAAATGACTGCAATTTCATTACTAGCAATATCTCTCTTCATAAAGTAGCCATACGGTGGTTTTGCAGGAAAACACTGCAGCAACTTGTCTGTTCTAGGAACAGACAAAAAATTTCCTCCTCTGATGGCAAGTGGATTTTTTGAGGAACGTAGGGACGGCCTTTAGGGTGAGCCTGGCACAGGGTGCTTTCCTACACTGGCTTTGCAGTCACAGCAAAATGCAACCGCTCGCAGAGCTTGACCTTGGAAGCAGCTGAGAGCACTAATATACCAAAGTAACCCCTGGGTCAATAATATTGTTTGCATATAAAAAAATAAATGCCCGTGCAAGTATATTTGGTGTGTCCAAATAGGTAATATTCCAGGTTACTTAAGGAAGATCATAAACCAGAACAGGCTGCCCAAGGAGGCTGTGGAGGCCCCGTCCCTGGAGGCACTCAAGGCCAGGCTGGAGGTGGCTGTGGGCAGCCTGGTCTGCTGGTTGGCGACCTGCACATGGCAGGGGGTTGGAACTG
>JAOWBP010001760.1:8837461-8849902 GCA_028571105.1 Tragopan temminckii | reverse complement strand
GACGTCCCAAGACAGCACCTCACGGAACGCAAAACCAAGTCAGCGCCCGACACGACAGCCGGAGCGAGAGGGAGGGAGGGAGGCACAGCCCAGTGACAGCTGACAGCCCCTCAGCGCAGGCCACCGCCTGGGACCGCACTTCACAACGCCGGCAGTCCGGCGGAGCAAGTCCGGCGGAGCAAGCCCGGCGGAGCAGGCCCAGCGCAGGGCGGCCCAGCTCCCAGCACGGCCCGGCGCTGCCCCCTCACCTTGCTTTGCGCGCCGTCCCGAAGCAGAGCCATCTCTCGGTACCGCCAGCCGCCCGCCTGCCGCCTCACGGCCGCCGCCGCCCCTCATATAGCGCGGGGCGGGGCCGCTCCGCCCGGCCCCTCGGCGCGGCGGCCATCTTAGGTGAGGGCAGTGTGCCGTTTGCCTTTACCTAAGATGGCGGCGCGGTGCTTTCCTTTTCATTTTTTTTCTCTTCACGATTTGGGGAGCTTTGCAAAGGCAACAAAAACCCAACCGAGAGGAAGGTAGAACGGATACCGTGGGATTTAGCGCCGAGTTTTCCCGGTGCGGTGCGAACGGGCCGCGGGGCTGGCGGCGGAGAAGAACTACGAATTGGACAAGCCGCGAAACGCAGGCGCACGGGTGCTGAGGGCGGCTGCTGTCGCGCATGCGCGTAGCCGGCGGCGGGAAGAGCGGCGCGCAGGTAGCGGCGGTTGGCGCTTCGTTCTGAGGAAACGAGGGCGGGCTGGGGACCTTAGCGAGCGGACACCGCGCTCTGCTGCGCGGGGGAAGCGGGGTGAGGCTGTGCGGGGGTCGGTGGCGAGGGGAGAAGGCTCTCGTGGGGTTCGCTGAGGGAGAGCGGCGGTTGAGTGGCTGCGGGGCTGCTGTGCCATCCTTCCGGGGCTTCGGTGCTGTAAATGGGGCTGCTGAAGGGAGCTTTTTTTTCTTTAAGCTTTCTTTTTTTTCCCCCCCTATGCTTTGTATTTCCAGACTGGTAAATTATTTTTTTTATGCCCTGACTAGCATAACAAATACGCAGTGGTTGACCCATTGTTTATTTTGTTCTGATTGATAGGCTTGGGTGAGCAGAGTAATGGTCATCAAACAGTATTCTGAGAAGCTGCAAGCTTAGATACTATTGCACTGGTTTGTTTTTTGTTGTCTTGGGTTGAGTTTGTACTGCAAAGCTAGCTGTAGTGCTCCTGGTACTGGGTCAGAAATGCCACTACGTGACACAAAGTTCTGATCTAATCTCATGCAATTGTCCAGGTTTAAATTTGCTTTTGAGAGGTTAATTTTGCATCAGGTCACATGCTGTTTGCAACCTTGATGTTTCATGTTAGCTTTTTGTTAGATCAGTGTGAAAATGTGAAGCCAGTGAAGAAAAACTACAGTGTGTCTGCTTACTCCTGATTTAAGTTTCTACAACTGGAAGGTCTTGTCCTTCATAGGTGGAGATCAGTATTTATGGGAATGGAGTCCAAGGTCTCACCTTTTTTTACAAGATTCTTTGATCTAAACAGCTGCAGCTGGTATAGCCCCATTTTTTTTGCAAGCTGTTCTGTGCAACGGATTCCTGCACCCACGCTTTGCTGTCCCTGCAGTTCCACATGAGTTCAGGATCTGTCCATGCAAAACAACTCCTCCTGTCACATTTTTGCTTTCTGTGGTGCCCACGGTTTGGGTGCTGTATGAAGTGCTGTGTAAGAACTGTGGTGAAGGAAAAGAGTTTTAAAGCAAGATGCTAATGTTGCTTGGTGATGAGTTGCTTGTATTCTTTGCAGAGGATAGATGGAAGAGATCTTTGTGGTGGTAAGCACATAACTTTGAGTGGGAGAATAGGGCCTCAATTCTGCAATTATATAGTATTGATTTAAATTACGCGATTCAAGTGTTTGTTTTTGCTATGTTCATAGGCATATTTATGTTATTTTTCCCTCCCTTTTTTAGGGCTGTTTGTTACACTGTTGAGTTTCATGATATTGTTGCTGTAAGAGCATCCTCTACTGCTCCTTTTGCTACTGGTAACATCTTTATGTTTGCTGATTCCAGTTCTGCCATCCAGCACTGGTTCTTTTCAGAACTGTTTCCTGTTTCATTGCTAATAGGTTCTTTATGTTGTTGTATTAGTAATCTAAAGGAATTCTGATGGCATTAAGTGTATGAAGGCACCGTAGCAGATTTTTATTTGGCAAAGTGCAAAAATAGGTTGATAGTTATGTGTTTTATGACTTTGGAAATAACAAATTTATTTTCCTACAGGGGGAAATTATGGTAGCCTACAGACCAGTCCTAACAGAAGGAAGAAAACTATAGCTGCTCACAAATGCTTCTCATCAGAATGAAACTCCTACAGCTACTGGCTAGGAGATCTGAGAAACTGGAAATGCTTTTTCAGCCACGATTTTACCAAAAGCAGTTCCCATATATGTGTCTGGCTACCTCCACTTGTCTTTATAGCAAGAAGAAGAAAGTGAACAGTTATGAACAAGTTGACCAAGAAAAATACAAAAGCTTGGTATGCTCTGTTACATCTTACAAAGCCAGCGCTCAAACACCAGAGACAATATTTGAAGAAGACAGTTTGTTATATGGACAACCGCTTAAACATAAACCTTCAAATAAAGTTGAAACAAAAACTCCTAAGAATTGGGTTTCTCTAATAAATCCCAAAAAGAAAATTCCGCTTGTGAGCAGCAATTCAAACCGCCCCATGAAAATTGCTTTGCAAAAAAACAAAATACCCAGTGTTACCCGTATTCTTCAACAAACTATCCCTCCACAGCAGGCCTTTTATCTAGAAAGATGGAAGCAAAAAATGATACTGGAACTTGGGAAAGATGGTTTTGAAGAGTACACTAAAAGTAAGTCTTATCACAGTGTGGTGACAAAGCGGAAGCAATGGTGTGTCCCAGACAACTGTCCAGACTAGCATAGCTGCAGTGTCTGATTCTAGAAGTTGAGTGTTTTGAACATCCGTTAAGTTGTTTCAATTTCAGAGGTCAGAGTGTATTATGAGGGCACATGTTGTCAATGTAAGCTCTAATCTTTCTTTGAGGACCGTTAAAACTGATCCAGAAATGAGTGGGGAAAATAGAATTAGACTGTAGACTCCTTTGCTCTATCCTACTTGCCTCTGCTGTTTCTCTGTTTGCTACCTTTTCTTTACAAATGTATGTTTTCCAGCTGAATTTATTCAGCCTGCTTGGAGATACAAAGGTATTTTGTAACTGGGTGAAAAGAAACATTCTGAAATTACATCATCCTAATTGTTCAGAAGACTACACATATTGCTATATATGCTGCAGTTCATCAGAAACCATATATACAGTATATACAGCTTCTTCCATGAAATTCATAGGTTTTAGAGGTTTTCTTTTAATAAAGTCACATACAGAAATGACCTCCCCCAAGCTGTAGGGCTGAAGACAATCTGAGGAGTCATGGAGGATAATGCCTTTTGCAGAAAGGCTGGTAAATACCCTAGTGCTCCTTATATGAACAGTTATTCTTTGGAAAACTATATATCCTTCTTTATGCTCTTTCTGAGTTACTAAGCACTTGACTGAATAAGCTTACTAGGGAAAACAGACACAAACCTGATACAGCTATTTAAAATTATTCTTGTCTGAAACATTTCTGAGATAAGCCCTTACTCTACAGAACAATGCTCATCCACTTTAGATTTGTTCAATTCAAATGAACCTGTACAACATAGAAAGCAAATGTGGCGAGAAACCTAGAATAATGTTTTTAAATTTACAGAAATTCTCATTTGGAATACACAGTAAAATAATGCTGTTGACTAAACAGTGATGTTCTTATTTTCTTTCTGCAGAATTAGTGAGACCAAAACAAAGTAAAGTAAGTGTTAACATGAGAGAGAATTTCTCTTGATAGTTACTTTGCTGTCTTATTGCATTCCTTGCCCTACATCCCTAAGCCTTCAGTATTAAAAGGTGGCTGGTTTAAGAGTTTCTTTGTGTAATATCTATTACGCATGTTTGCCACATATTGTGTGTAGTGCCTAAAATGTTGCATCTTTCCTAGATCTTTTCCTCCAAGGAGAACTTTTTCATGCTGCTTTGGAATCTATATTTCTGCCTGAAGAGATGGCAGCTAAGGAGCAAGGAGAAGATTCTGCTGTTTCTGGCTACTTATCAAGCGTGCAACATGTCCTAAAAGATATCAGTGAAGTTAAAGCTCTGGAAAGTGCAGTTCAGCATGAAACTCTTCAGTATCTGGGCCTGGTAGACTGCGTGGCTAAGTATCGGTGAGGTACTGGTTCTCTAAGAAACCAAATAATGTCCAGCTGCTGTGTGGTGTTATGTGGCATGTGGGAAGCTGTGTCCTGTGATGGAGCAGGTGTGTTGGTGAGCTACAGAGGGGAAGCTAGGAGGACATTCAATAAGGGTGAAATGGACTCAGAGGTGAATCTGCTGACAGAATTGTGCCTTGTAGAGGATTTGTTTTTGAGCAGAGTGTGAGCAGTGCAGTTACCAGGAATTGCAGCAGGTATTAGGAAGTCTTTTATTGAGATCTAAACTGCGAGCAAGGGGAAGATTTCCTTAGATTGGAAGTAATAATGAGCAGCATGAGTTTGGGTGGAAGTGGGCCGAAAGTGATATGCCTTCTTTTGCTGTGCTATGCCTTGTTTCCTGCTGTGAGTGAATTTAAGCTGAAACGCTCTCTCTTGTTGTCTTATGCAGAGGACAGTTATGTGTGATTGATTGGAAGACATCAGAGAAACCAAAGCCATTTCTACAGAATACTTTTGACAACCCACTGCAAGTTGCAGCATATATTGGTGCCATAAATCATGATGCCAATTATGACTTCCAGGTCAGTAAGTCTGCTGCCAGCCAAGACAAGCAGCAGTGCCTGTGTTACTTTCATTTCTCCCCTCTTACTTCCTTTAGCATGGAACTGTTGATAGGATTTGTAACAAAACAGCCTGGTCTTAGGTCAGGCTAAACTGACATACAACTTTACTGCAAAATAATTCCACTATTCTTCCTGCTGCCATTGCTTGTCCATAGTATACTGTCTGATTTTAAGGAGAGCCCTGTTCAGTGGAACAATTGTGTCCTAGGAGGTCTGGTAAAGCTGCAGTGATTGGTATTCGGTGAGTCCCTGGTGCTTTGTTCTGTGTGGTTTTATCTTGTGTCGGGACTAGGAAAAGGAAGAAGAAATAAAGCGAAAGAGCATGCAAACAGGGAAATGGGATGGGAATGTATTGCTCATGTTAGGTGATGCTCTTAAGACTCCATAGTAATTGTAGCCAGGCTTGCTTGACCTGAAGAATTGCAAAACTTTGAAGGGGGAAAATGTAAAGCAGATCCTTAAAGTACAGTATAGGAAGTAATTCAAGGATTCTGTTATTCTGATTCCTACCACTTTCTCTTCACTTTCCTTAAGGTTTGGATATTACAGCTGTTCATCAAGTATGAAATATTTCAGAACGTATTTCTTACAAATTAAATGTTTCTTATTTAAGATATCAGGAAGCACTTCACTGTGCAGGTGCCAGAGCACTGGCAAGTGCTGCCTGGAGAGGTTGTGGAGACTCCTCCTTGGAATCCCTCAGATGTGGTTCTGAGCACCCAGTTCTGGGTGTCCCTGCTGAAGCAGGCGGACCCAGAGGTGGCTTCCAACTCTAACCATTCTGAGATGTTAAGATCTAAGCTGGTATTTTGCAGTGATGTCCTAGAACTGCAGTGATTGCTAAAACTACAAACTGGAGTTGCATATTGATGCTCAATCTCTAACAGCCTCTTGCTTTTAACTGTAGGTTAGTTGTGGACTCATTGTGGTTGCCTATAAGGACGGCTGCCCCGCACATCCACATTTCATGGATCCAGATCTTTGCTCACAGTACTGGAATAAGTGGCTTTTGCGTCTTGAAGAGTACATGGACAGAAACTGACCCAAACTAAGCTATGCAGAGGCAAGTGATCTGAGCACAGAGCCAAAGCACAAATCTTTTGTTTAAGTCTTTACTTAGTAATTCTGTTCTTAGTAACTTGAGCTAACTTCTATCATTTTTTCCCCTTAAAAAAAAAAAAAGAAAGAAAGAAGAAAAATCAGAATGGGGAATGCACATTTGCCTAAGTTGTAGGAGACTTCAGTGAGCCTGGCAGGACAGAGTAGGACCTACATCATCCCTATATCTTTCCCTCCCACTCTATACAATTTGAAATTGATAGGAAGGTTTCTACAATCAGTCAGCTAAATGAAGTAAGAACTGTTCAATCATCCTCCTTTTGTTTTTGAGAAAAAGCTGGGAGTCTGAAAATGAAAAATAAATGAATATTGTTGACTGGGTTTCAGTCAAGTTAGTACATTTCAAAGATATCTGTTAACAGGCCTGTTACTATTTGTGTTTTTTCTTACAGCAACAAATGCAAAACTTGCACTATGAACTACAACCAAAGCTCACATAAGTACTTATTTAAAATACTACGAAAAGGTTGATTGTTTAAGTGGCTTAGGAGCAGAGGAGCAGAATTGTAACTGATACGCTTAGAAATTTCTAGCAGGTATTTTAAAAGATAGGAAGTTTTACCACTTCTGGTAGCTCCTCCTGCAGGTTCCAAAATGGGCTGCGTAGCCCAAGTAAAAGAAATGTAAAAATGTAAATGGGCTACGTGCCTTTGGTGGTGGGCTTATAATGGACACTGCACAGGGCAAGTCTGCAACTATTTTCAGCTCTCCTGACTTTCCTGTGGGTCTGAGCAGATGAGGAGCCTACCCATGCAGAACTATTTCAGTGTATGTGTCAGGTTTTAGCTTTTTCCAGTGCAAGTGGATTTCTTTACAAAAGCCACAGATTTCTGTGACTTTGAAGGTGAGCATTCTGAAGAGTAGTTGGTTTTTGGTTTTTTTTGAGATTGCTTTTGTTTTGTTGTTTAAAATAATGTGAGGAATAAATGTTCTAAAACAGAGGAGTTAATTTGAAGCTTGTTTCATACAATTAAGTTTCCAGACATAGAATAAGTCATGGTGTCAGGTGATAACGCTTTGTGTGTTACATATCTGGAAAAACTTTTTCCTCGTTCTCTTTATTTTCTCTGATTTACATGCATGAGTTTTCATAATATCACTGCAGATTACATATAGAAATATAACTGACTTACAGATTTCAAGAAAATCAGCCAGAACCGTACCTAAAAAAGGAAAAGTAATGAGCAAGCTTGCTGCAGAAGAAATGTAAGCCTCTGTTGTGTTTGATACTCGACTCTTGTAGAGTACTGAACTGCAAAAACTTGCGCAATAAAACTTTGCTGGTTGTGCCGGTCTGTGCTTATTCAAACCATGCTGTGGTGACGGTATGACTACTCTGAGCTTAATTAGATTTCTAAGGAGACAAACATGGAGACTGAGAAACTAGGTTCATAGATGACTAATTGTAACGAAGCTGTGTGAATACTCAGTTCTACCTGTTTGGCAAGTACATCTCCACATCACAGAATTTTAGCAAGTGGGTTGGTCAGTGTCATTGAAGATGCTCAATTAGACAGCTCTGTGGATGCAAAGAAGGGTAGCATAAGCGAGAGAGACGATGCTTCTGGCTAAAGTAGGCGGTGATAAAATGTTCTGAACTCTTCATGTTGATTAGGATTGGATAAATAAAATTGAGCAACATTGGGATGGGATTGCCTCCTGCATCAGTGCATCATACAGCCATTAGATGTCCCTGAGCTGCGTAAGTTTTCATCCTCGTCCTGCTTCCTACTGAATGAGGCCTAGTTGAGCCTGGGCAGCGTAGGCATCTGTGTTCATTTGTTTATTACAAAAGCCTTTCTGAGGAAGGTTGCCAACTTCATTAGCAGTGCCAGTTTGTAAACCTATTTTTAAGTCTTGGATTAATTTGTAACATCAGAGAGCCAGGGGAAGGTAGACAGTATCAGTGGAAGTTACTCATGTCTAGGACTTCTGAAAGCCTGGCTGCCTCAGGCATCCCTATACCAGTTCTCAAACTACTAAAGAGGTAAAGGTGTTGCCAGTTTTGTCCCATATTGCCAGTTCCACGCAAACTCATACCCACTTTGTCACCAGTTTAAAATAGCTTGTCAGACTGCTAAATTGACATGCCCAAGGCGTCTGCTACAGGGAGTATCTGTCCTCTGTAGAAAAACCTGTCAGACAGTTCAGGGCAGTTACTGCAACTGTAGTGTCAAGTTTGTTGGAACTTTGCTCTCCATCCAGGGCAGTTTTGTTTTTGTGTACTGTTACACGCTACTTTATTCTTCTGCTGTGAATGCTTTCTTTGTCTGAAATCACACAGATGACCCACCTTGATGTGTCTCATTCTTTGGCGAAGGCATCGTTTGACAGTGGTAATGGAAGGAAGTCAAAAGCATTGTGTCCTACAGGGGGAAGAAAACCTACCACCACCTCACACAGCCATCACAAATTCCCCATCCAGTTAAAATAGGTGGGAAGGGTTTCAGCTGCTACACCACTGCTCCAAGGACTGCTGTTTCAGCAGAGCTAAGCATATGGACCCTTTGTGGTTGGGTGAGTTCTATTCACTTGCTCAGATGGCCTCTGCTGACGTTCCCTCCTGATAGCTGAACTCAAGTCATGTCTGGAACTGTACTGTGAGGGCTAAGGGAAGTGACATCTGCATTATTACACTGTTCAGTTATAATGGCACCGTCTCAAAAGAGCTGAGATTAGCACGTGAGCCTTAGCTGTTTTTGCAAAGTATCTTCTAGTTACTTCAGATGCTTTTTCTTCCATAGGTTTACTGTTTATTAAAGTATTTTGCAAACTTTCCTGTTACATAGCAGTAAAGTTTGTTTTTAACATAGTAGCATCACTTTATTATCATCATTTTCAGTATCTCAAGCACGTAGATTTGTGCTGGATAAAATACTAATACAGCTAGGAATGCCTTAAAACTGCTGAAAGCTCTTCTCTGTAAGAACCCAAGGAGATGTCTGTGCAAGACTGAGGTATCTTGAGGTTTGATTTTATTTTTGATTTTTTTGATTCTTACGTAGATACTCAGAACCTTACAATTTAGGTAGTAATGGTTATGAAGGTCCTGGCCAGGCAAGTTACAGTTCGTTGCTTATACAGAGCATTTGTTTCAATGTGTACAGAGTGGGATATATTTTTCCAAAAGTATACTTTTATTTTGAGCTCAAAATGAATATTGGAAAAATTACCAATGAAAACCATTAATTATTTAGCATTTAAATTAATCTAAACTGTGTTTAGCAGCTGTGGCCATTAAGATATGAGACAGATGAATAACATGTGCTTGGACTGGTGTAACTTGGATTATTGCTGAGGAAGTTACCACCCCACCCTGTGTTTCCTAACTTAGACACCTGAGTGCCCAGTAAGGGCTGCAGCAGCTTCTGAAGAGATTTACAGTGTTGGGTATAAGGGGAGTCCTAAAAGCAAGGATGCAGTACTGGTCCCTCATCATCAGCACACCACCTTCTTCTCTCGTAGCATCAGTCTCACTAGGAGCCATCTAAACTGACAGTGATTAGAGGACAGAGTTATGCATACAGTTTTGCACTGATCTCATGAGGCAGACAGCCTAAGTCACACTTATCTGCTTTGCACAGCTTTGTTGTACTAATGAACAGGCACCTGATTTTTAAAAATTTAAAAAATCCATGTGCACACACACACCATAAAATACACACAAAGTTACACTTCATCATGACAAAAAATACATATCTTTCAATCATTAAAATGGTTTCTTTGGGTTTCTGGCTTGGTATTGATTTACGTTAAAAAGGATGTGGAGTCTAGAAAAATCAGAGTTAAGGTTACACTTACATCTAAATAGGATAAAATTATTTCACAGCTTGAAGTCCCTAGAATGCAAGTCTCTGTCCTGGAAGGGAAAGTTTAGGAGGAAAAAAAGGTCTGCATTGGTTTAAATAAAGTTTCAGGTCATCTTGCATAATGGTTCTGCAAATTGTTCATTTACTGCACAGGGGGCAGAGTTAAGGTTATTTGCACATTTAAACTTAAGTACCAATACAATGTTTGTAAGCCAATTTTAATTAACTTTGCACATCAGAACAGTGTACTAGGAGCCGCTCTTACGTGGCCCCTTTCACCCAAACCCCTCAAAAGTAATTTTTGCAGGAGGTAACTGTTACTGTCTTGAAGAAATGTGCTGGGGAAAGGTGAGCTTGTTTGTCAGCACCATTCAGATGTATAGGAGAGCTGAAATGGGAGTCAGGTTACCTGAATGCCAGGGTCAGTAAATTCTCCATCCTAGGGTTAGGGTTTCCATTTTTTTGACTAGATAAAGTCTGATGTTTGTATGATTTGTGGGAATATTTCTTTCAAGTTGAGGTTCTACCAATATCAAGAGAGTCCCGTTACAAAAGTATCCCTTTTCTTTCAGGGATTTATTTCAAAATAGGTTTTTTTAAAAAAATAATATATATGTAGTCCTATGTGTAAACTTCATTCCTGTAGACCATTAGAATCCACCGCATTATTCATCTTTGTCATCATCTTTGGAGTTCCTCTGCAGGACAGGGCTCAGTTTGTTTTGCAAGACCGCTGCAAGTTTTTTTGAGGTTTTTTTCAGGAAAGCACTGCTGGGGTGGACGCTGCTGACGTGCAGGTACAGGTCCTCCTGCGTGGGGCCGGTGTAGCCACAATCCTCGCACACATACAGTTTGTCTCGCCTCTGTTTGTAGGCGTATTGCTGCTGCACTCCGTGGATCTTCTTGAGGTGGGATTCCAGGGAACACCGCTGGGTAAATGCTTTGTTGCAAACCTCACATTTGTAAGGACGAATTCCTACAACGCCAAAAGAGGGTCATTATTCTTCTAGTTTACATTTATTATAGCCAAGATATCGGCTAAAAGCAAGGCTGTCTTCCTAGATAGCAAGCAAACACCTAGCACGAAGTAGCTGCTAGCCCAAGAAACTGTGAATAGAACATTTTACTTTTAGGCCAACATCTTCACGAGTGGTTTGATGTATTTAGGAGCGTATGAAAGTTTTGAGGAGATTGAAGCAGGAGCTGAAGCTGACTGGTGCCCATCACAGCTTTGGTCCTAAAGAAGAAACAGTTATCTGCTCTTGCAACACTTACTCCTTTAAAGACCTGACTTAAAATTTTAGTTCTGTGATCAGGTAGAGCTGTTGGTTTTAGCTAACTGCTCATTTTGGTGCTTGTAATGAATGAAATCTTGTGTCTTGGTAAGTAATTTTCCTCTTTTAGTGACTCTTCAGTGGGTGGCTGCCAAACATGGACGTACAGAGATCACAGCACTTCCAATGAGCAGGAGTGTTTTCATAAGATAGAGTATTAATTATTGTGATTACAGGCTCGGGTTCTACAAAATAGTGTACTGAGATGAAAAAATGTGACTGTGTCTCTGGAGGAGGAAGAACACAAGTGGCTTGTGATCTGAATGCCTGAATACTTTCATTATAAAAAGCAGAGAAGAGTATCCACTTTATCACCTATCAACTCTGATTTAACAACAATAGCTCCTCAGTGCTCAGTGGATGAACACCTGGGGGTTTATCAACACTTGAAAAACCCAAACATGGTTGTGATTTCTTACTACAGAGTAGCTCAGTACTAAGGCCAGCCTTAAAGCTGATACAATGTGCTACCCCAAACCTGCTTTGATGAAAGTATATATTGGTGAACAATAGGCAAGGAACGGTGAAGAGCAAAGCTGCTGTGTTCTACAGATGGTTTTAAATTAGTTATCGAACTGTGTTAAATTTGCCACTTACTTGCTGGAACCTTTTTACCAGAAATCCAAGCCAATTGGGAGTTCCAATCAGAAGCATCTTGATTGCATTTTTGCAAGTCTTGGGCAAGGAGTTTATTCCAAAGTGTTAGAACTATCAAACCCGAAGTGTTCATTTCCTAACACCTACTGCCGTGAGACTGCTCCAGTGGCTTCAGTTATACTGAACTGCGGTCAGAGAGAAATTCCAAATCTTCCTCAGAATTCACGAACAAAAAACACATCCGTTACAAACAGTATTTTGGGTGTGGTTTTATGCTCACCCGGCATCAGCGTGGGTCTGCACTTAAGGCAGCTGATCGGGGTCTGTGCCTCTCCATTACTTTTGAATCATTTCACGATTTCATTTTACTGTGCGGATGAGTTACTTTTTAACACTGAACTCCGTACGTGCCATGCACCTGGGTTAGCACATTTGGCTTTCCCACTGTTACACCCGGCTGCAAGCAATTTCCACTGGAACACCAAAATGCAGGAAAGCAAACCCTAGAGGAAAAAGCACAGCCTGTGCTCAGCCTGGCTTTATACTAGAGGTGAGAAATGGTAACACTGGATTTCTCCGATTAAATCTGGGGACAGTTTATCTGCGAGTCACCTGACCTGGACTGTAGTGTTTCAGTTATGTTCAGTACAGATCCTTTTTTCTCCACAATTTAACAAAATCAGTTCAATCCTGGCTGTTGAGTCAACTGT
>JAOWBP010001760.1:8822869-8837361 GCA_028571105.1 Tragopan temminckii | reverse complement strand
CAAATGTACTGCCCCATCAAAGCATGGCAGGAGAGTGTGAGCTCCACCAGCCCTGCCAGCCCCCTGCCCAGCATCTCAGCTCAGCTCATCCAAGCTGTGATTCCAGGCCTGAACACAGCCTGCACTGATTCAGAGCTCTGCTGTGGTTATCCTGAGGAAAGTCTGGTTTAGAGGGAATTAAGAGGATGTTGCAGCATTTTTGCAGGATTAGTTCAGCTGAAATCTGTGCCACAGATAGAGGCAGCACAGAAAGCCAAGAGCCCCAGAAAGAGAAATCTACAGGGCAGATCTTTTTACAAATCTCCCTCTTACTCAAAAATCAGCTATTTCCCCCAAATGGTTTAGCAAAGGCAAGCCATTTCACACTATCTCATTAAAACTCCCCTCCTTTCTCAAGGGTTCAGGTTTCATCATGCAGACACCATGCACTGTCTGACCCCTCAGCTCTTCGGTACAACAAGATGGCACTGACCCTGGTGGGCTGCAACTCCTGTTGCTACAGGAACTGGGTGTTTACTGTCACTAAATCCCCCTAAGCCCCAAGCAGGGAGTTGAAGGAGCAGCAACATGCTTCAGCAACTGTTTTTTCTCCGGTCGCGCCCACCTCCCCATCTCTACCAGAGAGCCAGGGCTCACAGCAGATTTGGTTTGAATTCTCCACCTACGTGTCCTTTCCTTTTTCAAGCAGCTGCACAGGTTGGCAGAGCAAGCTTGACTTTTAGCCTCCAAGGTGGTTTCAGGCCTAAAACACTTAAAACCCTGTTGCTAAAAATATGCTCTTCTACTTTCAAGAACTAAAAGGGTGGCTTAGTAGTGGTGTTAATTCACCAGTCAGCCTGACTTCAGTGTCCCTATTTGCTTGCAAGCTATTTTCCACATTAAAGAGATGCATTATCTTTTTTTTTTTTTTTTTTAAATCAGTTTAAATCTTAGCTTGCAGTGCATGGTGAAGGTTGCACTTAAAAAATAGCATCATGCCCTTCTGCAGCAGTTTCAGGTGCTCTGGTTCCCCCTTACTCTGCAGCTGTGCAGGTTTCTGGACAGAGACACATCTCAGGGAGTTCCCCTCAAGGTTACAGCCCATGTGGTGGGTGGTCACAGATAGCAAGATGGCAGAGGTGGGAAGGCACCTCTACACGTGTCCATCTGCTGCAGGCCCTGCCCAGCAGAGATACCCAGAGCAGGGTACCCAGGCCCAAGTCCAGGTGGCTTCTGAAGGTCCCCATGGAGGAGCCTCCATTACCTCCCTGAATAGCTTGCACCCGTACTCCACACCTGCACAGTACAGAATTGTTTCCTTGGAATGGTTTCCTCATGCACACAGACATGTCCAGAAAAGCCACACAACACTCAAAGGAACACTGCTGTTTGTGACCATTCACCTTCCCTTCCTTAAACATCCTGGGGTTCCAGTGATGGCAAGGACTGCACCCTTAGGAGAAAGAAAAACACGCGGACACAGCACTGAAGGACATGGCTTAGTGAAGTAGAGTAGGTTAGCTGATTATCTTGAAAGTATTTTTCCAATATAGATTGTTCCACAACTCCACAGGGACTTGGGGGGAAAAGGGCTGGAAGCCTAACCTCTGGGGGAAAGCACAGGCTCAGGAACATGCTGCAAGGACCACTGTGCCCAGCCCCAGGCATGGTAAGTACGAGAAACCTGCTTGCAGCACTGGGACTTTAGAGCAGGACTGATGCAGCCTATGGACCACCAGAGTTTGGTAGCAAACCTCAGCATGGCTTCTTAATCTCAATGCTGCTAGCAGGCAATTCTTACTGTGTGAGCACTGCCACAGCATTTGACAGTCCCTCTTCAGGCTTGGCAGCACACCTGTAAGAAAAACTGCCCAACCTTAACTGTTTCTACGTATGCTTAAGGCCAAGTTCACTTTGTGTTATTCCAGGCTTCCTGCTGTGCAAATGCCCAGCAGCTGATGAGGTAACACTGCAAAAGTGATTGAGCTCTAAAACTGCAATAACACAATGGCCTCAAGTTTGCCAAGGAAGGTTCAGATTGAACATTGTAAAGAACTTCCTTTTGGAGAAGGTGGTCAGACTGTGGAATGGGCTGCCCAGGGCAGTGGTGCAGTCCCCAGCCCTGGAGGTATTTAAGAGATGTGTGGACATAGCACTGAGGACCTGGTTTAGTGACAGGATTTGGTAGGTCAGGTTGACGGTTGGACATGATGATCTTGCAGATCTCTTCCAAACTAAATGATTTCACGATTCTAAAAGCTGTTTGCAAAACAGTTCTTTAAAATCCTTGCCTTTCACATTCCTGCATGTGAGTTCTTGCAGAGTTTGATGGAATTCAAGCAAAACTAGACATAAGCTGCAGCCACACTGCAAGAAGAGATGTTGCCAGCAGAACACTGCAATAACCTCACTAGCAAGAGGCAGGGTCCAGCCCTTGGGGAAGGAGAGGAGTCAGCCAACATTGTGCAACACAAGCAGCAGCACAGCTCCCAGCCTTTACAACTTCACTCTGCAGTGGCAGAGATTTTACAAGAAATGTGACTTGGTTTCATGGGAGACATGACAATGCCAGTGAGCAGGAAGAGGTGGTGGGAGAACCCTCACTGCCCGCCCATTACCTGCAGTAAGTGGGTGAAAGAAAGAGAAGCATCCCCAGAAATTGTACTGGAAACACTCAAGCAGGTGGGACACACTGGGCAAGAACAGCAAACAGCTGGTGCAATTATTCAGGTGACTAATTCCTGTTGCCAAAACATGCAGCTCCAGCTGAAGGAGAAGTGTTTGCAGATTTGTGCCACAACCAACGAACCATTCTGACAAAAAAATAAATAATAACCTTTTGATATCAAAGCTTTTTACTTGAAAACCAAGGTGTCAGAACTTTTCATTTCAAAACAACATTTTAAGATTTAATTCCAGTTGAGAATATCAGAAGGAGCTTTAAAAGGATCCTTCCACATTGGGACAGGTTTGTGGTAATTTATCAAACACCTGTTACATCCTAGCACGTTAAAAAAAACCACTATTTTGGTCTTAGAGTCAGACCATACGGTTGCCCCTGCAACTGAGAGACTGCAGCTGCAGAGGGGGGTTTCAACATGAAACTGAGCAGCAGAAGCATGAACAAAAAGCCTCACAGAGCTGAGATTTCATATGTTTACACATGATTAGGAGACCCTTGGCAAGAAGATTGTTACTAAACACTCCCTAGTCGGTTGTGAGACCCATGATGCTGGCTTGGGGTTGGTGACACACAGCCTTCAGGACAGCACAAGCTCAGTAGAGCCATGTGAGCACAGCCCTGCCTCACAGCACCCCACAAAGCAGGTCCTGTGCAGGGCCTGGAGGAGCCATAAAGCTCCTTTAAGCCAGCCAGCACAAAGCCAGGTCTGTTCAGGCACGGGCTGGGGGCTGCTGGCCCTCCCTGCCTCTGCCAGGCACTGAGTCATCCCACAGACACAGGGCTGCTGGCCCAGGAGATGCTTCAGCAGCTGAGAGCAAGAGAAAGCCACTGAGAAGCATACAGGCCTCACCCACAGCACCACCAAACCACCTGCAGCCCATAGCTCCAGAAAGTGCTGCAGAAGGCAGAATGTTTGCCTCCAGGTGTTTTTCTGTGCCAGAGCCACAGGTGCTCTACCAAACAGGAAACTCTGTGGAAGATACCCATGTCTGCAGCCATGAGGAAAGGTCACATGCAAGCTGCCTGGGTTTTCTTCTGCTGCCACAAAGCCCTTTCAAATCTCTTTTCTGACATAAAGGAAGAAGCAAGGCTTTCGATCTGCTTCCCTTTACAAGGTCAGGGAGACACAGTGGAAGATAGTTTCCAGCAAGCAATGCTTGTGGCTCTTATGGTATCTGGTGAAGGCTTCTCCCTTAAAAGTCAGGACAGCAAAGGAATGTCAGCTTTCACCCAAGCAGCACACATACAACAGACACAAACTTCCACCCTGTTAGGTCACAGAGGGGAAAAGAATTGTAAAAAGCAGGTTTCAGCACTTTGCCATTTCTTGAAGCATTTTTATACTTTCAATTCCCTTTTTTTTTTTTTTTTTTTTTTGACATCGAGCTGGCAGCAAAGAGATGCTCATGGAACAGAGGCTTTAATAGGATCAAAGTGATGGTTCTCTTCAGCTGCCTGGAAAAGTGCAGCCCCATTCCCTGTTGACAAATGAAGACATGAGCCTACTCCAAGCATCTGATCCATGTTACTAGCAGGCAGAGAGAACAGCTAGAGATACGCATCATGATTTCAGCCTACCAGCTCTTGACATTTACCAATAAGAAAAAGAAATGATAAAAAGGCAGAACAGTCTGAGGAAGGGGTCCTATTCACAAGACAGGAACATGGGGGGGGCTGCTAAGCGTGGTGCTGACCCCTTAACCCTGCTTATGTCTGCAGTGCTGGTACACATGCTACTAAGGAAATGGGTGTCAGCAGCAGAGAACAACAGGTAATTTAAAATTGAGGGAAATAGAAGACTTTAGGCAAAAAAAAAAAAGCCCTTAAGCACTTCACCTGCACTTGGTCACATGCAAGCTGAATAGCTGGGAGCACAGGGCACTCGCTGTTGTGAAGTCCAAGTCATGTTCCTAAATGCCCCCAACCAGTCTAGTTTGGCATAGAAATTGCCATTTTAGGTTGGAGAAGAAAACAACTTGTGCTCCCACAAAAAAAAAAAAAAGAACCGATGCACACAGGAATTCATTCTCTCAGTGTATTTTGTCTTCTCAACCTTGCCTTTCTTCTTCCTTTCTCTTTCAGGTTATTCAAGGCATCCTGGGTACAGAGGCTCAGCCAGCATCACCTCTGCATCATTCT
This sequence comes from Tragopan temminckii, assembly GCA_028571105.1. Taxonomy (NCBI): domain Eukaryota; kingdom Metazoa; phylum Chordata; class Aves; order Galliformes; family Phasianidae; genus Tragopan; species Tragopan temminckii. The sequence continues at coordinate 8,832,560 of JAOWBP010001760.1, read as the reverse complement.
GTGAGCTTAAATCAAGCAGACAGCTGGTTGCACAGAGCTGGGTAGGAATGAGCTTTAGCAAATGAACTTTTTTCAACCAGACTTTCCTTTGATTTCCAAGGGCCAGAGGCCCCCCCCCCTCCCAGCAGGACACTGCCCACATAGTACACAATGCACCAGGGCAGTGAAGCACAATGGGAAGGAAGTATGGTGAAGTAGCTTGGCTCAGTGGCCCCAGCTGTCCCTGTGGGTTTTGCCCAGAGCTCTGTGGACAGAGCTCAAGCTGGGAACACACATCCCATCACTGTGCATGATGGGATAAAGCATGGGGTTGGTCCCTCCATCTATACAAGACAGAAACAAATCCCACAGATCCACACTGGAGAGCTTCAGACAGACGCAGCTGGGATTTGACACTGAAGTGTCTTTGGCAAAACAGTATTGCATGTATTGTGGGCATTTGGGCAAGGGAACAATGAGCTGAATCCTCACCTATGCTAAGCTACCTTGTTGAAGTGCTCACCTCTGCACAAGATCTCAGCACTCTGTTGCACTCAGGGTTCCCCTTAAATGGAATTTCCATGCAAAGAAAAGCTCATCCTGGGGAAGGACCTGCAACTTGGAAGCCCTGGGTTTGGCTTCCTCTACACGTGACCAACTTTTACAGACCAACTGATGTGGACTTGATACTGAGAAACTGCAACATTTCTGTCTAGGCACAATGAGAACACTTCCAGTGAGTTGCCCAGGCTTGGCATTTGCAGATGCCACTGAGGAGAGCTGAATCGTTATCCCATAAAGGAGATTATCAGTTAGAGCAGGAAAAACCTCCATCTCTGCTCAGGATACCCAGCCAGAATCTCTTTACCAGACACAAGCCACAAGCAAAGTCCACCCTGACACTGGAGATGAAGTAACTGTTCTCCTCCATCCCAGAAAGTCATTCTGCCCAGGAGAAACAAAAAAAAAAAAAAAAGAACAACCTTTTATCCAGTGACTGAAACACCCTGAAGAAACCTCTTCCGCCTCCTCTTTCCTTCTTCCTCTATTTTCTCTCACAATTCTTACAGTCCTAAACCATTCTCAGTAGGGACATTCTGGCCAACCAAGACCTCTTGGCAGGTCAGGCATCCTCACAGGAGTGGGAAAACCCACCTGAAGAAGAAACAGTCTTTGAACACAAGCCTGCAGGGTCAGGAGGTCTTAGGAAACACAGCTGACGTCCATCCTGCAGCACTCAACAGACCTTGCACTGCTGGCATGAGCAGCCTGGCTGAGATGCTCTTGGGACCTCTCCCCTTGGTGTTTCTCTCACACAACCCCACCACAAGGACCTACACACGTGGAGTCTGCTAGAACAGTCCTGTACTGGGCATGCACTAGGACAGGCAGCTCAGATGGCACAGCCCCAGCAGGTCTCTCTGGGGTTGGCACGGACTTGCTTCTTCCCCAGAGACAGAAACTGAGAAGAGACCTGGAGATCTTTCCACTTATTCAGGGCAAAGCTGGCCCTGTTCATAGCCCAGGCCTCCGTGAAATCCTACTTTTGGATAGCAAGGCAGACATCTCTCCATCTCTGGGCCAGAGAGGAGAAGGTGGCAGCAATTCCCCCCAACACCGAAGCCTTGCCCAGCACTGTCAGCATCTCCTGTTGGCTGGAGGCAGGAAGGGTGGGCTATGACACAGACATGCTGATGTTCCTCCTTTTCTCTTCATTTTCCTCTCTTTTTAAGCTTTGCTTTTCCCTCCTCATCATACAGGTCTCAGACCAACAGCCTCCACAAACCCTCACAAGGCAGAAGAGGGGCCTTGGGAGGTCTGGAGGCAGAGATGGTATTTCTCTGCACAGAGGTGTTTGCTGCAGACCAGCCCTCATGTGTGCTTCAGCACAGGCAGACTGCCACCAGCAAATGATGTAGTAAGTGCCTGCAATCCTGCTCCAGAGAAGACAACGCAGGCTGTTTGGCTGCAAGAGGATCACAGGATATATATTAAAAGAGCCTATTAAACTAACTTTGGTCGTGCTCCAAATCACATTGAAAGTTGGAGGAAAGACTCCTGTTGACATGAATGGGTTTTGGATGGGGTTGATACCATTAACCCGTGTGCTCAGAAGCAAACCCAGTCGAGTCCTGTGGTTATTGCTGCGTGTCAGCCATCCCTAATAAAATAAAGAAGACAGACTGACCTCCTGTGTTTAATAATCCATGCTGACTAACAGACTGCTCGTTAACGTCCATCTCTGACAGCCTTGTTTTTCCCCAGCCAGTGCCCAGCCTGCTCTGTACTACCCAAGACACAGCAGCCTTCCTGCAGAATTCCTGCCAGAGTCATATTTAATTTGCTGCAAGCTACCCCTTTAAGTACGGGCTTTTAAACCTAATTACTCCAGAGAATATGAGGAATGCCTCCTTGCTTTTTTCACTGAGCCCATTTAGCCATTTTTGGACAGAGGGAAACATCTGAGAGGGAGGGCACATTTTTCCCTCTGACTCACAAAAGGAGCACCGCAGCTTATTCCTTGCATCCACACTGCTTAACCCTTCAATACCAAAGTGTCCCTCAGTGGTTCCTCCCACAGCAGTGGATCGAGAGCCAGGAACCCATGCTCATTGCCACCCAGATGCAAAGGTGTGGGTTCAACCACCCTTTCTGGGCTGCAGCTAAGGCCATTTCTCCCATCTGGACCCAAAACTTCAACATGCAACCCCACGGCAGAAAACAGATTTTTCTGTCTTTGAAACAGGGAAATAGTGTATTTTTGCTTCCTGGTCATTTATCCACTGCCACAACAGCTGTCTCCTAGGCTTAGTGCACAACCCTCCAGCTTAGCTCAGTTTTCAAGTGCACTAAAAATCTGCATCCATGCCACATGACCTATGCGTTGAGCCTGCCCACACAGCTGGCAAGCAGCTTGCTGCTCTAAGCTTGGCTGCAGGGAGTGCCTTCCTGACAACCAGAACAGCACGAAGAGATGCCCCAGCCTGTCCTCTTTCTCACACCCCCACTGGGCTGCAGGGCACAGTCAGTGTCAGCTTTGGGACTCCAGTTTTGAGCATGCACAGGAGGTGGCTGCAGTCACTTTTTCTAGGGTTTGAAAGCAGGTTAAGTGATCCTGATCCACGTAGGCACAGACAAGAAAGATGAACGCAAACCACAGCTTCTCATTGCCACCACTCAGTGAGGAAAAGCAATCACATTTTTACTCTCACATACACTGATTTTTTTTAATGCTTTTTTAATTAAAATGTTTCCCCAAATGATTTTAAGTAAGCTGACCTTTAGGTGTAATTTTTAACCACATCCCAGCCACGCAGCCACCTGCACCCTGAGCAGTGAAAAAGAGCAAATGATGGAGCAACACTGCCCACCCCAAGGCAGGATGACAGCCAGACTCCTGTCCTGCAGGCTGCACAGTGACACAGGGAAAATACCTGAGTGTTCCAGCTGCACTTCCATGCTCAGTAACATAGCATCTGTACACCAGACCTCTGAGCAGCACACATTTGGTCTAGGTTTTGCATGAGCAGAACATCTAATTTGTACCTCATTAGTCACGGTTGTGGATTTTATGCTATCTCTGTGCAGGAAAAACAGGCAGTATATAGTCCAACATGCAGCACTTGGACACCAGCAGCTCCTGATGTGGCACAAGGCTCTCTAGTCAGCCTGCCAAAAATCTTTAACAAATCTGAACCATAAAAGTGAGTTTGCATCGGTAATTAGAGCCTTGGCTCAGTCACAGGGCCAGGCCCATTTCAGTGTGGTTATCAGGAGCCCTGAGGACACAGCCTCCAGCCCAGGGCAGAAGCACCACAAAGGGCAGGAGGCACCCTTGTCCTGCTGAGCTCTGGAGCACAAGCCTGGAGATCTAGCAAAGAGAAGACCACAGAGACAAACCTCAGCTCCTTCACCATGCTTCCAGAAAAACAAAACTCAGAATAAAATAGCATGAAAGAAAGATCTGGGAGAACAACGTGGCTCAGTAGTACCCATGACATTAAAGCAGCAGCTGCACAAGGGGATAGTAAAAGTCTCCAGACCACGCAGATGCACTTCTGTATTCATGATGGTTTCTGCACATGGCCAAGAAAACAAAAATATGGCATTTCCCTTAACAACTTCATCAGCCTAGGGCTGTGCCAGAACACACAGCCACTTCACACAAAGTTTAATGTTCTGCTTGTCACCGCGCCCAAGGCCAGGACCCCTTTCTGCAGCGCTGTTCTAATACACACAGAAAAGACAGCCCCTATCTCAAGCAGCCTGCAAGCTGAAAACAGATGGGTTGTGTTTTAAAGAACTAATTGGGAGTCTTTGGAGGAGAGCAGAGCACAGCAGCTGTTGACATGAGGTTTCTCTGCCCAGCACAGTGCTGGAACAGTGCTGTGGGGATCCCAGACACAGTTGGAAGGACTGGGGGCAGTTTGCAACATCCTGAGGAGCCACGGGCAGACACTGTGTCCCTAATTCCCTCCTATTCCTTGGGAAGTCCCAGCCCCTCCCAGGAGTATACTCTAAGATTACCTCCTCTGGAAAAGGAAAGCCTGCCAGCAAATGCTGACAGTACTCCCAGCTCTGCCCAAGAGTTTTCATGCTTCCTTTGATCCTTGTAATGCAACAGAAAGCACAGCAATGACAGCAAAGCAGCAAGGTCCTAGGCTGTAGCAAGTGAAGATTTGCTCACATGCAACAGCTATGGGCACAGAAATAAAGGAAAGAAGCTGCTTACCTTTAGAAGGCCTCAGGTATGCAGGGATATCCAGCAAGATACCTTTGCCTCCACTGCCAACCATTAAATGAGGTCTGGCAAGTGGAGGATCCTGGCTCTACCTCTTCCAGTCACTCAGGAACACTGCATGCACCTGAGCATCTCTGGGTTGGCCCTGTCTTCCCACCAGGTGCTCAATCACTGGTTCAAGCCATGACTTACCATTTCTGCTACAATTCTAAATAAAGTGAAGCTGGGGACCAACCAGTCTCCAGCCAAGGCAAAGCTGTGGCTCAGTTGCACCATGTTACAGCAGGCTGGTGTCCCTCTGAGCCCCTCACAGGACCGCCATGGCCCTAATTCCTCCTTGAAGAGCCTGGGCTCTTCCTGGAGAATATGCAGCATGAGAGCAGGCAGGTGGGCTGGCAGGGACTTACCCACAGAAGCACCAGCTGCCTCCTACCTTGACAGGTGCTAACACTGGCTAAATGCCCTCTTCATTCACTTCCCTTCTGACAGATCAAAGCAAAGAGTTTTGACTCCATGCAAATGTTACTACTCTAACAAGGGCAAATATCACCAGAACTCAGAGAATTAGATGCAGGCCAGCGCATCGTCCACGCTCACTTCAGCATCTTCTGGGTGAGATTGAGGGTTTGGGGCTCTCTTCTTCTGAAAGATGCTGTTATCCCCTGCAGGAATAAGCATGCCAACAGAAAACATATTCTTAAAAACCGTTCTCAGATATCAGCAAAACATGCCTTTACCAGAAGACCTACTGCAGACCTCCAAAGTCCACTGAACTTCTGACCATGAGTATGATTTCTCAGCTCATGTTAGCAGCAGCACCCAGGCCATCATTTCTGCTGGGTTATTTCCAGCCTAGGTCAGTCCCTGCTGTTTTACTCCCGGTCCCACAGAGCAGCACTGTAAACAAGCAGGGAGGCAGGAATCGAGAGCATTGCTTCAACCTGGATTGCTTCAAAGAGAAACATTTGGCAAATGCTTCCCAAAGGCTTCTTCTGCAGTGACTGCAGCAGGTGAAGAAATGAAGGAACAAGCCTAAGCACTTTCCATGTCTGGCTTTTCTCTAGCTGGCAGTGAAGCTATACACCCTATTAAATACCACCCACAGTGCCAAAGCAGATACTGCTCCAGTTCAATGCAGAGATGTTGATGGGTTACTTTGGGCAGGATTCCAGTGGGTGATGTCCCTGAGGAGGTGAAGCGGCACTGATCAATCCATGCCCATGACTGACAGAGACTGGGAACCCTGGGAAGGCATTACCCTCAAGAGACCATGTCCTGCCCCTGGAAAAGCCAACATGAACCCCCTTCAAGTCTCGGGAAGAAGAAACAGTAAATCAGTAACCACTGAACTGGCTGACTCAGGAAAGCATTAAAAGATGAGAGATTAGACATGCAGGTTTACTAACAGCCCTCTTCTTTCCTCTTGAATACAGTCACATGCCAAACACCAGTGCTCCAAGCCAAGAATGCCTCTCCTGCTTTGCAGGCAGTAGCTAGATATGCACAGTGCTCCACAAATCACAAGGAGAACATTGCTAAGACCATGCCCTGCAGCAGAAGGAAACACTGCTGCTTTGCTGCACCATGGTCCTCCCTCCCCCCCCAGAAGCCTTTCTACACAGCTCCCATGACCTGGCCATCCAGAAAATGACTTCTCTGAACATCTGTTACCTTCTCTCTGAGCAAATACCAAACTACTCATGGCAAGGAAAGGATGCAAATATTTACAGGCAAGGCAAAGGCGGGAGCTCTGCCAGACGTTGTGCCTGTGGGTGCTGCTGAGCAGCACACAGAGCTGCCGGGGTGCCTGTCACAGGCACAGACACATCAAATTCCCAGGTTCAGCAACAAAGCACTTTCCTTGGGCTTACTTCAAGGCATTGGGTTTAAAGCTGACTTGCTGACCAGGACACAGCTGTGGACTCACCTGCCTGGATCCACAGGCAGGATCCATCACCACAACACCTGGTGCCAGACATCAGTAGGAAAGGCTAGCACCATCATGGGAGTGAAAAGCAACCACAAGAATCCCACCATCACCTCCCACCCACTGCAAAATGCCAAAAGGGCCCTCCTGAAATACATTCAACCTCAAGTTCTGGAGCTGAAGCATCACCATCCTGGTGAGCACCAGCAAGAACCAATCAGCATGGTGCCATAACAAAGGCAGGAGGCAGCAGTTCCAGTGCTCTCAGAATAATATATTTAAACACACCAGGAAACATTGCTAGAAATTGGAAATGTGGCCGTTAGGATAGCCCTTATAGCTTCAGTCTGCAGATATTCCACATTTAGGGCACAGTAGGTCAGACAGCTTTCCCAGCAGGCAGCATGGATGTGTCTGCCCTGCTTTGGAGGCAATTTAATAACACATGGACTCAGCCAAGCCCTGCCTGCTGGGCCACAAAACATTCCTGCATGCTTACTTGTGGAAATGTGCCCCCTACATTCTTGTTCCTCCACTTGGAAACCTAAGGACAGGCACCCTGGGGCAGGCAGATGCCCTTTCATGCCATTTTTCCTGCATGAATTCCTTTTTGATCTGACCTTTGCAGACATCCAAAGCCTCAAGCCACTTTCTTGGGGTTTTTCCTTTTTTCCAAGGCTGGAAAGCAAGTTGTGGGACAAGAGGAACGATGGCCAGGGAAGCAGAGCCTGCTTTTGATGTTTAACTTGGAGAATCACACCCAGTCTCCCCTCAGCAAAGGAGCACTTTCTTCCTGAATTTACAGCAGGATCCTGAAGTACAGAAGCACTTCTGTTATAAAAGCTTCACCCACCTGCTGTTTGTCCTTGTCACAGCTGATCAACCTCTGCTTTCTGCCTTTCATTCCCCAGCCTAGTGCTATGCTACAAGAAGCACCTCACTGAAACATGCCAAAGTGTTTTTATAATTCCTGTACTTACCAGCCCCAGGAAATCATCCGTGATATTGCTTTCACATATCAGATTTCTGGCTTCACTCACTTGTGGCAACAAAAACCATATGGCGAGAACACATCTCGCACAGCCTAGCAGGAGCAGCACAGAGGCCTGGCTGAGCAGCCACAAAGGGACAAAGGCTGTGCTGAAGCCATGGGGACACTCAGCTAAGAGAAAAGGCTCCCTCCACCCCTCTGGCACCCATCAGGCAACACAAGCTTGGGTTCCATATGGGCAGCAAGCATCTGGCACGGTGCTCTCTGTGACCAACAGTCACAGATACTGAGATATCCACCTCTAAATACTTTGATGCAAGGGCTAAAACACTCCAGTTCTGCAACCAGGAGTCCTCAGCTCATTCCAGTGGTGTGGGCTGCCTTCTTCAATCTGTCTTCGTTCCCTATACCACTGCAGCTCTTCTCCTTTAAGCCTCACTGTGGGTCCAGGCCAAGAAAATAAACCTGTTTTCTCTGGCCCGTCTCTGCAGAAGTCTGTCCCACTACCAACACAGAGACAGTCTGCAGGCAGCTGGAACCCCAGTGCAGCCTCCTCTGTTCTCTGCCACTCAACACGTACCTGGCCACAGGGCCCTGCAGCAAGGAGGGTGCAGAGGGCTGGGAAACACCAGCTTCCAGGCAATAGTTCAGGGCTGGGATCATGACTCCTCTGCACAACGTGTTACACTAACACCAGTAAAGGCCATGGCCTGCCTCAAGCAGCTCACAACTGACACTGCTGGGAGAGAAAGAGCTTTTTGTGACACCAGGATAGTCACAGTGTATGCTAGCTACAGTACAACACACACTGCAATGCTGTTGGAGAGCACTACCACAAACCTGGGAGGAACCAAAACCCAGTGCTGCACATTAGCCCCCTCTGTCCACAGCTTACAGGCTGCCCTCTATCCTCTTATCTTCCCCTCTTTGTTGTGCTCAAAAGAAGTGACCCCATTGTGAAGGTCCTGTGGGTTCCCCAAAGGTGATACATCTCTCCAGCCCACAGGGGAGCTGACAGGAGGCCCTGGGCCCATTGCTCCACATTGCCTTGGACAGAGCACTAAGAAGCAAGGAGACAGCCCATCCACTTCACTCTCCATGCCTATGCTGCATAACCCACCTCACAGCAGGTCAGCAGACACGAAGGAGTTCTCAGCAGCACAACACTCACATGACAACGAGATTCCTACATCCTTTCTGCCATGAAAGAAGATCAGGGAGGAAGCTGTCCCCACCTCCATCTCTCACTAAACTGATCCATCTCATCAGTCACCACTCAGGGAGCCACTCCACTCAGTGTCCTTGCTCCTTTTTTAGCTCTGCTGTAACCAAACATGGCCAGGTGGTTTATTTACAAAGATTTCCCCACTGAGACACAGAGTTGCTTGTCTCCCACAGAGGGCTCCCTGTTTTCACTGCACCTCCCTCTGGTTGTTGTGTGCACCAAGGGAGTTCTGGTGGCTGAAGGTTTGCATACTTATATACCACACAGCTTCTACAATTAAACCATTTTTATAAACCAAGTTATCCTGCCTGAGGAAAGCTTTTCAGCCAACTGTCCCCTTTCTTCCTTCAGCATACATCCTCCAGCTTACAGTTTCACTTGAGCAAACATTACATGTGCAGTTCCAAGGACAGCAAGTCAGCACTGCATTTTTCCTCTTTCCCTCTCTGCAAGTCTGAGCCACTTGCAACATCCAGGCCCCATGCTACGCTTTGTGCTTGATAAATCATAGAACTGGGTGGGTTGGAAGGGACCTCAAAGCCTACCCAGTTCCAACTCCCCACTGTGGGAAGGGCTGCCCTCCACCAGCTTAGGCTGCCCAGGACACCCCATCCAAACTGGCCTTGGGTGCCTCCAGGGATGGGGCACCACAGCTTCTATAGGCAACAGTTCCAGAGCCTCACTGCCCTTTGCAGTAATGCAAGCCAAGGGATTTTGTCGCTCTCTCCAGAGCCCCTGGAAGTGTCTAACAGAGGGGGGCTCATAGGTGTGTGCACCCATACAAACAATGGAGCAGAAGCACACCCATCAGCCTTACTTTGCACCATT
>JAOWBP010001760.1:8804789-8822769 GCA_028571105.1 Tragopan temminckii | reverse complement strand
GAGGGGGGCTCATAGGTGTGTGCACCCATACAAACAATGGAGCAGAAGCACACCCATCAGCCTTACTTTGCACCATTAGTGATACCTCCCCACATCTTCCTGTGGGAGCACTCACTCTGGCTGCATTCTTACCAATCCTTGCCACAGAACATGGAGACACTGCCCTGGGGTCTGATGTGAGTGGGACATGATTCCTTCACCCTCCCTAGAGCCATGCTTCTTCCCCTTTCCTTCTAACCAAGGGGTGGCCTCTAGAAAATAAAAGGAGAGCTCCATACTACACAAAGTTGCCAGAAAGGCTGTCATTGACAACCAAGTTGAAGATAAGCTACATCATCTCCATTTACTGCCTTGAATTCCTACCTTTTGTTTCTCTCCACACACGAGGGAGAGGTAGGGCTTTTCCATGTTATCTAATGTCCAGTGACCACCTTCTCCATTTCCTGGCATGTTTTACAAGGCACAGGGTTGAGACTCCACAAGGATCAGATAGTCTTAAAGAAACTGAGCCAAGCCCTGCACCAAATGGTGCCAGCCCCAACCCAGAAGGCCATGCCAGTGCCAGGATTCAAAGAAAAACTCTGAAATAGACAGAGCTATTCAGCTAAGCCTAAAATACCTGGTCTCCCATCAGAGCAGAGGAACTACGTCAAAGTGCAGACATCTGAACCACCCTGTGTCACTTATCAGTGGGAAAATAAGGCAACACAGAGAATAGGGCTTGACTTGTGCAAATATACCTAGGGAGAGCTGATACAGAAAGGAGGAGGTGGTGCTTTGCAGTCAGTCATAAAGGAAAACATGAATCAGGTCACTGCATATTGACTCCAGACAGACGTCAAAACCAACTGTGTTCAGAACTAGGTAAACATGGCTGTAGAGCCCTAGTAGCATAAATCAGCCTTGCATTCGTGCAAGTCAACACAAGGCCAGCTTACATCAGAAGACACTCCAGCCTCCTCTCCCAGTATGAGAAGAAATCATGCAAGAGGGCTGCTTGTACTAGGATTACATCATCCTGAACTGCAAAAAAAAAATCTGAGGCAAGTCCAGGAACAGTTGCCAGGGAAGTCCTGGAGTCCCTTGAAGGAAGATCTAGGAGTTTCACCCTTCAACCAGAACCCTCTGCTCTGATGCTGTTCCCACCACACTGCTTGTTAAAAGTGCCACAGCCTCACCCACACCATCCCTGTCAGCAACTCCCAAGAGGTATCCCATAGGCCTGCTGCCACTTCAACAATGCACAGCATTAAGAACCGCACAGCTCATTGAAACACAGCATGTTTAAAGCAGTACCCACCCATACATACTGAGAAGCTGAAAAGCACAAGCTCCCTTTCCTCTGCAGCCAAGGCACCTCCTATAACACCACAGTCTACAATGCAGGAACATCCTCCAGAGTCTTGCAACAGTAAGTTCAGCTTCATGAGTGTTAGCACAAGCACTTGGCCCAGAAAACATTACTAAGCAGAGGCTAAAGCTCAATGAGTCAGACAAGACTTTCTCTACCTGCTTCTGTTCAGCACCTAGCACAGCTCAGGAGTGCACCAGCTTGGGCACACAGGACAGCAATGGGACAGAACCTGAGTTGAACTAGAAAAATTGACAAACCTCTTTCTGAAGGCAGAGAAAATCCTGATCCAGACATCCATCTACAGACCACCAATAACTGCTGGTGCACATCAATGATAACCTGCTTGTCTGACCTCTGGAACAGATCATGGAGAAGACAAGACAAGTATCACCCAGCAGCAGCCAAGCATCCCAACCTTTATGCAACTTGAAGGCATTAAAAAGCTTGACAGAACTAATTAGCCTCCCCACATGCTTATCTGATTTCAGCTCTTACAGGAACTGAGTCCTCTTGCAGGGCCTGCAGTGGAAAGGTGAGGTCAACACATCCTGAAAGATCATTCTCAAATCTCACTTCTTCCCTATCCTACAGGGATAGGGCAGCTCTACCCATCCAGGCATTTGCAGCAGAAAGGCCTCCTAGTTTTGGAGGTCCAATGGAAGAAAAGGCAGAGACCTTCCTCTGCAAACAGCAGAGGAAAGAGGAAGAAGAGGAGCCATGGATTTAAAGGATGAAGCAGATATTGTAAATTTGTTAAGTATCTTACTCCCAAGCGAAAATCCCTTCTGCTTCTCACGATAATCAGGGCACTTAAAGCTAGTCCCAGCCAGCTGCTCCCACTTCCTTTGTCCATCGCCTCTTCAAACACGCAAAAAGCGTGCTAAGAAACAGAGCAAAGACAAAGATCTGCAGACAAAAAGGAGACCTTTGGAAAACACCCTGCACAAGCAAGCACCCCTCTCCCAACACAGAGGCAGCTGCGCTTTACAGTAGGATAGTTTCCAATGTTTTCCTTCTCCGTGCAGACGAGGGATTTCCTGTCCTCCATGGCAACAACCTTGCATTTACTGAAGGAGGCTGTGCCAGTAATCTCCACAGCAGAAAGAGAAATTTTAAAGTGGCACTGCCCATTAGCTCAGAGCTTCAGCTCACTGACCTTTTCCACACCCACAGTCCAGCACCACTTGTGAGCGGGGGTGAACCCAGTGCTGTGCTGTCCCATCTCAAATGCCTGCACCTTCACATAGAAGGCACCAACCACCATCACCTCCAGCAACCTCCTCCGCCTGCCCTGCACAGGCCCATGTGTCTCCGCTCCAAGAACACAGATTCAGTACACTGACTTGGCAAAAAGCCTGACTTTGGTCTGGCCCATCTCCATTTTGGCCCATCTCATGCCATTTTAGTGAGTTACATCAGCTTGGCACAAGGCCACGAGAACATCAGGACCAGCCCAAGGGAAGCAGTAGAAACAAAACAGGAGGGGAAGCGGGGCCATCCCCTTCCAGCAGCAGCAAGCTGGTGATGAAACAACACCTTTCACTGTCCAAGTTTAAATTAAACTACTTCATTAGCACATCTCTGCTCACGTGCTCAACTTTTTTTTTTTTAACCTAGAGACAAGGTTTTTGAGCAACACCTTCAAGAAGGAGCAGTACAAGAAAGAGCTCAAGACTGACTAAATTATGCTAAACCTGAGTAAGATTTGGCCTAAACCATGGGTGCATACTAAACCTATGCTGCCTTTCAAGAGTCTTTTTTCCCCTCTCCTCCGGACTAGGGAAACAAACTTGCTCCAAACTTAAACAGACACAAAGTGGTGAACTGTCTTCTAAGAAGGCAGTAGGCTCTTACTGAAAAGGAACCTTAAACTACCTTTCACTGCTCCTCTTTTACCAGTGAATTGGACTGTCAAAGACACGTTTCATACAGAACAGGCTTAGGAAAATTGTTAAATAACAGAAAAGCAACTTGAAATGAAACAGAAAAGGAACAAGAAACCTTTTGCTGATAGGGAAACCTTCTGCAGCCATACTCAAAAAGTTAAAGTGCTGTAAGCACTAAGTGCACACGGTCTGGCCACAACACTCTCCCTCTTAGTGTTAACATGCAGCTAAAGCATCACCAGAGCAGCACTCACAATGCTTTTCCAAGTAGCAAGTACTCCTCCACCCTCTCTGCAAAAAGTGACCTAGCAATTCCACTGCCAGTAAAACAGACCCACAAAAGAGAACCATTTAAACTGACACATTTCACTGCACTGAGTGGACACAGAACAGTCACAGCAGCAGTTACCACATTTCCACAGAAGAACAGTAAATTACAGCCAAGGGACAGTCAAACCAAAAAAAAAAAAAAAAAACACAAACACTCATTTGACTACTTCCAGCAGCAGCAGATTGAGACAGCAAGAGTCCTGGAGTAGAATTTGAGATCCAAGTTAAATTTCTGTCTCTGCCACAAATTCCCTGTGGAAAAACAGGCAAGTCACCTTTTCCACACTCTGCTTGAATCCCCTCTCCTGCAAAAGGGGTACTGTTCTTGCTTGTCTGTTCAAATTATGAAGTTGTCCTTGCAGGGATTATTTTTAGCACACCAGCACAAAAACCCAGCTGAGCTGGACTCTGATCTCAGCTGGGCTTTCTCTTTGGCTTTGTAATGTAAGAAGTAAACAAAAAGCAAGGCTGAACCCACACCAGAGCCCAGCCACTGGACAGCATTCGATAGCAGATGAAGCACATTTCCCGAAAACAGCAGGCTGCTGGTCTGCAGCTAGAACCAGTCAATGACCTGGGGGACTAAAATGGATCACCAGTGCCTGTAATCATTCACTGGTGACCAGTGAGCTGCAAATGGACAAATTTCAAATCCAATTCAGATTTCCACTGTCACCATGCAGCGACAGAGGTGTTTCTCAGGAGCACAAGTTGAAATAACTCCTCATTCAGCACTGAGATAGCTGCAAATTACTGAGAGCTACACTCAAAAATGGGAACTCCGCAGTATTCTTTGCTTTATAGAATAAACAAACTGTTGCATCAAGTCCATGCATACTCAGGGCTTTCTGTATTCCAAAGGCACAGGAACTGTTCTCTGTCTGGATTACCACTCTCAGCATCAGTGACACACCTCCCTGAAATAATTTGTGTTGCATAAATCACAGCAAAATAGCTTTCTCTTCTACAAGCACACTTGACCCTTAATCATTCCCTTTCTGCAGCTACAAAACCATATTTTATTTAATCCTTTGTTTCTTGCTATTTCAACTGGTGCAATCTCACACAACAGGACATATTTATAAGCTTATCATATTTAACCACGATGGTTCGCATCTGCAATTTTCCAGTACCCATATGCTGCATACTCCCTAAGCACAATTGCCACCTGTTTCATCCAGCCCTAAAATGCTCTTATTGCAGTATGTCTGACTCACTGCAAACTCACCATACCAGGACTACAGCCTTCTGCATCCAGCTACCCTGCTACTAGCCCCTTTTTGCTTTGCACTCTCAGGTAGACCCACTGTTCTGTGCTTGTCTTATTTGCAGCTCTGCTCCACCAAAAAACAGTCAGCCAGATACCTGCAGCACCCATTCATTCACTGTATCCTATTTCACCCTCACTATCCCAACAGTCATCTTTGCTTCTCTGTAAGTAGATATACGCTACTCTGTTCAAGGACACGAATCACCCTATTTCTCTTTAATATTGAGTACATAGCTGGATTCCTCATGATCCACGCTTCTCTTGGAAGGATGAAAACCATCTGCTCTTTCTCAAATAGAATAGAAAAACTAGACTCCTAACTTACCATGTTTGTAGGATGCAGTGATCCCTTCCACACACCCTATGCAGCCCAGAAGCTTTATGCTAGTAGGAACATTCTCCCTGATGGAGGGCAGATTCTCTATGCTATCTCCTGTAACCCAAACCACAGCATTGCACTAAGAGGCAACGTACAAGATGTGCTTCTGCAATCAGCTGTTAATAGAGTATGTACATGACTTTAGAGATTATCATCCGCTGAGCTGCTTCTAGGAGAATCCCTGGCCCTTTACAGGCAAGGAAAGCTGGATCAGTATAGAGACCTGTTATTTCAACTCTTAGAAGTAACATAGCTGGAACAGACCTGTACTGCAGGTCAGTGGCATGCTTACCTCCTAGTCACAGTGCTGACAGTCTCCATCAGCAACATTAGAGCTGGAAGTCTAACAAACCTAAGCAAGCTTCAGCAAACATTAGTTTTTCCTCTAACTTCAAGCAAAAACCACATACCATAGTAACCACAACAATGGTGAAGCTTGTGCCTCTCCTCCAAAGTCCATTCACAAAATCCATTCACAACAGCAACAAGGCTGTGAAAGTAAACTGCTTTACAGATGTGATGGGTAAGTATATACGGAAAAGCCAATCCTTGTTTCAGGCATCTGTGAAATTCTGCTTTTGCCCTCCCCAGACAGCCTTTCAAACTGAGTCTCAGCAATATTTCTAAACACTTGATGTCATATTGATGATCAACTGCCTTATCACACCAACTTGCATGTGCTTTTCTTTGTTTCAAGGCTCTATTCAAGGCCATGCTACATGTCAAGTCATATTACATTAAACTCTTATTGGTCCTTATCAGCAGAATGCTCACATATGCAGTCAGTTGCTCATAAATCTCAACATATGTCCAGCTGTTGGATAGGAAACTAGGGTATGCAGCAGTTTTCCAGTACTTCCATCACAACTCTGAAAGTAAACGTGGTGTTATTAGTTACAGGCTGTCCCAGACTGCCACCCACTGGCCTCCAGAAGCACAATCTGTGCTGTGAGTGGTATTTTCCCAAGTAAACGTGTTTCAGACATTGAAGCGGACTGACGCACTCTACTGGCGCAGCTAGAAGGCGGCAGCTTCCTGCAAAGCAACCGCGTCACTGACAAAGACTGCTTTATAGCTGCCTTGCTTGCAGTTATTGTGAATTTGCCGACTATAACGTTTGTCTAAAACTGTAATTACAAACTCTTCTGAATGTTTAAATCTGATCAAATCAACTTTACTTAAAATACTGTATCAAACTTCCCTAAAGCCAAACTCAATGAAAAGTTAAAAAAAATACAGACAACCCAATTACTACAGTTGGGTTCAGAAGATCCATTATAAAAACAGCATTTTGCTGTCAAGCACCATAAGCAAGGCAATATTACTTTTCCCATAAAACATGCAGTAATTACAAATAGGTACAAAAGGACATGAAGCAACCACAGTTGCTGTGAGTTGCAGCCACATTCATCATGACACAGCCAGCACACCAACTGACCCTGAGAACCTCAGCCTGCTCTTTCCTCTGAGTGAAGGAACCAAAGTAATGGCAGAAGGTGCAGCACACAGTTTTTAAGAAAGGTTTGCCTGCTTGAACACCCCAGGACAAGCAAGCAGAGTTTTCTTGTTACAGACAATGCTACCTACCTAACAACTCTGTAAGATGTGGTTGCCAAGAGCAGCACAGTGGAGTCCAAATAAATAAGCAGTAGGCTATGGAAAAGCAAGCAATTGAACAAGCTTGTCTAACTGAAGTCACTTCAAACAGTCTGATCAGAGCATAGCTATGTAGTCTGCTTTCAGCACAACTAGAAGTTCAAAAAAAAATATGCCAAAGTTTCTCTTTTACTCTACAGAAAGCTGTCTCTAGAAGGACATGGATAGCTGACCCATATCCTCACATGCCAAGTGACAGCCACACTGTCATGCTACACTGGAGTACCTAGATTATGGCAGTGAACACCCAGTTGGCCACACAAAATTTAAAGACTTATAGCTTACACAGAAGACTGACAAGGGCTGTATTTGCAGCAGACCTGAAGTTTCAAACAGCCTCTTGGTGCTAGCAGGAGGTGTCAAGATCAATAAAACACAAATGAAGCACTGTAAAGCAACTTGAAGGAGTCCAAGCCATCCAGACCTAACAACAGTTTAAGAAAAGTTTGGTTTTCTTGGTGTATAGCATATAGCAATCAACAGTTTAAGAATGCTTCTCAAACAGCAGCATGATCTCAACTCCCCATATTTTACATCAACATCCATTTCAACATCAATCCTACTGAGCCAAATATACATCTCTAGTGCACAGAATGAAAAGCTCCAGGTGATGAATAATGTGATAATTCTGTACCTGGAAGCCCCATTATGTCACTTAGATCCCACACAAAGTCTTGCCATAGAGCAACAGCTTGTTTAGTCAGATATCTTTATTTGTTGTATCACCCAAGTGTACAAATAGTGAATGTAGTTATACAAATTCAAAATATACTGTAGTAGAAATCCATCTGGGAAATGGAATGTTAAAGATATTTGCTTTATAAAATTTCTACACAGAAGTCATTTCCACTTGCAACTTTCAAATATCAGGCCTACAACAGAACGCTTTGTGATCCTGGAAAATAGGAATTCTTCTCCAAAAAGATTTTCTGCTAGATGAAGAATCAGTCAACAGCAAATTAATATTTTTTCCCCCCCAACATTTGACTCATTTTGAGTTATCAGTCAACAGGATGTTAGCTACATCCAGACAACTCATACGCAATTCTGTTCTCATTTATACCAAGGAAGTCAATACATCACTATCAACATATTTAAGTATTAGTCAAATAACCTCAGTGACAATATTTATTTTAAGCTTATGAAATTGAGCCAATAAGTTACCCCAGCCATTGAGTGCAATTGATTTTTTTTTTTTTTTATATTCCTTCACATTTTCAGAATAAGGCTCCTTAGTTCTTGAGCAAGTCAATACAGCTTTGCAGGAGAGAGACGTTATTCTGGAAAGGAAGATAATTAGTTTCAGGTGAGTCAGACTGATTGTGTAAATCAGGCTTTCAACAATGAAGGAGCTTTCAAGATGTCAGGTCCATCCCCAGATTTTGTAGCTTGTGACAGCAATTAAGAGACTGTACTGCAGAAACAAGTATTCAAGCACTGTCAAAAACAGTCAATGGTCTGCTCCTCTCTGTAAACCTGCAACTGTGACCTTGTCTGTGGCAAGGAGGGAAAGAACAGGAGACTAGGAACTTTTTTTTTTTTTAAGTGGGCCAAACAGAGCCTTTCTTATATCTAATTTAAGCACAGCACTGAAGTAGCTTCCCATAATGAAGTCCAAGAAATGGAAAATTAGATTCTTTAGACTTCCCAAAAGAGGCTAGTTACCTCTTCAGGCTTCCCACTTTGTTCTCTAAATGAGCAGACCCTACAATTAGTATATGCATTCCTACATTAAGATTACAGCACGCAACTTGGCCTCCCCCATCTTCCATCAAGTTTGCTCAGCACAGAGCCTCGCTTCACAAAGCCAAACAAAAAGAGTTGACAGCTAGATCACAAGCTGCAGAATGTGCCCACAGCTCTCAGTAATGCATCCACAGCTGCCCACTATCAGGCATATTCAGGAGGAGTCAAATCCCATAGATGCAGTGGCATCACAGGAAGTTTAAAGGAAAGGGTAGCCTGCTACATGCTAAACTGAGAATTCTTACAGGACAACAGGCCAGTGTCCTAGGAATGACAGGCTGGAAACCTTTGTCCCATAAGACAGTCTGAGACTGCCAGCACTTGTTCATTGTATATACAAACACCTACAGACTTTCAATTCCTTTTTCTCCTCTTCTCTAAATCTCAGAGAACCTGACTGTTCTATTTTACAATTACTAGTCTTAAAAAGAAATGCAGCAAGTTGTAGGTTACACATTATTCACTTAACTCAAGCTACCTCTGTTAAGTTCTAAAGAACACACCTTTGCATGTTTTATTTCCAGTTCTGCCATTTCAATTAGGTTTTTGCGGAAGGCTGTTATTCTCTTCTGTTTGAAGCTTATCAATTCTGTAGGAAGAAAGCATAAGCACAGATGAGAGATGTACAAAATAATGACTGAAGTTTCAGTAATGCCCTTTGTGTTTCATATTGTGCAACTCTAGAATAGAGTTTGACCACAAAAAGATTTAAGAGCTAAGTCCCACTGTTTCTAGCCAGAAAATGCACTGAATCACATAATAGTGCTATCTTAGTAGACAAGTTGCCTATCTGCTCTGAAACAGAAGGGTTTCGTAGGAAAACAACATGAATAAAATAGTGAGCCACACAAGCTCTGGGAGAGGCTGGAGCATTTGGAAACCAGGAATAGCAAAGAAGTTGTGTGCAACCTGAAGGTACATTTCTTTTTAATACTGGCCAAAAGCATATAACTAAGAAGCAGCATTTGAGATTTGGTACCAGGCACTCAGCAGCACCAGGACAGAGAAAAAGCCTGTTTCCACAGTTGTTTGGTGTGGAAGCCAAGAACAAGAGTTCAGTCTAGAAAGCAAATGAGGGCTTATATTTAAGGTTGGTCTAGTATGGACACGGCTCAGCTTCAGACAATCATTCTTCTGAAGATACAGTTGCATGAATTTTTACATACATTTACACAGTTCCTAAGAATTTCAGACTACTTGCTACAGGAGAGTGTTCAGAAGACTACAGCTGTTCAAGGTCACATTGAAACCACAACTGCATTAAAATCTCCCTTGAGGATAAGTACAGCAAAGTCTTTTTCACCTTGTTTTGCAGATTCTGAAATCTTCTCAAACTTCTGGTAACAATCCTGTTGATGTGCCTCAGCCAGATTGACATCCTTGCTCTTTAGCCTGGCTTTGTCTAGAGCTTTGTTTGAATTTTCATAACCAACAAGAGCCCTTGCACGTCTGTACAGAAGATCCTGAAAGCAGACAGGAATAACATGTAGAAATCTTAAGCAAACCACAGTCCAAATTGAGATACAACTATTTTAGCAGGAGGTTTCACTTCTTCCAGCACTAGATTATACTTTTTCTAACAAGCTGTTCTGACATTCTTTACTCTTAGCAAAGCAGTAGAAGTGTTTCACCAGTACAGTATCACATGCTCAAGACAGTGATTTATATCTTAATCAAGGAAGTTTGAGGGCTATTTTAGTTATAATTACTCCCTTTAAAACAGTTTCATCCTTCTGTAAGGTGGGCCTCTCCACCAAGTAGTAATAACACTACCTGTTCGAAGTCCAGACTCCAGTAGCTGTCACATGTCTACCACATAACCACATGAAAGGGCTCCAGTACTTGGGATTTACTTAAGGATTTTTAATTTGTCATCAGCATTTTTAATGGGTTATAAACACTGGAAGTACCAGA
The DNA here is from genome assembly GCA_028571105.1 of Tragopan temminckii. NCBI lineage: Eukaryota > Metazoa > Chordata > Aves > Galliformes > Phasianidae > Tragopan > Tragopan temminckii. The sequence goes on along the minus strand of JAOWBP010001760.1, from coordinate 8,812,234 downwards.
ATACTGGGAACTGAAACTCAATTGACTCTAACTCACAAGAATCCATTGAGTTGTGGCCAAAGAAGGCCAACGGTATCCTGAGGTACATTAAAAAAAGAACATGGCCAGCAAATGAAAGGAGGTTCTCCTCCCCCTCTACTCTATGCTAGGTGACGACACACTGGAGTACTGCCTCCAATTCTGGGCTCCCCAGTTCAGAAAAGTCAGAGATCTCCTAGAAGGAGTCTAGTGGAGGGTGACAAAGACAATTAAGGGCCTGGAGCATCTCCCATAGAGCTTCTTTACTGTCAGAGTGACAAAGTATTGAAACTGGTTGCCTAGAGAGGTTGTTGAGTTCTCTCCGAAGATATTCAAGACTTGTCTAGACACTTACCTGTGCAACATACTATAGGGAACCTGTTTTAGCAAGTAGGTTGGACTCAATCTCTAGATGTCCCTTTCAACTCCTACAGTTCTGTGATTCTGAGTTCTTCACCTCTACATGCCAAAGAAACTGGCCATATATCTTAACCCTTTCATAAGTGGACTAGAAAGTAGTTGCATACATAGTTTCTATATTCTGGTGTCATTCAGAAGTGCCAGGTTTCTTAAGTGAGACAAGGGTCCACCTTCCTATCTTCTCAAAGCACAGAGATAACTGAGTCACAATTCCCACAAAAACAAGCTTCAAAAAGAAAACAGTTCTTACCTTAGCAGCATCTATATTGAGCATGTAGTACCTCAACAGTTCAGAGAGCTTTAAGTCTTCATCAGATGAAACTCTACTCTCCACCTTCTGCAGAAGAGATTATAGAATCTGCATGTAACAGGACAGTGTCATCTAGACTTACAGGTTTGTGTTATTTTTTACTTTTCCCAAAGCTTCTCTTACCCTGAGTTTCTCAAAGAGTTCAGCAACTTTCAGCAAGTACCTCAGGGAGGAAAATGCATAAGCATTAGATATAGATGTAGACAAGAGATTCAAAAGATGGTCTAGGTAGAAACACTGATAAAGGGTTTAATGCAAGAGGTGCTGGATTCCATTTTTTAACAGATCAGTAGAGTTGAGCAACTGGACACCATTTAAAGTAACAACAAACAAGTAGCATTAATGATCTTGTAAAGAATTTCTGCTACTCTCCAAGAGTGATAGACTATTTTGTCAGGTTTTTTTTTTTAAGCTGTAAACTGCATTAACAAGGCTCAGTACATTGCTATCAAGGTAATTTATCTTAGAATGACCAGGCTTCCACAAGGTGAAAAAAAACTATTTTGGAACTTCAGAAGTTCTAGTGTAAGCTGTAAATGTATTTAATACATCAGAATACAGGGGTGTAACTCTTCCTGTATTCTCTGAGTTTGTGACATGAATAAAATTCAGGGCTTCTATACTGCAGTTCTGAGTTCTAAGTTTTGAGCAGTACAGTTCAGCTCTGCCACACAAGTGGCAAGAGATCAGTTAGGTAAGTAACCAATGCAGCATCAGAGGAAAGAAAGTTTCAATGCCATTTGTGTGCAATTCACGAAACTCAAACTAGCCATGACTCACTCCCCTGAATTTCCTGAAAACTTAGAATACCCAGACTCAGAATGTTATGAGCAATTAGCATTGCTTACTTTTTGATAACTGTAGGTTCTTCTAATGCCAGGCTATTCAAGCAAGCTGAAGTATAAATATAGTCATCTGCAATATCTGCAAGAACAAGAGAAGGTTTTCAGGCTACAGAAATCACTAAATCCAGTGAGACTGCAGGTCTTTAGAAAGGTCTTTGAAAAGATTCACTTTTACGAGATCTTGTCATCTTATCTGCTTTTGCACATGCATCCTTGATTCTGTTGTGGTAGTTTACAAGAAAAGTCTTCTCTTGCTCAAAAAAGTCATCTACTTCCTGAAAGAGAGTATAACCTGTTAAGTTACTTTATCACAGAGCACAGGCACTTTTCTATTTAAGGAAGGGTCTAAACAAACATCATTAGCTACCTGAGTTTTATGCCTGTCAATCTCTATTGAAAAGCAGAGTTCAAGAAAAGACCCTGAGAATTTCTAAATATTTGATAAGATTTTTTTTTTCCTTTTTTCTACACATTGAAGCAAAGATGGATTTGACACACAACTACTCAGCACTGCAGGCTGTCTGAAGTAACCAGAGAGCCCTCAAGGCTAACAGCTGTTACAATTTCATTTCCCAGGCCTTTAACAGCACAGTAGCTGAATATTAAGAAGTTTACAAGCGTATTTCAAATCCATACAAAACATATGTACTGCAATATCAGCTTCATGACATGGCGTTTAAGAGAGCAAGTCTATCAGAAGGAGCTACCATAGCAACAAGGTAGAAAAGCTGAAGTTGAACCACTTACAGGAGTCTCTGATATTTTATTTTAACCAGTAGAAGCAGAAACCATAACTTATGTTTTATTCAGACCTCTGAAGTAGACAAAAGCATGTTTGCTGAAGGTAAGATTCCCTCTTCCCCAGCAGGATCAGGTGTTAGGGCAACTCTTGCACATAAGGTTCTTGAAATATACTCAAGTTTTTAGCAGTCTATACCCTCAGTGTCTTTTTTTATTTAAATAAAGTCAAAAGGCTACTCTGCACACCTTGGGACAGCAGTAAGGTTTGCAGTAGTAACTCTAAGCCTCGTGTACATTAAGCCTAAAGCAGATAACTAATGTCCCTTAAGAAATAAGAAGCAATCAAGAATAAAGCAAATAGGAGGTAAACCAACTACCTTACCTTGACTCCAGACAAGAGGATTTCATCTGCACTCTTTACCACACTTTTTAGAAGGAAACCAAGCATCTCTTTCGTGTTTTTCCTCCGAACACTCAGCTAGAAGAGAGGCCAAGACAGCTTCAAATTAATCCAGAATGGATGCAGGGAGAAGATGACTACTTTAATGTTAACAGAATATTATCACTTATGTCTAATGTATGACAGAGCAGCCTGATTTACAAGCTCTCCTTAACACCCCTGTAAGCTCTATAAAAGATGGTACAGGTAACAAATAGCTTTACTAGCAGTTCAACTACTCCACAACACAGATTTTTCTCATTGCCAGGAACAGCTCAGCTTTTCCCTAGATAACATCAGTCAGCATCCACCACTTATGAGGTACAAAACAGATGCAGTACTAACTTCAGCATACCAATATTCTTCATTTTAAAGGATCATGAAAGAGACAGCAGAAACACACCTGCACAATATTTGTTTCTAAGATCCAAGGACACATCAAGTTGCTTCCAAACTTGAATACAGTTAAAAAATCCTGAGATCTGCAGCAAAGTGACCTAAAGACAGGCCTTTATCTTTTCATCATTTCACAGATCTACTACTGGCAACATCTTGCTGACACTGTGGGTAGATTTATATAACACTCTAACCTAACCACACAGAAGAGCGGCAGCACTTGTAAGACCCTGCCTCACATGCAAAGTAGAAAGTGTCTTACATCCTGGTCATACTCGAAGAAAACACAAAAGTTATGATCCTTGCTGAGCACAGGGTGAGAAGAAATCCGCTGAAGGAAGATTTCATGTGATGACACAGTCTTCTTGAAGACAGCAAGGTATTCACTGAAAGAAAAAAAAAAAAAGACTGAGATCCATCTGCAACTCCACTGTACAAAGAATTGCTTCAAGTTTTCCAGTAAAAGTATCCAGCGTGCCTCTGAAATAGCCAGCTAGCAATTGAGAAGCTACTTTCAGTCTCTAACTAGGAAATTTTCCAGTTTGAGAGAAGCTTTATCTACTCCCAAATTCCAGGATTTTACAGAATATCAGGCAGCAGCACCTTCAACATCAGTTACCACTGATGTTACCACCCAGAAGGCTTCTTTACATTCAGCTCTTAGCAGCAGACTCATTTCTACTTACGCTTCTAGCTCTTGCTTCATTTTGGCAAACTCCTCTTTGGTCATAGATACTTCTCCTTCCCCTAGTTTCTGCATCTTCTCTCTGGGACCATCAAAGTCAGGTTTGGAAGGGGCTGGAGGTATCTAGCAAAGGAATAATTGGTTAGGGATAGACGGTAACAATCTTAAGCTTTACAGAGTTACTACTAGCAATGTGTAGGAGACGGTCTTTTTGCACAATCACGTCAAGCCAGCAAGGCTCTGCAGCCAGGAAGCTTAGATGCCTACGTCTCTCATCCCCCCTCCAGCTCTGTGCTACTCCTGCACTTAGAAGCCAAACAAGAGAAAATACCTCTACTATCCACTCCATAGCCAGCTGCCTGCTGTGGCAGTTGAATAATCTTAAGACAAGAAAGACTACTTAATGGATCAGTCTGCTATGTCACCTTCAGGCAGACACTAGTCCCACTGTGGTGTCAGGGACTGAAGCATGTGGCTGTTTTGCTGCTCCCAGCCAATCTATAGGGAAAGTTAACACTAGAGCAATACCACTCGAGTGAGTAACTAAAGCAGAAGAAAGCATAAGGAATACCCATGTCATGAAACACTAACAGCAATAGTAAAACAGACTTTGTGTCTTTACTAATTTCCACATTAAATTACCACAGAATTCTGTTTAGAATCACATTTTCAGGAACTACTTACAATGAGTCCTGCATACTCCTCAGTTTCACTGAGCGTGTCATGCAGCCACACAAAATCTTCATGCTGCCTTGTAACTGAAAACTCAGGACTTTGAAAAGCTGGCAGTGTAGTCTGGAAGAGAAGATAAGGAAGCCTCACTGTTTTGTAAATGAGTGCTTTTAGAAACAGTTCTATTTTCAAAGGAAGCTATTTTGCCTAGTAAGAGCCTCGCCTACTCCCTTTTAGCTGAGCTGGCACTCAAATGAGAGCCTTACTAAGAACATTATTTGAAGAAAAGGCACTGCTGTAGAACAGCATTCATACAGTTTATTTTGTGGCATCTCACAGTAGCTGCCTTCCCCCAGCCCCCAGCCTTCCTAGTCTCAAGCTACTTTTTTTTAAAAAAAAAAAAGTAAAGCCAACCTAGTGTATCAGTTACCTTGCCTCTAAAGGGAAAGTTCAAGTCTTAAGTGTAAAAGTTTGTCTTTATACCCTCAGGCCACCTTTAAGTGGAAAAGCTCCATTTAATTAGATTTTCCTCATTGCCAAACCCATCTTTGCAGGTATGCTCATTACAAATACATAGGTTACTTGCATCACATCTATAAAGAGCACTTTTTAGCCCCGTTATCTTACCTTAGTATGTACCGTGAACTTCACTCTGTCCTTTTCGCTCAGAGCATCAGGTATATCAATTTGAAGAGAAGGATCAACATTCAGGTCTACAGATACAGACCTCAGCTGCAACAGAATTCACAAAACAAGCTCTGGTCAAGCATCCAGTAGGCTTAGTGAAGCTAAACTGGTCACTGACACTGTCAACAAGAACTACATTACAGCAGACTGCTGCCTCAATGAGCAGCACACACAGAGGTCTAACAGCCTCAACGCAACCCCCTCTTCCAAGTGAAGAGTGATACTTAAGAGCCCACAGATCCAACTGTTAGGGAACACACCCAGGGTATTAGCGAAGTATTCCTAGAAAGAAGCATCTTTCCTCCAGCACTTCTCCAGCTTATTTACTTAAGCACATCCAGCCAAAGTCTGTTAAATCATTTTGAAGGGAGTAACAACACTAATAGCTCTCCTCATTCTCTATGTCCACAATATATGGAAGAACAGCTCTTAAGAGCCTAGTCTTGTGATCTGTTTCCTTATCTTTACATCAGAGAGCTGCTTTGGCACAAGAATTAAGTGATTTTTATCCACCATAAAGGGCAACCCATAGACAAAAACTGGGCACTTCCTCCTCTGGCTCAGATTGGTCAGTGCTGCCACTCTGATCTCAAGACTACTGCACATGAAGTTAGGTTCCACAGTGGCATTTCTACTAACTGTTCTAACAGCTGTGAAGGTTTCTTTGTCCCCAAGGAAAAATGGAGAAGATGCCTAAAACCTCCTTAGACTCCCACAAGTCTAAGATCCAAGTGTTTGCCAGAAACAGGATGGGAACCTAAGAATACTGGAGTACTAACTCTGCATCAGTATTATCTTATTTTCAAAGTACCTGGCATCAAGTTAATAGCTGCTGGAATGTACGTGCTATTTAAAGAAAGCCCCTGTGAGCTAGAATGAGAACTAGTTTCAGAGATACCTGAACTTTACTTTATGAAAGCTATTCATACTTGTAACTACAAGTCTCTACCTCTCCTGAGTTCAAGTCTTATCTTACCTAGACAGAGTCTTTGTCTGGCAACATTTTAGCGCTACTTGCTTCTACTTGGAGCACCTATGAAGAGGTTTCTGAGCATGCTATGTGGATGTGCTCCAACTAAACCCTTAACAGGAGACTGCAGAGCTTATCAGGCTCAAAGACCAGACTTGCCCTCCCACTGATTCAGACAGGGGCTTTAAACAGATTCAGCGCCTTCCTTAGCAGGAGACACTTCTTTCCAACAGCTTAAGTCAAAATATCATTTCAACCGTGCTTAATTTTTTCAAGAGCATCTTCTCATTCAAAGACGTAAGTGGTGAAGGAGCTCTGAGCTCAAGTCACAGCCCTGTGGATATTCCTTATGAGGACAATGCTTTTGGACTCACAGCAGATGAGGCTGAGGCAATCATCACTATGCTCTGGGATACCAGGGAAGTGGCCAGGTTATGCTGAACCTTACTGCTTAAGAGCACAAGCTTTAGTCATTTTCTCCCTCTTGTTTATGAACTGAGCATCCTTTAATTAGCTGTACTACATTGCTTGTACCTAAATGTTCAGGGCAAACAGCCACAGACAGCTACATGACCTCAGCAGGAAGCAAAGGATTTTAGGCATATCCAGCATATATAACTGATGATTATCAATACACGCATCCAGTTCCTACATCAAGTAGATGCAGTGATCTAGATATCAAGAAATACAAGCTATTGCTATCAAGAACACAAGTTGCTGCCAATTTCAGACATCTATTCTAGAAGCCAGCAATAGCCCCAGCCTACATTATGGTGGTTCTTGCATTACAAATCTTGTCTCGTAAGAGGCTCTTCCCCCAGCACTGCAGTCTAACAAATCATTCTTATTTCCTGCGTAAAGGAGAAACTGCTGATCAAGGTCACAACACAGGAAGTTTGCTGAAGAGCAACTGTCAGAGCTGGGCCAAATCCCGAAGCTATCCTTTAGAGATTATTTTGAATGCATTACCAGGAAAGAAAGCTCAAGAGCTGGCTGAGGCAATGCCGCTTCACCACCCTGCAGCATATTGGCTAACAGAAGCCAGGAGCCTGCATACACCACCTGCTAAGCACAAGATCCAGCAGCAAACCCACAAGGAAATAGCACTAGACAGCATCTGAGCAAGGCCATCATACTACAGATTGCTTGAATGCTGCTTTAAGCTTCTGTGTAAAGCTACATAAGAACTGATGAGGGGTTGTCCTTTTTAAGGTGAAAGCTTCACTTCCAAGAGCTTTGAAAACCTCCTTCCCCCCCATCTG
>JAOWBP010001760.1:8781146-8800799 GCA_028571105.1 Tragopan temminckii | reverse complement strand
GGTTGATTACTAGCATATTGAAATACTGCATTATTGAGTGTTTTGCATCTTTTTTTTAGGCATAAAGCATGAATGCCAAGCAAATGGGCCAGAGGACCTCAATCGAGCTTGTATTGCTGAGAAGCTAGGAGGCTCCCTAGTCGTAGCTTTTGAAGGAAGTCCCGTGTAGATGTCATACAGTGCCACAACTCTACAAGCATTCCATGTTTTAATATATCAGTTATGTAAAGCAACCATTCTAGGCAAGGGTTTCACTAACTGTAGGGAAGCTGTCTTGTAGAATAAAGTAGATTTTGGAGATGTAGCTCGTATGTACAAATGACCTTAAATAAATCAAATTAAGGATTTATCTTGGTGTATTAATATTTGCATTGGTTGTCTATCCCAGTACTATCCCCAGTGAATTAACACTAAAGGTTTCCAAAAATTCTGATTCAGCAATGTATTATGGGATGAAGGGGGGGGATGATGAGAACAATCTGGTTCCTGTTCTTCTCTAAATTAATATGAGCAAAATCATCAGTCTTTCTGAGGCTACTGGCCAAATTGCCAAACTAAAAACTTTCCCCTTCAGTAATTTAACGCAAGACTTAAAATCTGTAGTTAAAGTTAGGCACCTAAACAGAGCTAAATTCTTAGTGCTTGCAGTTGCACATCATTACTAATAAGGGTTAATTAGGAGGTTAAAATAGAGATTGAAGTAGGCACACTTTCCTGGAGAAAGTCCTAATCATTCTTGTAAACTCGCAGTGCAGTAATCTTTAAAGGTTTGCTTGTTCCTGTAGGTTAACATTGGTTATGAAATGTCTTGAGATCTCCTCCAAGGCTGAACGATTCTATTAAAATTGGTTTTCCTTTGGCATAGGTTAATTTAGAACTACCTTTTTTCCACTAACACGCTTCCTAGTGGATCAGATGCTTCTGAGGCTTTGACAGGTTCTTCCATCGGAGCTCTCCAGTTATGGGTAGTACCATGAGAAAGAACCACTTGGAAAAACAGCAAAAGATTACAAGTGGCATTCTCAGCCCTAGTCTTTGGTCACTTGGTCCATTTGTCCATAATTATTGATTTAACTTAGTAGAACCAATCAGCCTGACTAATATGGCTTGATCTGGGCTTTTTGTCTGTTAGCTTCTTTAATTCTGTAGAAATGCATGGAAATATCACCTACTAGAAAGTCTGACCTGAAATGCCTTTTGTATGGGGGGGTAGAGAACATTCCTGTGCCAGCTACAGAGATCTTAAAAGCTTCCATGTTTCACCAGTGGTTGATTAAAGCTGTTTCCTTTGTGTAATGTGTACATGGAAGTTGCATAGAGTTTTCCTGTATGTCTGTAGAGAAAAAAAAAAAGAAAAAAAAAAACAAAACCCTTAGCCTCCAGTGCGTTATGTGGTATGTTCTGTGTGTGCCAAACTTGAATAGCTTAAATAAATGGGGTTTCTTTCCCCTGGGTCAGTGACTGATTCCTCTCCAGTTTGCAGTGGGGGAAAAGAGGCTGGAAGGAGAAGTGGGGGAGAAAGCGTGTCCATTTCTCTGCAGCCTGGTGATGTCCTCCTTGGCCTCGCACACCTCAGCAGCTGAGTGCATAGCATTCTGTGGCAGTCACGGGATCCACCATGGTGTCCGCTCCCTTCCTTCTGGGCTCTGGACCCAGATGGCCACAGGGAGGGAGCTTCATGGGAAGCATCTCACGTTGGAGGCCTGTGTCAGGTACTTGGTGCTGCTTCTCCTGTAAGAACTGAAAGCTTCCTCTAGCCTGCCCCAGGAAGTTCAAGGCTGCCCCTTCTGCCAGGTATGTGGGGACAGCTGCTTGGTCTGCTGCTTTTCAGCAGAGCACTACCAGGGAAGTGCTGCTCCCTGGCCTAACGCAGTGTCTGTGCTTTTTGGCTGCGCTGTGTGTTTGAAGATTTAATCAAAGGCAAGCATTGACCATGTGCTCTAATGTGGTACCCATGTGGAGCACACAAGGGTTTCTGATATGACCCACCACAGTGAGATCCTAGCAGAAGAGGAAACTGAACTGGCATCAGTGGGTGCTTCTGGCCTGTTCCTCAGCTTTCAACCTGGCACAAGGGAGTAACCATCCCCATAAAAACAGCTCTTCAGTACAAGGCAGTAACCATCCCCACAAAAACAGCTCTTCTGTACCTTGGCATCTGTCCAAAGTTCAGGCTGAGATAAGAAAACCAGTGACACAGTGGGAGTGGTGCTGACAAATAAAGGGAACTCCCATTCAGGAGTCAACTGATAACTAACACCTCCAGACTGCAGCTAACTTCGAAGAGCAATCCAGCCCAGGTGAAGCTGGTGGACTTCTCCCTGAGATTTCCTTTTTTGGTTAGAGAAGAGTCTGAACAAAGGGGGAAGGAAGTTAGATGTGGAGGCAGGAGGGTGCTTCCCACCATGTGAAAGCATTCAGTTCAGGGACTTGTGTGCAGAATGCTTCAGTCAAGGTGGTGCTTTTGGTTGTGGTTAGGTGTGGTCCCAGCCTCACTTAGTTTTTAGGACCCTCAGTGCAAGCCCTGAGGCACAAGCCTCATCTCTGCCACTGTGCTCCTGTGCTGGCTGTTACTTTGCCTTCAGCTTTGTTGATCACAGCATGGAGTGACTTAGCAAGCCAAACTTCATCTTCCAAGCTTGTTGCCCTTCTACAGTTGTAGCTATTATAAAACTTGGAAAGGTGTTTCCTTTCATGATTTTCCAATCCTTTCATTCGTGGCTTTTCCCAAATGACCCAGACCTTCTTGAAAAGGTGACACAAGCAGAGCCTTTGAGCTTTGACTGAGGACGCACCTGGCCACAGCACCCAGGCTGCTGTTCAGCTGCCCTGCATCACAACCTGCTAACCGGGTAATGAGCCAGCAATACAGCTTGCCTGAAAGAAGGAAGATAGAGCCCTGCAAAGCCCATGCTGCTCAAGGGGTGGGTGCAGTGTGAAATCCCACTGCTCTGAGGTGAGGGCTTGGCCCTGTGAGGAGTGACTCTGGCCTCTCAGGAGGTTGTTGGCTTTCCCCTGCTCATGGCTCCAAGGAACAGCATAAATCCCAGCAGCACCACACCAGGCACCTGAACTCAAGCTTAAACACCAGACCCCAGCGACCTGTTTCCATCATCAGCCTTACTTAACAACTCCAGCTCCTCTCTCCCTTCCAAACACAGCAGCTGGGTGATGTCCCAAAGTACATGTACATCCCTCATGCCAAGGACACCAAATCTGCACTCCTCTGGCTTCTGGAGCCCATTGAATTCACCTTTCTTGCTTTGGCTGTGTACTTAAAGAGCTTTCTCACTGCTCCTGTGTGCACACTCATTAAGCGTGTGCTGTTTTGCACAAGCAAGCACAGTGAAGGAACTGGTTATTGCAAAAGCAAAACCCAAAAACCAAAGAGTTTCATCACTTTGCTGTGCTGGCTGTTTTGGGGCCCTCACCACCGACTGCTGTTTGGATGATAGCCACCCCCTTACACTTAACAACTCATTCCATCCTATGGTTGGTTTCTACTGGTTTTGCTTTTTTGTTACTGCCTGGGTCAGTAGGGCCTCCCAAAGCCAGAAGAGAAAGCTGATGGCTAATCCTAACTGCAGGGTAAGGGCTGGGTCAATGAGCACATCCTTCCAGCAGCCTAGTATAGCCAGGCAGAAGCTGGGCACTCAGCATCCTGTGCTCAGAGGGCTGGAAGCAAGGGGAGAAGGCACAGGGCCCATGGTCACCCGCCCGCAGCCACCAGCTCCCCTCCAGCCAGGAGCATAAGGTCCATCCCACATCAGAAGTCCACAGTCCCCACCTCAAAAACCCTGTGGTACTGGGGTGGGAGGCACTCAGCCCCACTCTGGGTGCTGTTCTGGTGAGTTACAAAGAGCAGGGCACACCATCAGCATCCAGTGATGAACCACCAACTGCAGCCTTGAGATCTCAACCACGAGGCCCTGCCTGGGATGCCCACCAGCATGAAGTCTCTGCCGCTCCCACCAGCAGCAGGGAGAGCCTCCGTACCTGTCCCCAGGAGCAGCCATCCCATTACATCCCCCTGTGGCCTCAGCCTCTGCACCTCCTTCACACATACTGGAGAAAATACAGTGGGGAGAGCTGCTACAGCACAGCAAGGAGCAAAGGATCCACTTCTGGCCACAGCAGGGTCATCCTTCAGTCACGCCCAAGGCCCAGCAGCCTGCCAACATGAAAAATAACCAGAGAAATAAAGCAGGAAGCAGCTCTCTCCACTACGTCATTTTAATTGCATCGACACCCAGAAAATACACAGAAGGATACGTGCCCAGAGCCACCCATCAACAAGTGGCTTCCTTCCATCGTGGGTCTTACTTTCACACTTCTTTCACTCAAAAAAAAAATAATATATATATTTATATATATAATAATAATTGCACCAGTTGATGTACAAACACAGCCTTCCCTTTTCACACATTCGTGGGTTCGAGGAGGGTCGTGTCCTGGCCCCAGCCCGGCCAGAGCAGCACCCAGGGGAATGAACGGTTGTACAAAACAGTATGAAGATTTTCTTACAAATGTACGCCTGCACTGTTTACTTTTTTTTTTCTTTTTTTTTTTTTTCCCCTTAAGTTTCAAAACTAGGTTTTGGGTCGCTAATGGCTTGTATTGTATCTTATCTACAATTAATTCAGCATATATTTTTGTTTTAGGAATGTGTAAGGCATTTTGGTAAGTTGAACGGTACGTTCTAGGTCACAGACTCATCAAACTGAAGTCCCTTCCTTTGAACTGTCCTCTTCCCCCTGGAGAAGGAGAACAGAGGTGAGTTACTCAGCTGGGTCCCAACCTTATTCTCGCTGTAGGATAAGCAGCAAAGCATTTCCCAGATGGGCCAGATCTCCCTCTGTGGGCAGGGAGAACGGTGACCACCACCCACCACAGCCTCAAGCATTGCCCAAAGCCAGCCAGATGGCTTCTAGCAATAGGATCCCCACTGCATCCCATTTTAAACCACCGCATGACACACTCCTGCAACCTCCACCAGTGGCAGAAGGGATGGCCAACTGCCACAGCTGGGGCATCTGTCCCAGTCCTGGGAACAAGTACCTTTTCATGAAGTTGTTCTTTCAACTTCTTCACCGTTTCTCTCTCTTTGGCCAGTTGGTCCTGGGTAACCTTCAGTAGCTCCTGTAGTTTGGTTGCTGCCTGGCCCAAGTCCCTTGTTAGCTTTTTTTCTTTTTCAAGTCTTTCCTAGATGGGAGTGAAAAGAACCCATATGCCTCAGCCTCCCTGCTTGCAGGGGACCCAGTAACCCCAAGAGACAGCATGGGCTGCAAACCTCAACAAAGCACAATGACCACAAAACTGGTCGTGGCAATGTGCTTGCCAGAGTTCAAGGAGCATATGGACACCGCTTTCAGACACAGGGTCTGAAATTTGAGTGCTGCTGTACAGAGCCAGGAGTTGGACTCAGTGATCCTTACAGGTCCCTTCCAACTCAGGATATCCTATGGTTCTGTGACCTCCCACTCTACGGGAAGCCCAGCCTGTATACGTGCTAAGGCAGTCAGCTCAGAGCATCGCCCTACCTTGGCCAATGAGAGGTTGTGACTCATAGCCTGCTGTCCTTCAGCCCTATCAAAGCTCACTGATAGCACAGGCGCAAGGAGAATCTTCCTTTGGGAACTATCTTCCTCACTCCACTATCTCCACTGGGAATAAATCATGCCCCAAGTTCTGCCTGGATATAGCTTTGGCCCTCCTGGCTCAGCACCAAGCACAAGGGACCAGGTCAGCTGCATCACCTTGAGATGCTGGGCCTCCTCTGTGTCCGAAGTCGCTGCGTTTTCAGCCAGTCTCAACTTCTCCAGCTCTGCTTGCAAGCTGCACGCTGAGCTTTGTGCCTGGAAGGGGGACACACTCATTAAACACCGGTGCACAGCAGCGGGCACCTCCTGCCCTGGCAGCCAGCACAGCCCAGCCCTGCTGTAGAGTTGGGCTATGGAGCCGCCAGCAGACGGCTGGGTGCACTGCATCCACCGGGCGGGCAGCACTTCTTAGCCAGGAGCACGAAGAGCCCAGCCATCATCCCTCCTTGCCCAGCACCCACCTCCTCCAGCTCCCGCGCCAGCTTTTGCCTCAGCTCTTGCTCCTTCTCCATCAGTGCCTCGTTCTGCTCCAGCTGCATTTTCAACTGCGTTGAGAGGGGAGAAACACGCAGAAAACAAAACAAAGGGAGAGCTGATGAGGATGATGAGCCAGTGGGGAGCTGGGTCGTACCAAAGAAAGAAAGCCTGGAGCTTTCCTCAGGGCACAGAAGGGCAATGGGTAAAGAAGCTGGGAGGATGGCCATGGGGAGCCTGGGCATTGCCAAAGTTTGCTTGCTTCCTGAGCAGCATAACATGGGACAATGTATGCGGCAGGTCCTCATGTGGGCCAGAGCAGTGCCTGAGAGAAGGTTCCACAGTTAACAGGATTAAAGGAGAGAGACAGAGCCCAGCGTGCGGCAGCCACTGCTGCCAGCAAGAGGTGTTAGCCTGCAAGGGAACAGCCGTGGATAATGCCTTCAGCCTGGCTCCAGCAAGATTTGCAGAGCCTCTGTTCCTACACAGGGCCTATAATCCTAATCCCCAACCTCCTGCTGGAAAGGGTTCCCATGCAGCCGTGTCAGGATATCCTCTTCTGTAGCCTGTCCTGCTTCAGAGAAGATATTCAACGTGTGGCTGAAGGGAGCGAGGCCCAGCTTCCCACAGCCTCCATTGTCAGACCCCATACACACAGGACAGGAGACAACAGCAAAGCCACGTGCAGTTTTCCATGCAGTTAGAGACAAGGGGACAGGACAAGGGACACAGTTAAGGTCAGTGACCCTGCGGGCAGCAGTCTCACCACCCTAACCTCAAAGGGCGTGGGATTGCCCAGGTCAGCTTGTGACCCCGCTACTTCTCCATCCTGCACATGGCTCTTCATCTCACTCAGCTGCTGTCTGACCTGGAGGAAGGACCAGCAAGCTTGCCTCAGTTACACTGTCCTGTGACAAGATCCACATGGACCTGCAGACCAGTTTTGTCAGCCCTTCTGCCTGCACACAAGCTGAAATGTTGGGAAAACCATCTCAGGTTCTGCATCTAACATGGGCAGTTTGAAAGATGAATGTTTGGACTAACAAACAAACCCTGTCCAGAATAAAGGAAAGGCTTCTGAATGAACACAAGCATGTTTAGTGCTTACAGCCACCTGCCCAGCTAATGAGATTAAAGCTAATGACCATCCAGCACCAAGCTCCCCAAAGAGCAAAGGCTGCACCAGGTTGTTCAGTGAGTCAGATGATAGTGGCCTCCAAATAATGAAGTATTTCCAATATTAAAATGCAAAGCAGCAACTGCTGTCTCACAACCAAAGTAATGATTTAAAAAACAAAAGCCCTCATGGTTTTGGCTCTGAGGGCACTCCTGGCCCTTTATCCCAGGCCTCTCTCCCACTCACCTGCAGAAACTCAGCCCCATCTTTTAGTCCCCTAAGCAACTCCTATGCACGTGGCATACACAAGCTAATTCATCCCACCTAGGGCCCCAGGGCAGCACCCAAAGCCCTACTCCAAGTGTTTGTGAGGGGTAATCAGTCTCCACTGTGGGGAAGGCTGGGAGCACCATGTGTACCCATGCGATGGCTGTGCCTTCCTCCTGCCTCTAAACCTGCAGAGAGGAGCAGGGCACCAGCAAGCAGATGAACCCTGGGTTGTGGTTTGTGAGCTGCCCTGAGGCCAGGCAGCAGTCCTGCATGCAGGCAGATGAGTCCCAGTGGTGCATCACCCCTTACCAGGGCCAGCTCCTTGCTCTGCTTCTGCGTTTCTGTCTTTGCTGCCTCCAGCTGCTCTTGGGACACTGATAAGAGCTGTCTCAGCTGGTGAAAAGAAACAGGAAGCAGACGTGAGGAAGAGCATTAGGGTTTGGGTTTTTATCTCCAGCCACACCTCTGAGAGGCCGTGGCCCACCTCACAACACAGAAGTCCTGTTCTGGCCACTCCCCATCTCATTTTGCTGCCCTCTGATCTCCCAGCCCCATCATCCTGGTGCCCTCAGAGAGGTAAAAAGGCAAACATGCATATGTACTTCATGTTGGAGCTCTGCAGCCCAGGGAGGCACTGTTACAACTCAACACCATCTCAGAGAAGCAGTGATAGCATCACTTGTTAATGGCTGCTCAAAGAGGCACTTGGGACAGCTTTGCCTCACCTGAGACACAGAAATCCCACAGGGCACTGAGGTGCAGTGGGCATCTCCATATAGATCTCCATCAGCCTGCCAACTTATCCCAACACCAGATGCCCACAACCCAGACTGGAGCAAACGTCTCCAGCTACTTTCTCCTGATTTGCAAACCTGCAAATCCCTGGGGCACTCCTCAAACCCCCAAAAAGTGGAGGGGTGGTGAGTCCAACTTAGAAGAAGCAACATTTAAAGTAACATCTGCCACACTTACGCCTTCAACTTCTTTTGTGTAGTTTTGGCGTTCGGAGCTGGCTGTCTGCAAGTGATTTTCCAGTTGCGCTTCCAGGAGAGAGATGTATTCCTTTAGCTGGATTAAAAGGGAAAAATGCAGAGGGGGTTGAGGTACCAAACACCCCGGAGCCATCCCAAGCTGCAGCCCACCTTCCCCAGGATAGGTCAGGAGATGGGTTCCATTCAGCCCAAGCACAACACCCATCTGCCCAGTGTCCGTGCCGGGAACACAGAAGGCCAAAAACCTTACCTGGTCAGTGCTCTGCAGCTCTGCTTTCAACTTTTCTATCATGTCTTCAAGGGATTTCAACTGGAGTTGTGACTAAGCCAAGAGAAAGAAAAAAATCATCAGTAGAAGGCATTCCCAGATTTATTTTTGAGAAAAGGACATCATGGTTGCTGAATTCTTTGAACAGAAGAATTCCCCTGTTCTCCACGGAGAGGCAGAGCTGCTCAGGGCCTGCCCCAGCTGCCACGTCCATCCCAACACACACACACCAGCAGCCACGTCATCCCCACGCAGCACAGCTGCAGCCCTCAGTGCCAGACAGCCAGCAGTGGAATTAGAGATCTCCTGTACAAGAGCTCTCCCACCTCTCTGCAGTGCCTTAAGAACCCACAGGATGGGGAGCAACCACAGGAAGTAGTTTTCAGCTCTGCATTCAAGAGGATACTGAAGTCAGAGATAACTGAAGTCAGATTTGCAGAAAAGGCATGACCAGCCAAGCCCTCCCAGACCCCAGCTAAGTCACAGGAGTTCAGGACACAAGCTTTCCCTCAGACGGCTGGAGAGCACTGGCTCTTCAGCAGCAGCCAGCTGGCTCTGTAGCCAGTGAGAGGTACCCAAAGCTAGACAGACAGCTGGACCAAAAACTATTCACAGTACGTGGCTTGGACCTCAGCTCCTTTCTGAAACTTCAACCAAAGCCAAGCTCAACCTAGATACCAGGAGCAAGCCAAGTCCCTGAAAATAGGAGTCCAAGAGCACGGCACGTGCCCTGCCTCAGCCAAGCCAGCACCCACCAGGAGGGCTGAGTCTGACTTCCAAGTTTCAGAGCTGAGATTACTGAAGCAGTAATGTAGTTTCCCAATGATCACGCCTGCACCAGAGAACTGCAACCTATTCCTCCAGTACACAGTGGGCAGCGAGGTGGGAGTAAGAAGAGTTTAAGTGAGTTTCATGTCTGTTAATTTTGTGACAAGAGGTAGAAGAGAAAGGTCTCATGCCTCAGAGACCAAAGCTAGCAGGAACAGACAGGGTCACCGTCCAGTCTGCAACCAACAGGCCCTCTGCTCCACAAGCAACACACTCAGATGTCCCAAAGCACGCACCTTTTGGAGCTCCTCTTCAGAGACAGTGAGCTTTGCTTTCCACACCTGCTCCTCCTCCTCCACACTCTTCTGCAGGTTTCGCAGCATTCCTTCCTATTGGAAAAGCCCCAGATGAGCCCAAGCCTCCCACACCCTCCCAAATGGAGCGCCATGGCAGTCACCAGGGCTGGGTGCCATGGAACATCCATCCCTTCTCAAAAGATTTGAGCCATTGCAATTTGGGCCAATGCATCAGCAACAAAACCAGGTGCCCCAGGTGGGGCTGGGGGTGCTCAATTCCCAAGCTGCTTCAACCACTTTGCTTAACAGGGCCTTGCACGTGCCACTGTGCCTCAAGCAACATCCAGGAAGGTTTCCAACTTGATTAGAATGGATAAAATTCAGGCTTGTCCTCTTCCCCTGTCTCAGTGGGGAATAATCATCTCCATGGCAGCTCCAGCATACTGTACAAAGCCTACCAGCAGCCCATGATCTGCTGGGAAACTGAGCTGTATTTCTAGCAGAAGACCAACATGTTACAAGGAACTGTAACTTACTGTCTCTGCAAGGATAGCTCTGTACTGCTCGCATTCTGCTTGTAAAGTGCTCTGCGCTTCCTCTGCCTCTTTCAGTTTAAGTGCTGAATCCTGAGCAGGGAGATGGAGAAAGAGAAATGAGGAAAAGAAAAAAGCCACTTAAGCACTCGCTTGCCCCTCTACTTCCCAGCCCCCTCACTTACCACAGGGTCTGTCATAATTTTGTGTTGCTTTAGCACGTTCACAGCCTTCTCCTTAAACTCTTGTAGCCATGCTTCATAATCCTGAGTTTGAAAAACAGGACAAGGAGGGGAAAAGAAAAAAAATGTTTAGATGCTTGTCATTCCTACATGGCAGAGGCTCTGTAAGGGGGCTGGAATGGTAGGAGCCCACCTGCTGTGACACAGTGACTTCTGGGAGCGCAGAGAGCAGAGTTTCTTTGGTTCGTGTCTGGAACACATCAAGCTGGTGGGCCAACTCCTCCTGCAAGAGGAATACACTAGCATGGGGTGGAGGACTCGGGTGCTTGTGGACCAGGCTGGCAGCACCAGCCTTGCTTTTCTGTGCCTACACTGATAAGCTGTCACGGGAAAACCAGCAAGCAGAGAACACAGCCTCTGAGAATTACTAAAATATCCCTCCTCCTCCATCCACAGTCCTGGTTCCCCAGTGGTGATCTGTAGTGGATACACAGGCCTCAAGACAAGACCTGAGGAAGCTGGCGAGAAAGTTAAACCAGCACTGCTCCTAAGACAAGGCAGTGAGCCCAGGGCAAACAACTGGTGGCTCTGGGGAGGCTGAACGCTTCCATTACAACACTGACACCACAACTGAAGAGAAATACTGGGCTCACCTTTGCTTTTGTAGCAGCAAGTAGCTTTTCCTCGCATGCCTTCTCCATCGTGGTCAATGCTTCTACTGCTTTCCAGTTCTTCTCACGAAGGTCCTGCCGAGACCACACACACAAGGCTTATTGCCACACACCACAGTGAAGGCCACCAAGCTGCTTGCTGGCACTGCGGAGGATTTCAAAGCCTCCGTTCAGGAAAATGGGCAGCCCGCCCCTTTTGCCGAGGATCCCCCATCCCCCCACCCACATGCACTCCCTTTTCCTTGATCCCTGCAGCTGCCCAGAGCACCAGGCTCAAATCTTCCTGCAGGAACAGAACAGAGCAGGATGGAGATGAGCTCCAAAAGCAGCCATCAGAGCTGCCTGAAGAGGACACAGGCCTAGCAGAAGGCTGCAGTGTTGCCTGCAGATAATTCATGCAGCCTTGCAGTAGAGGGAAAAGGAGCAGAGTGGCAACAAGGAGTTGCCCTGACCCTGCTGGACAGCATCTTTTTGCTTAATAGGTCCTGAGCCCAGAAGGACAGAGGAGGGACACCTCCAACCACGCAACCCATCAGCTTAAGCACTCGAATCATGCACCCTGCCAGGGCCCTCCCGATCTCTGACAGATAAAGCAATACCCCAGTGCTCCATGGGGCTGAAAGAACCCATGCTGCCTAAAGAGCAACTGTTAGCATTCTGACCCCAAGGATTTGGGTTTTATAGGAAAAAGAATCTGAGCAGCAAAAGTTGAGCCCAGTTCATTCCACATACATTGTTCTTTGTCTTCTGTTGTTCCATCGCCTCTCGCAGCTCTGCTGCTTCCCTTTCCAAGGACAAGAGCTGGTCCGTTTTCTCCTGGAGCCTGGAATGGTATGATGAATGGCATGATGCAGGAGTGAGCTTCCACCTCCACCTTCCATCCCAGGCAGTGAACTCTGAGTACGGGACCACAGCCCTATTTGGGATCTGCTCTTGGATTTACAAGCAGTGGGAAGCTGAACTTGGATGGAGAGAGAAAGGGAGCAGGCTGCACTTGCTGGGATTAAAACCAGGAAATGAAAGACCATGGCAATGCTGGAGTGGGATCAAGTTTTCTTAAAAGCAATAGTAAGTGAGTAGTTGTCTGGCTGCACATCTAGGACAAGACAACTTGAGCCAAAGGCCACAAGCTCTGGATCATACAACTGGAACCACACCCAGCACACTTCCATTCAGGGCTCATTAGGCTGAGATAGCCCACAGCTCTACATTTTGAAGGTATCATCCTACTATCTCCAGTAACCACAAAACAGCACCACCAGCTAGACATCTCTCAGCCTGCAGCTTCCCTCCACACCCTCAGGCCCTCATCTGCCCCGAAGGGACTCTCATCTTGAGCAGAACAAGGGAGATACAAGTCCCTGACACAAATCACTCAAATATCTTGGGGTCCCAGGACCTCAGGTTGATCAGGTGCCCTCCTTTAGAGGAACTCTGGGTGCTCGCTTGCAGCGAGGGCACCTTTGAATTCCTTCTGCTACAGACAGAGCCTGAAACTTCTCGGAGGTGCCCAGCACATGGGCGAGAGGCAGCAGCCACAACTTGTGGTGTGGGAAACTCCAATCAGATGCCATGAAATCCTTTTTCTCTTATACAAGTAGATGTCAAACAGAAGAACAGGGACACAGAGAGGTGGTGAACCTCCATCCCTGAAGACATCCCAAACTCACCTGAAATAGCCCCGAAATCCTTGATCTGGATAGCCCAGCTTTGAGCACAGACTTTAATTAGTAACATTGCAGGTCCTCATCTACTTTCAGCCCCAACAACTTCCCCAGCCAGTTGTACATGAACAGTTAGCCTTCACGTGCCAGACAGCAATTAAATTGTCACTTCAGAATGGATTGGCTGTTATTTGGGGCCAGCAGGCCAGCACTAGAACCGATTAATACCTTAAACAGCTGCACCGACCAGGATTTACCTCGTCTTCCTGGCTACACAGTCCCCCCAGGCTGTCTAACAGGGAGAGCAGGAAGTACTCATCCACACAGCTCAGCACTGGGCAAAGTCTGGGATGCACAGACAGCAAGTTGGAAGAAGAAGCAGTTTGTATATGCTAGAGAGCACCCAGACATACCTTAGCTGCAGCTGCTTCATTTCTGCTTCATTGGCTGCCTAGAAACAGAGAAATCACTTTCATTATCTTCCCTAGACAAGTGATGCAGATCAGCCATTTCAGTGGCACCCCAGGGAAGATTTGTTAGCAGAAATAACAGATACTAATATCACAGTGCAAAAACACCTGGTTGGGCCTGGTGCTAAGAGCTGAACCACCCACTACCAGCTGGGCACAGGCAGATCCCTTCCACATCTGTCACAAAGCAATGCAACCTCCTTCCCTCCTCTCACCCAAATTAAAAATGCACAGGACCTGCAGGTCTCTGTCTTTTTCTGCCTCCCTCATCTGGCCTGCTTCCAGCAGAGCTTCAATAGATTTGATTCTCTCCAGAAGCCTCGTGTTCTCTGAGCTGGCATCCTGCAGTTTCCCCTTCAAGCTGTCCAGCTCCAGCAATTTGCTTTTGACCTCTGTTTCAGAGCTCAGCAGCTTGGCCTGCAGTTCTGCCAGAGGAAGGGGAGAGAAACACACTAAGGTAGGTGCAACAAACAGAGACTCCCCATCCTGCCCTGCCCCAGAACAACCCTTGGCCAAAGAAGCCTTGGCCATGGATGCTTTCCCAGGGTATAGAATAGGCAGGAAGGGATGTGAGACAGCACAAGCTGACACAGGATAGAAGCACTGCAGTGGCAACCCAGGAGAGGATCACAGCCTCTTCCTGCAGCACCAGCCAGGTACCAGCCCCTTGTCTTGCTTGTATTGATGCTAGAAAGCCAAACTCATCCCCAGGTCTACCCATCCTGCCTTCAACAGCCCCATCCAACACTCAGCCCCAAAAGCTCAACATCTGCTTTGTTTTCCAGCTGCCCCACAGCTATCCCTGTGCTGTTTCATTGTCCTCACCAGCAATGCTCTGCTGCTGCCCTTTGGCCTTTTCTGCATCTGCTACCAGGCTCCTGTAGCTGCTCTGGGTTTTGCGAAGCTCATCGCTTACTTCATCCAATCTCTTCTGCAGTGTCACCTCCACTTCTCTGTGTGTAGCCTGCATGGCAGAAAAAGAAGGCTTTAAAGAGCATACCAGGCACCCTGGTCATCATGCCAATCTCGCCCCTGGGTCTGCAAGGGAGCTGAGTGCTGAAAACCCTCTGAAAGCCCTGGTCATAGAAGCATAAAGTCATTAAGATTGAAAAAGACCACTAAGATAAGATCATCATGTCCAACCATCAACCCATCCCCACCACTATCCATGTCAGTGCCACATCTCCATGGTTCTTGAGCCTCCCCAGGGACATTGACTCCACCACCTCCCTGGCAGCCTGTGCCACTGCCTCGCCACTCTTCTGAGAAAAAAATGTTTCCTAATACCCAACCCAAAAGCACTGTAACACACAGCACTGCAGAAAGCCTCCCCTTTGCAAAGCCCCAGTCGATGCTCAGAGCCCAAACACCCCATGGCTCAGCAGCACACACTGATGTCTCTGAACTTCTCTGCTGCAGGTTTACTCTGGCAGGCACTGCACAGCTCTATTTACTGACCACACTCACAGCTGCCGCCGTGCGGTGGGGAGATGAGGAGAATGTCCTGCCAGCAATACACAGGATATCACAAGAGCTCCTTACACCAAGGAGGTCATCCTCAACTTTTTTAGCTCCCAGAAAGCAGATGCCATGCAGGCAGCTGATGCCTCAGCCCAGCATGTAGAGGTCTGACACTGCCATCAGAGAGACTCAGACGCCCAGCCACGTGTTTCCACAGGCAGTGGAATTTTTTATGTGGTTTGGGCCAGAGAAGACTTTTTTTCCATCTTAGAAAGCAGCAGAGGAGAGGCCAAGATGTGTGCTTAGAGGGGGAAGGTAGAAAGAGAAGCATGAGGCACGTGCTAAAAATCAGCAGCTCCGCACATCACACCACTGCAATGCTTTGTGTGGAGAAGACAGGAAAAGGCAACCAGCAGCCCAGAGCTCATGTGCATGATGCTTCCAGAACTGCTCTGAGGATTTAACCACGTCCTCAGTTAAGAGCTCCAGGCAGCACTGGGAAGCATATTCTCTCCATCACCATAGGCACTTAAACACATAACCAGCTCTGAAGCCTTGCAGTTAGTACGATGGCTTATGCGACCAGTATAAAGGCATGCAACAAGCTGACAGCCTTTGAGAAATTCTCCTAAAAGTGTGCCTAGAAGTTGGTGCTTTAAGGCAGCTTCTGCCCTCACATAAGTACCGTGCTTTCATCACCAACCAGGCTCCTTGTTGTCACTGTTGCTTGACTGCAAAAGCAACAGGGGCTCAAAAATGATCCACTGAAAGGAGGACTGCACCCTCAGGCATGCAGAAAATGAAGAGGTAGGACACTGTGTGCCTACACTGCTCCCAGCTCCTGGTTTAGCCAAGCCCCAGCACAAGCACTGCCCTGCCAGAAGATGCTTCCCCCTGCACGCTGGCAACACACTCCAACCACAGCCTGCCCCAAGTCTGTGCTTGGGAGGTGGGTTTTGAGCACCCAAAGAAACAAACAACCCAGCCACAACCTGGTGACAACAAAAAAGCCACAGTTCTATCCCCTGTGCTAGCATTAACAGGCCTGAAAACAGAGCTGTGGGTTCACTCCTTCGCTCTCTCATCTGCATAAGCACAGACAGAAGCTACTGTGGGCCAGCGGGTTTCCCACCACATCTCAGGGGGTTTCTACAGAAGGGGAAGGAACACTGCTGCAGAAAAAGCCCTCCTTCTCCCAGGTGCTCCTCTCCCTGCTGCCTCCAAAGCTCCAGCCACCACCAGGAGGTGGTGCCTGCCCATGTTTGGTCCCACAAGGACCAGGAGGCAAGGCCAGATGCTCCCTGCCCATTCAGCACCAAGTACACCCAGCAGCATATATAGTCTGGGTTTCCCCCAATACCTTCACACCAGTCCCACAGATGTGTGAGAAGAATGGTTTTAACTAAGTCTCAGGCTGCCTGGGCTTTGCTGGTGATGCTACAAGAAAGCCACAATGCATGTGACAAACTAACACAGGGGAGACTATTAAGAGATCTGCAAAGCAGTTTGCTTTCCAGCTGTGGATAGTCATCTCTCCACAAGCTCCTTTGATAGCCAAGTCCCCACACCTCACACAATTCAGTTACCCTTAATGATATCTGAGCCTCTTTGCCCCTAACCAACCTGGAAAGAGACAGTTTTACTGAGTAGGGTAAGGTGTGTGCATGCATGTGGGCACAGAGCATGTCTGCACACTCCCAGCAGCATGCACACAGCCTCATCTCCTAACAGCTGACGTCAGTTTCTTACAGCCAGTGTCCCTCACAACCACCCTCCCTACAGAAAGGGGGGTGAGAAGTCAGTGTCTGAGATGAGCACTTTCCCTTTTGAAGGCTGGCACAGGGGAAGAGCTGTCTGTATATGGCACTTCACTCTAAGCAACTGCCCATTTCCACTGGAAAAAAAAAAAAAAGACCTCCTAAGGTCACAAACCCAGAACACTGCAAGACTTGGCTCTCGCAGCAAATCCTCTCTCTCTGTCCAACCCTCTACGGTTTGCAGAGAGAATGACCAGAAACACATGGAGATTAAGCAACTCAGACAAGATCAGAAGGAAAACATTTGGCAAAGCCCCACACTCCTGGTTAGCTCAAGCCAACTGTCCCCCACCCCAGGCTGGAGCTGCAGCTAGCACAGACCCTCCTGCAGGGCACCAAGCCCAAGCTGGTGGAGCAGGCTGGCAGTGCCTGCCTGACCTGTAGCTGCTCGATCTGCTTCTCTGACGCTGCTGCTTTGATCTCCCAGCTCTTTTTCTGCTGCTCCTCTTGCTGTAGCACCTCTGATTTTTCAGACAGCTCTTTCATCAGCTTGTTGCATTCCTGCCGTAACTTGGCCAGCTCAGCGTTTTGCCTGGAAAAAGCAGGGTTCTCTTATCCTTGGTGCTACTTACAGAGGAATACAACCGCTTGTGGGCCTGAAATAGGACTTGAAGCATTTTAGTGGTTGCATTTTCCTATTTCTAGGGCCCGCCTGGTCCTTCAGGGAGGGGGTGGAAAGTTGACAAATCACTTTTTAAAAGCCGTATTTCAATCACAGGAGACATTCCTTTCTTATGAAGTAGAAGACACGAGGATCTGTGTTCCCAGACACAAGAGGAAGTTCTCTAAGCATCTGGAGTCCAGTCTGTAATTATTTTACTGCTGTTAATCACCAGCTATTTTATATTTTCTATAAAAAGGAGTGTGAAATTCTTCTATCTAGCTCATATTTGTTCTACAGGCATCAGGCACGTCTCGGCTCCCTGCATCGTCACTCATTTCAAAGAGCCAGCTGAATTTCTTCTTGGGTCAGGAAGTATGAGCTCACCTAAGCAGGGAAGGGCCCCAGCGCCTCCTGCTCTTTTCTCCCTCCCACTGCCTGCTGGCTGAAGCAGCAGCACAGATAGCCCTGGGCTCACAGCAGATGGGGTTTCCCCTGCCCTCCCACAATATCACAAGCATGGGAAAGACATCTTCATTTCCCCTGCCTGACCCCAAAAACCATTTGCAAACACTTCCTCACTCCCACCCCTACCTCCACCCAGCAATAGGCTTTGCAGGGGGAGGTCCCTTCAGTAAGTGAGAAAGGCCAAGCCCAAAGGAGAGCTAATCCCTGCTGCCCAAAGGCCGTCTTAGCCTCTGCCCCCACCCCAGCCATGGGCTTACTTGCTCTCCGTCTGGCTGGTGGCCTGGTTGAGTGCATCCCTCAGGATGGAGTTCTCCTGCTGCAGGCGAGCAAGCTGCGTGTTGGGGCCATTCTCCAGCTGCTCCTGCAGGGCCCGAATCTAGAGGAGCCCAACAGAGGTTATGCTGCTTTGTGGAGTGCACGCAACGTCCCAGTTCAGCCTGGGACATACACATGAAGGATGGGCCATGGAGCTTTGCCCCTTCATCAGTCTACAGACACCAACAGCCCCCAGAACATGACGTCTCACTAAGATGTTCCCATACACTCACTCCCCCTTGAGCAACAGTTCAATAAAGCCCACATTGAAGAACTGAGCATCAGAGAGTCACTCCCACCTCCTCAAGCCTCAGATCTCTCCTTGCACCACTCTGCATCTCCATGAACCGCAGAAAAGTCATTAGGCAGCAAGAAGAGGATGTCCTGTAGCCTACCTTTCCCTGGAGCTGCTGCGTTTCATTAACGTGGTCCTGGTAGCTCGCCTGCATCCGTGCCTGGACAGCAGTGATCTCCCGCTCACGGGTGACCAGCTGTTCCTTCAGCTTGCTCTCACTGGCTGCTGCCTTGGCCCTCTCAGCTGCCAGTTCCTGCATGGAGAAAAGCCGCCTGCTTAGTCCTCAGGGCTCCAGTTTCCTCCTTACAAGGGAACACAAAACTTGGCCGCCTAATTCAGAAGATGCAGAAGTTCAGTCATTTCAGCACTACCAGCTACCCGGGCACCCCTACACCAAGGCTGCACAGCCAAGCTAAGTCATTCAGCACTTACATTTCTACCCGCATCTTCTTTTGGGCTCTGTGGCCACTGGATGCCACTGTTGTTCCACAGTGGGCCAGCTGTGAGAAAGCAGTAAAACGGCATGGATTTTTTCTCCTGCTCATCAGACAAAATTTGGGCACAAAGCAGGGGAAAAAAAAAAAGAAAAAAAAAAACAACAAGAAGAGCACCCACCACCCCTTGCAGAGGCAGAATTAGTGCTTGATCCAGCAGTTGGCAACTCTGCTTGCAGCAGGGGTTTGCAACTAGACAATCTTTAAGGTCCCCTCCAACCCAAGCCATTCTGTGATTCTATGACTACTTTTGGGCAGCTGGGCTATGTTGTATGGGCTGTGTGGGACAGTGACACAATTGTGCTGGATGGCTTTGTCTTTCCTTTCCCACCTGTTGCTGCCTAGTCCTGCTGGCAGCAAGATAGAGGCAAATGGACAAAGACTGTGGCCATCTCAAAGGGATGAGATGTGGGAACTAAGAGGGTCATGGCCTGGATGCTTTGTCAAAGTGGGGTGAGCCACCGTGACACTGGGCAGGCCGTACAGTGCTTACCTTGTTCAACTCCCGCAGCTTGTTTCTGGCAGCAGCTGCATCTTCCTGCTCAGCAGTGAGCTGCTTCTCCTTCTCTTCCAGCTGGCGCTTCAGGACAGCAACTGGGTCACCCTTCTGCATAGCCTGTAAGAGTGAGGTGGCACGTGAGTGGGGACCATTTCCAAACCCACTGTCTTGCTCCACAGGCAGAAGCCACCCAAAGTGCTTCAACAGGACTTCCAACAAAGCTCCAGCCTCCAGAACTGAACCGTGGGGTCAGTAGGACCCCCAGCCCACCCAAAGACTTGGAGCTCTCCCTGCCGAGGCTTGACAGAGGCAGAAGCAGCAACAGTGGGTGGCCATGAGGGTGCCCACAGCCCTACCGTGTGCCAGGTGTCCTGCACGATGCCCGCTCTCTCCGTCAG
>JAOWBP010001760.1:8762828-8780491 GCA_028571105.1 Tragopan temminckii | reverse complement strand
TTTTTCTTTTTTAAAGGCTGTACTTAAGTGTGGAGGATTTTGTCAATTGCTCTCATCTTTGGCAATTTCTAACTTATATGTAGAGCTATTCATTGGGCACAGAGTTTAAGATCTTGGCTGCACTTCCCAAAATAATCATCAGTATTGCGGTTGCTTGGAAGTTATCTAGCCACCTCTGTTCCAGACACACTATCTGCATTTATCTAATGAGAATTTCATGTAGCCCAGCCCTGCACTGGTTTCTAAAGGGCTGGAAAGCCAATTTTCACAGCTCTAATCTCTGCAAGGCACTCAGGACGGAAACCAAAGCATGCAAATGGAAAAAAAAGTTTCTTCTGTCACTTAGCAACAAGATAGCAAACCTCAGATGTCGAAAAACGAGTGATTACGCTTCCCAACGTTAAGTGATTACTTTTGAAATACCTCATGTTTTAAAGACAACACAATCTAAATGCTATATCTGCTTTTTTTAAAATTATTTTTCTTAAAACATATCAATCATAAATCATGATTAAATTCTCAAGCTTTCCTCTGCAAAACAGGCAGCCAGAAAGAAATGCAATATAACAATTGATAGGATTTGCAAATATTCCTATCACTCCAGAGGCTGAAGCTTAAACAAAATGTACAAATTAGTGTGAAATCTCTTGAAGGAATTGAAATCCCCAAGAATTAACGAACTAAACTGCCACGCAGATGTTTGAACAGCTACTTCCTGGTCAGGCAAGTAGTCTCTTTTGGGGAACACTGACACTGTGACTCAAACCCTTCCTCTTTTCAAATGCCAGGGAACTCTACTATCAGAAGGGACAGAACAAAAAGAAGCGAGGCAGCAAGATGAGGAATTAGTTAACCTCACTGATACTTGATATTTTCTTTCCAGTCATCCCGAATCATTTTGTGTCAGGTCAAACTATTACATTAGTCACTTGAATTCTGGCCACTAAACTTCAGGACTCCAATCAAACAGACCTACAGCTACTACAAATCACTGTATAACAAGGCCTTATTTACCATGGCTGCACTTCACTACAAAAATAGAGAGTGGCTGAGCATGCCTTGAGGCAGTCATCACAAGCATGCCACAGCCACTTCAGCATCAAGCAGCACTATCCACCCAGGAGTCCCTCTGTGCTGAGCACAGTCTGTACGCAGCAAGAAGCCTGCAGGCACTACATTCCAGCACTCCACCTTTGGGTATGAAAACACAGGCAACCAAATAACATCAATTTGCCACGTGGGGTGATGCTTTCTCTGATGCCAACAGCAGAAAAAGGACTTAACTCCTTAGAGCTCTTCATAACTTTCAAATATGAGGATATGTCCCCTCACACACTGTTGGCTCCCTGGGGGAAAAAAAGCACTTCTCCAAAAGTATTCATTGAAACTACTCCCAAAGCCAATTCCCTAATTTCCTTCTAATTCCCAGACAAAATGTTGCTTTGCTTTGATAAGGGGAAAAAAGGTGCTGAGTAGGTAATGAGTGCATTAATGGTCTGCTTTCCTGCTGCTTGCCATAGTCTCTCTCTCCCTAGGTCTAGCTATTCATGTTACACAGCAATATGAAGCTCTCTGAGTGCTAGAAGTCGCTTCATTCTCCTCTGCAGTACCGCATTTGCAGATAGGTGATGAGTTCAGTGTCTAGCTGCCACAAACTAACTGCAGATCGCTGAGCTGAAGTCAGCTGGCATTGAGTGAAGACCTGTGTGATCCTTCTGCGCCTTTTTTGAAGATTAGATCTCTGAACAAGAAAATCGTGAATTCAGAGAACCATCAGTGTTCCTATTTATTGAAATTCTAGTTCAACTGATTGCTTGCAAAACCAGCACAGGCAAGGCTGTTACTCAAAAACACACAAAGTAGCTGAACACGTCAAATGATTTTTGAATCGAGACCCAGACTCAGGAGAGGGAGATCAGAAAAAAAGCCTCAATACCACTCATTTAATTCCATTATTATTTCCATTATTATTTCTTTCTTTCTGCCCTCAGCATATTTCCCTTCTTTCCTATGGAGAAAGTCCCTCCAGTAAGCCATTGCTAATGAAGAAAAAGGCATATTACTTGTAATTCTGATTGATTAGCATGAACAACTCATGGCACGCCATGCACTAATCCACCTTCACACATAATTAATGTCCATTTTAATAACATCAGGAATGCAAGCTCTCTTCTTCCCACCCTAAAGGATTTGGACCGTAAAAAGGTCCAACGTTTCAAGGTCACCCCTGAAGTGTGTTTTGGAAATTATTTACCCTTTTGCTTACCCAGATTTGCAAAAGGAAAATGAGCAGTTCCAACTTTAAGCAAGACGAGGACATCCTCTCCCCAATGCCAGATGAAGGCACTTGCTGTGGTTCCAGAATTGGTTTCCAGAATTACAAGAGAAGCTAAAACAGCCTCCTCTTTTCTGTTATGAAGGCTAGTCTGCTGTAGGAGGGAAAAGGCAGAGCGCAAACCTCTTAACATTAGACAGAAGAGATGGAGACAACATCTACACAGCACCTCAACTTCTGGAACACCAGGGTTTCCACAATCTGAATAACCGCCCCGTTCACCAACCACACCAAATGTCTTGGTGGGAGTTTCAAGAAGGAAAAAGGAAATTGAAGAAAATATTGTAGAATAGAGGCATGCACCTTGCAACAACCCCTAGCTGTGCAAAGAGAAGGAAGAAGTGAGCACAGAAAGAATTGAATCTATGAGAAACTACTTTCAGAACAGATCACAGCTCATAGATAAGGGCTCTGATGATCAAAATGCTACATATAGAGGAATCTGACGAGAATCTGAGAAAGCCTGTGAAGAAAAATAAAAATTGGGATATTTCATTTGTTCTGCTACTGAAGGTGCATCTTGCTCCAGCAAGCTCTCCAAGTCCCGCCAGCCCCACTCTAGCCATGCTATCTACTATGTCCTTGTTCAGGAATTTTAAGCAGCAGTTCAGAAATGATTGTTTTACTAAGTGGGTAGCAAGTTGCTCTGGAGACCAGCAGTTCCACAGTACCTTCATAGTTCGGCCATGCCACCTCTAGCTCTCTATGTCTCTTACTGCCCTCTTAATTTTTTCTAATCACTATTTGCCACCCAGCAGTTACCTCTGTAATGTGCATGCACAGCACTAAAGGCTGGCAAACACAGATAAGTGAGTCCATGCTATGAGGCATGACTTGAGGTGTGGCTCAAAGGAATGCCTCTCTCCACTCCTTTCCCCACAGCCATTCCACTCTTACTTTTACTTGTTTGTGAGGCAGATGCTGGCAGGGCTGGGATAGCTCAGCCTACCTTAGGAACTTCCATGGCCTCACTTGCTAGCAGGATGTGGTGTCTGTTTCCACCTCTAGCAAGTGCCTGACAACATAATTCTATTGAATTTCTCAGAGGATAATACAGGTTTTCAAAGAGATTTCTGGAGGTCATCAAGTCCAGCTCCTTGCCCAGAGCAGATCCAGTCCAATCAGGTTCCTCAGGGTCCCATTCAACGGCAGCTAAACCTAGGAGGCAATTCTCTCTGTTGGCTTAAAATGGGAGTAAAGCTACCCCTGCCCTGACCTGCTGACAGTTTGTCCTACACATTGCTTAATGCATGGGTTGGCCCTTGACTGATATATTTATACTACCCAGTGCATACAGGGCTTTTTGAGTTTAATAAACTGGGAAAGGCCTAACCAGAAAAGATTGACTACTAACCATCTATATGGCCTCAAGATCCTGGACAGCCACAGGTCTACAGTTCTGAAGCTCTGAAGACAAGGACTCTGACAAATAATCTCTAGCAAGCCTGCTTGCTGCTAAAGACATTTATTTCTATCTCATATATGATGTTTGGAGCTCCAAATCTTAAACTGTGGATATCCAACCTTACCAAAATAATAAAAGACATCTGGAAAAGGAAAATCACACCCAAAGTAGTGTATTTGTCTCATCTTAACAAGTTTAAGGTCTAGATCTAAAATCATCATTTTGCCCATGGATCTTTTATGTATGCAGTTAACTTAATGACAAGCAACATCAGCACCATTTTTCAGATGGCCAGACAACAGTGTTTCCATATAGATAGATGCAAATAAACACAAACAAGATTTTTATAAATGCTTCTTACTGAACAGGAACCCAAGTACGTTATTCATCATGACATGGAAAGGTCTGAGAGCTTAGTTTTGGAAAAGCTGAGAAGAATCATTTCTGGCCCATTTCTAACTGCAAGTATAAGCAGCTTGCTTTTTCTCTCGAGTGCAGCAGCCCAGCAGTTGGCCGTGTTGACCTCTACCTTACCCTGTGTTTGTCTGAGCCAGGCAGTCTCAACTGAGAGCTGCTGGAAGGTACTGGCAGAAGTGGCAGAAAGCCTGGTGACACCACATTCTCCCAGGATCCTAAACCATAGCTGCCTGCAGAATGCTAGAAGCGATCAGCAAGGGTTGTTGTAGAGTTCAATACTGGCTGGAAGCACTATCTACCACCCCTGGTCATGAGAGAGAAACCATATTCGTTCCAAAACAGACATTCTTAGAGCAGGACAGCAGTCTCTGGACAAGAGCCAGTAGCTGCAAAGAAACGATTTCATATGCAGCTGGGCTATGTGGAGATATATGAACTTCACGTCATCTTCCCTTTCTTTTGTTCCTGCACTCACAGCAGTCATATGTACCCCAGGATTTTCTTTAGATGGGCTGTTGGCCTTGGACAGCAATACATTCTGGTTCCTCACCTTTCTGGAGCCAGGACCTCCCCACTGCATGCTCCCACCACAAGTTTTCTGAGTATGTCATACTCATTCCACTGTTGTTTCTTAGGACTCCTACAAGCTCTGCAGACCCTTTATTTTCATTCTGCAAATGGGGGATACAGTTCACCACATGAATTCAAGAGTCAGTCAGGATGGTCAGAAACTTGACCTCTTCTCCAAGACGCTGGACGGGGCAAAGCCCTGGGACACAACAGGGCTTCTGTTCTCATCACTAGCTGCTAGGGTGGCTGGGGCTCAAAACATCCATGCTGGAAGGACTGCACTCAGATTAGGTGCTGTTTACGGGGCTGTGCCCAATACAGTCAGCTCCCAGGCACAACATCATAAGTCTGCAACAAATGTGTTTAGACCTTCATCTTCCACGTTTCAGAAAGCACCACCGTTTGGGTTAAGCTGGCACCTCAATTTGAATTGGCCTTTTAGCTCCAGGAACAGTGTGCAAAAAACAAAAAAAAACAGACTACAGACAGGTAACAATATACAATTATCATTCCCATGTCATACAAGTAGGGGATAGAAGAGAGAAGGATCTCCTTGCTTTTCATCCTCCAACTTCTTTCACACCATCCAACAGTTTCATTGGCAGTACGGCCCCACACAGGCCCTCAGGTCTGCTTGGAGAACACAAATTCCATCTCCCTGAATTCCTGCATTATGTATGTCTTTCACCAAAAATTCAGTTATATCAGTTATATCCTCTGGAAAAACAGAACGAGACAACAACTTCCCCAGTCACGAGATGATGAACTCAAATGTGATTTTGGGTAACTGGGCTGAGCCACTCGGAAACTCTGTGCGCTCAGCTGATGCAAGGCAGATCTCCAGGTGCACCACTGCCTACCCAAAGTGGAATTTTCCAGCACCAGCTGAAAACAAAGCTGGGAAGCAACAGATCAGATGAAGAAGCTAAAATGAGGAAAGGAAGAAAACACCAAAGCCAAGGTCTACGTCAAAACCTAACCAAACTGAAGTGTTCAGGCAGAAACATTAAAGCCGAAGGAGAAAGAAGCATGAACCAAAAGAGATTCAGAATGAAATTCTTAACTCAGAAGAAAAGGTGATGAGAAGCAGAACAAGAGGCAAAGTGATATGGAAACAACGCTAAAAAAAACAGTTGAAAAACAGGTACTCTAAATATATATATATATACATCACGAAAATGATGACTTCTGATAAAAATCAGTATTGCCTGACCAAAGAGAAGCTAAACTGATCCCAAAATCATGTGTCCTCGTTCCAGCAGTAAGAACCAAAAAGTGAGATATTGATACATTTCCAAATGACGGTCTAAATCAGTCTAGAGCTGTTTATTTGCTGTCTAGATTTTAAAGCTGTGAACCAAGTTTTCCATTGTGTTTGGGTTTGATTTCAACATCCTATCTGGAACATTCAGCTCATGTTTTCATGTTTTTCTAAGCAACCAGGAGGGTTAGAAAGTTACTTTTTTTAAATGAGAAAATGGAGATTCTTATGTAATACCTTCCTTCCAGCAGCTGGGAATTCAAGAAAAGATATATAAAACATCTCAAGACTGCTGACACAACCATAATGCTTAGTAACACAATAAAAAAATGCTGTCCATTTCCCCTCCACACATAACTCTTATTTTTATAATTCATTCTCTCTGCCAAAGAGTTTACTGCAGTGTTTACTGAACCAGTGTACTAACATGAACTATTTGTAACTTCTTTAAAGAATTTCCATCAAAGCATGACTTGGATGGCTCAACAAGGAAATATCAGCGATACTACACCTGTCACAGACAAACAAATAACATCTGTGCTTGGATAAGATCAAGACATTGTTTTATGGAGAAGCAGCGCTCCCAAGACCGTCACAAATCCACAAGATGCCTGCAAGTGCCAGATTTTACATTCACATCTCAAAGTCAGCTCAAGCAAGTGGAAAATCACAAGTAGACACAGAGTCCCTTAATGATTTCATCAATTGCTTAGAAGAGTCCTGGGCTGTGTTTGTTCTGGCAAGTACATGAAATATCTAAGCCTCGGGAAAATGCAACTGTGTTGGAGCTTGTAAATAAATGATGAAGCAAGTTCTCCCCCTCCAGAAGAGCCCTGGCTCTTTTTTTTTTTTTTTTTTTTGCATGTGAATATTCACACCTGATTGCATGGTGGTATATGCTGATCTTGTGATAGGTATGACCCCAAATGCACTCTAACCTTTGAAACATTTCCCCAGACCCTCACCAAGTTTACAACTGCAGGTGTTCTACTCTTTGGAATTACCTTTTGGAGCAGAATTCCTTCCAGGCTGTCTAACTCACCAGGGCTTTTGTGCTCTCATGCAGTTACATTGCAGCTTTGTTGCAACAGTAGGATTCCTCCAAGCTAAGACCCTGTTCTGGTGATCTCTGAAGGTATACGTTCTTTAGGGATAAGTTTCTAGTGAAAATCTGAATAATAATGATGTTTCACAAAAATGCAACCTATTTCAGCTTAATGTGGAACTCGTTTAGCTCACAACTGCTGCAGCATTGGAAACAATTCTCATCTATGCTAATGATCTTTTACGCTGCTCAGGACCCTTCATGAGGCACCAGCATAATTCACACCCCACGTAAAATCCCAGCACACTGGTGAGAATCAGGTGCTGCACCCAGAGCAAGGAGGTCAGTAGAACAAAGAGCACTTTGCCCTAGCAAGTCTGCCCAGCCCTGCATTCCCAAGAACATACCCATCCCAGGGTCTCTCATAAACTGCTGGAGCTGCCGTCCTCTCTCGTTGCAAACACAGATGTACATAACTGAGCAGTACTTAGGACTGCTACCGGGATAGCTTAGGGCCATCAGGTTTATGTGGTGCTCCTCCCCAGAGCAGCTGGAACTGACCAGAGAAGTGATAATGTTGCCAAACAGGCCTGTCTCCCCAGGTTGGGATAATGTTTCTGGACTGTTAACTCCAGCTGGAGGCACAAGGAGCTCACATTGGGATCATAAGTGCCAAAGCTTTGTCCTTGGCTTCCTAGGGACCTCTCTTTCTACTTCCCTGGCATTATGTTACCACTTCCAGCAGACGCCGTCCACAACCACTGCAGGTTAATCATGAGCCCAAGAAGAGGGGACTTGCCAGGCAGGTCACTGGGGGTGTTTTCCCTCCTCCACCCTTTTCCTGGGCCACAGAAGCTTTTGCTGCAGACGTCCTCTGCCCTGAGAGATCAGCTGAGAACACAGACAGAAGTTACAGTGTTCTTGATGGATGCTGCCTCTTGAGAACCTCCAAGAAAGAACATTCAATTCTCAAATAATCTAGTTCACTTGTTTTCTATTATCACCCGTGGAAACATCTTTCTAATCCTACATGTCCCTTTTTGTATACATCTTGCCTTCAGCTAGCATGAACACAAGAACACATTACTTTTTCTCAGTTGACCTCACATATGTTTTGAGATTGCTATAAAGTCTTGAGTCCTCCCTTCCTTAAGCCAAGCAACCTTCCAGCTCCCTGCATATTCCCTTGAAGATCATGCTTTTTAGATTAACGCTAGCCTTTATCTTTAACTGCTGTCCCCATTTCCCCCACCATGTGGCTGCAGGCCATTGCTCCATGGAAGATGCAGGATGAGCAGTGAAAAACAACCCTAAGTCTCCACCAGACTCTTTTGAGAGCATAATCAATAGCTATAAAAACTCCCACAAGATTGAGCTGTGGCACAATGGGCTGCTTCAGGAAGAAGGGAGCTTGATGCTTCCACACCATCTTATCCAGGAAATAGCAGTAATATTGAACAGAATTCCATCTTGGCCACAGCTACAACCAAATGTGGCCCTTCTTCATCTGCAGTCAACAAGGCAATTTGGGAAGTGGTCAGTCTTTGGGCTGCAGTTGCACAGTTAACACCCAGCGGTCTGAGGCTTTAGAGGTAAAGGCTTTTTCTAAACATTAGGTAGATGCTGCTTCTTTTGAGGCACGGACTCTAGGAACTGCTGGCATATAGTTCCAAAGTAGGCGACAAGAGACTAGCTCTGATAAGATTTGACCTCTAGTGACTTAGGTTCCCCAAGTTCCAAAGTTCCTTTGGGATTTCTGTCAGGTATAGTATGCACAGAAAAGAGGTGCCTAAGGAAAGATGGAGCTCATTGACTAAATTGAGAGGAGCTGCAACGACGGGCTCTTCAATCAGAAAGAGGTAGCTGAGACTATTAGTTTCCAGATTCATTTACCTCAAGATGCCAGGGTGTTCATGTAGGGCAGATCTGCCCCTAAGCTAATGTCTCGGCTGCAAGGGAGCCAGGGCTTCCTCATGCTCTCAGTGTGAAGAAGGCAAGGAGGAGAGGTGCAGAAGGAAGGCAAGACATCACCTCTCAGGGAAGAGAACACAGCCATTTCCTAGTGTTTACAGTCATTTACAGTGTTAACACTGCAACATTCAGATTGTTCAGCCAGATACAGCTTTCAGTTATCAGTTTCACATATAAGCCATTCACTGAAATAAACCAATTACCCATTTTTTCCTCCAGGTGTGAGGGGGTGATGTGCATGTGAAAGAGCCAGACAGAAGCAGGGTCAGGAGCTAAGTGCTGGCAGGGAGGAGAGCAGGTGATAAAGGGAAGAAATAGATTGCCCTGGTAAGTTAACCTAGTAATTAAACAGGAAGTGTTATCACGTGTGATTACAAAGTCAAATTAGTATCAATCAAAACCTATTTCATGTGATAACACTGTTTTAGAAGCACAAGCCACAAATGCAAATGCCATGTTCTTCTGTAGGATGACTTACAGTGAGGGTGTGCTTCAGGCAAATCCCCTCATGTCCTGCTATCCCATCAGCAAGGCTGTGAAGAACAACAGAGAGAAAAACTTTCTGCTGCCACCAGTTTTCCACCAGCTCACTTTGTTATCTCTGATTAGCCAGTCTCAACATTCCCAATTTAATATTTCCCTTTTCATAAGAAGCCTGCATTGAAAGGGGAAAATTCATCCAAGCACTACAGTCTTATAATAATATGAACAGTAATAATAATGAAGTAGAGCAAACACGAAGTCCAGCCCTTACTACAAGTGCAGGTTTGTGGTGGAGACTATATTCCCATGTTGGTCAGTATTTGCTCACCCTTGGACTGGTGTGAAGGTTGGGAGCTCTCTGGTGGCAACATGTGAATTTGCAAAGATGGATTTTCTGTGGCCCCTCTGCTTTTCCTTGCCCATGTGGAAGACGTGAGCACAGAGGAAAAACAGTCCTGTGCTGCCCTCTCCCCAAGGAACTCCAACCAAAGCATGTCTCTGCAGAGAGTAGCTTAACTAAACACAAGACAAGATGCTTTTATCTGCAGGGCTGCCTATTTCAGTGCCTGACACTCACAGCTCATAGCCCACTCCTCATGATGCTATAGCCCTTTCTCCTCCAGGCACATAAGCTATGCTAGGACACATGCTCACAAGCCAGGAAGCACCGTGCAGGTACCTACTGGCATTTGATTACCTAACAAAACAACCATACAGAGGTCAGATCAGCGTTTCTAGGGGCTGCAGCAGCTGAAGACCAAGGAAAATGGGGGACAATGCCGTTCTGAGAATCTGAGCTGCTGATGAGAGAGCGGGAAAGGCTGGTGGAATGTCTCATGGGAAGGCAAGGGCAAAGTGAAAAGGAAGGGGATGAAATCAGTCTGCTCTGTAACCTGTCAGTTGAGGACAAAAATACTCATCATCCCCATCCAGGTTTTACAGGACCCACAAGACCCAGACAATGAACAAGACAATCTGTACGAGAAACAGCTTGAACTGCCATTAATTCCACAAAACAACAGGCCTCCACTTTTCTCCACCTGACTTTTGGCACTGCTTTCTTAAGAAACAGTCAAGCTCAAGTGTCCAGAAGCCCCCAAACTGTTGGGGCCTCAGGGGATCTGGAGGAGGCAAACTACCCCATCTTGTACAGATGGCTCACACACAAAGCTCACTGCTGGCGGCCCGCATTGACACCCAGTTCACAACTGTGCACCACTGCTCCTTCTTGGTTGGGATGAGCAGATCCACAATATGGACATGTCTGGACATTCTCTCTCCAGCCCCTCTGCTTCTTCCCCCTCTGAGAAACTGTGTCAGGATCCACCTAGAGCTTGCCAAGTCTGCTAGCTTAAGCCTCTCTGGAAGAGGTGGTCCCAGCAGCTGGAGAAACAAGCACGTTGTGCAGGCAGGAAAAGCCACAGGGGGAGTTAAGGCCACAGGAAAGAAGCCCAGCTGCAACAAAACAAAACAAAACAAAAAAAAAAAAAAAAGAGAGAGAGAGAGAGAGAGATAGAATTGGCAACGCCCCTATTTGTATCTGACTAAGAAAGTCAGCACTGCTCTCCTACAGATGTGCAGAGGAAATACGTTCATGCCACAAGATGGTGCCCTGCCTTCACGGCTGACCTGCACCTTCTGCTCTGTTCCACCTGCGTTTGGTGCACACTGTCCTGCAAACTGCAGTGGGAGGGGAAACCCAGCCCCACTTTGCCTGCCCAGCAGGTGGTCTGAGGGTGGTCTGAGGTGGTCTGGGACCCTCCACACCCCAAACAGACTAAGCTGGATTTGGATTTGGGGACGAGAGACTGGAGAATCCGGCTAGAGGCACAGATAAGCTCAGAAACACCTTTCTGAGCACCATGAAAGTGCCACGTGTTGGAAGAAAGACTTTGGAGACGGGGAGCATGGCCCAAGGATTGGGTTTTGGTTACATTCAATCCTTACGAATCCTGGGAGTGGATGGCATGGGAGCCTGCCTGAGGGAGAAGCTGCTCCAGCAGGCCATAGAGCCCACATAGCACCAATGGGCTGCCTGCGTTTCCTGGCCTCCTCTGGCAGCGCAGCTGCGGCCACGCTCCTGCCAGCACCCACATGTGGCAGCCATGACCACCTGCCTGAGCACCAAGCTGCCTCTCTGGCAATGCCCATGGCTGACTGATGAAGGCTGGAAACGTGGCATCACTCAACTGGCCCCCTCAACAGACCAGAGGCCTTCCTCCAGCCAGCATGCCAAGCACAGGCCTCCACTGCGAGACCAGAACAGACCTAAGAGTGGGGTGGAAAAGGCTTGTTCCACTCACAGACCCTGTCTGCCAATGGAGGCCGTCCAACAGCCACTTCCTTGGACAAGGCCAGCCACAGCAGGACGACACAGCTCACCACGGCCCAACCAGCAGCCCAGCTGCCTGGCAGAATAGCTACCAAGCCACTCATGACCCCGTTCCCGACCTACACAGAGACCACATCCTTCAGGCCAACCATACCCACAACACAGAAAAAGAGAGAGCTCAGGGACAGTCAGAGCTCCCTATCCAAGGACTGCTGTTCAACAAGGAAGCACAGCTGGATCCTCCTTTTTCCCAGAGCCCATGCCCACAATGTCCCCCCACTCCTCTGATGAGCACTACCTTGCCTCCCTCATTCCACACGGCAGGAGCTGTAGGAGTGTTGTCTGTACGCACCCAAGGTCAGTTCATCAGGAAGGTAACATCCTTTTTTACACTACCCAGTGTATCAGAAGCTAAAAGGAATAAGTGAGCACAACTCGACGGCAGATGTGTCCTGCTGCCCATCCCACTGTGCTCTACAGGCACTGGCAATGCTGCACAGCCTGCAGTCAGGGCTGGGCTTTGGAAATGAGTTACTGCCTCTGTGTACCTGCTTCCAGTAACCATCCTGCGTTCCCAGAATAGCCTCCTCACACAACAACATCTTCCCAAAAATCACATGATGTTATCACATTATCTTTGAAAGTGGCTTCATTAACCCCCAACAAACCTCTCCCAAGACCTTCCCAGCTCTCAGACTGCTGCTGATGAATACCCTTCAGGCTGACTAATATGGTCTCATTGCTTCCTTTTTCATTACCCCATGCTCTTCTTATCTTATGGTTAGACAATAAGCAGATTAGGGCAGGGATTTGCCAGTCGGTGACTGTGCAGCACCTCACACGACTAGCGATACGTGTGGTAGGGCTAATTCTCATGCCACTTCATCTTATGCTCAGAAACCCTTCTGATAATGAACTCATGATTTTAACCACCCCCAGGTTCCCCCTATTTCCAGACAGGTTCAACAAGTGGCCTCAGCCCCAAGGAACACAAACAAGATGAAGTTCCCAAGTCAGAAGAAACAGCTGTTCTGCAGAAAAAACACACCGCCAAGAGGTTTTGTCATTATTCTGATGCAGCCAAGTGCAAAGCCTATCAAAAACAACCTACTGCAACAACTTTCTTCCTGGGTTGCAGTGTGAGAGTAGTGGGAGTTAATTAAGTCAGGAAAAAATATACGTGTTAATGACACTGCTGAGAGATGTCAGCGGCAACCACCTCCATGCTGGAACAAAGCCCACATAAGCCACAAGTGCTTATTCTCTAAGAAACTCTTGCAGCCCTGCTGCTTTCAACAATATTACCACCTTACACACTCAGAGAAGAAATGGCCTAAAGGTTAGGGTGTTACCCCATAAATGGCAACGAAGGCCGCATCAGCCTCACCACGGATTTCCTGCCTGAGGCTGGGAGCCCTGCCCCTCTATAAAATCGGTGACACAGCCCTGTGTCACAGCAAAAGCTCAGAAGCATAACCACACTCAGCACAGCAAATCATTCAGATAGTACAGCCAGAGATTTTGCTTAGACCTTTACCCACTGGCTAAGAACAGTTCAAGGCCTCAGTGTACTTAACATGCACTCCGCATCTCAGACAGAGGGGAATTTAACATGCAGTTCATGCCTGTGCAGGAAGCTAACGCACCATTTTAAGTTTTGCTTGTTGCTATTTTGATTATTTAAATGAGACTGGAGCAGTGGATACTCTTTAATGTGATTCGGGGGCAGGATTTGTTTCATTCTCATCATACACAGGTACTCTGTTGGCAACAACAGAAAAAAAGAAATAAATAAGCTGGGTGGGAGAGTAGCTTGGTGACATTCTTGCATTTTTAAATTAACACAGGGCTGTTCTATTCCCAAGCTGCCTTCTCATTTTATTCCCTCCTTTGTCCTTCTGGTGGTGAGAATGCCACTGAGTGGTAATGAAGGAGCTGAACACCTTCTCCATCACACTCGATCCAGAGTGGTTCTGCTGAGGTTGATAAAACTGGCCAAGATTCACAGCTATAAGCAGGGTCAGATTCTGCTCCAATCGTTCATAGCCTGCATTTTCTACCCTATGGAAATTAAAAGGACTGCAACCTGCAACAATTGCGGAACTCGAGAGCAAATTAAAAATTAATACCAGTTCTGGCATCTACCTGTAGCAACTTGTGACAGCCTTTTAATTACTGTAAAAATAATCAACATGCAGCTCTGATTTCCACTATATCTCACATTGACTTAGAGGAACACCAGCACCTCACAGATGGGAAACTAAGAGGTAAGACAGCTTGCTAGCCTCACCCCAGAGGCCAGGGCAGGGGCTTGGGCTGGATTTCAGGCTCCTGCACACTGCTGGCTGCTCATCATCACCTCCTCAGAAAGGGACCAGAGCACAGCAGCGCTTTTGGAAAACACCTTTAGGAGCACCTCCTCCCCTGAAATTTCCCCATACATTTTGATTCCAATGCATCTACTAAGCTAAGTGTTTCAGCAATGCACTGCAGTGGGTTTCTCCCTGCTTTGTTTCTGCCAGTGAAAGAGCTATGACTGTAAGGTTTACAGAGACTTTCTGTTCCTGTCTAAAATTATCTTTGCTGAGCCTTGCGACGCCAAGAGCACAGAGCCAATATTCCATAAACCCTATGAAGAAAATGGACTACTGAATTTCAGGCAGACAGCGCGAATTTGGTTACAGCAGCATCCATCAGCCACGAGCAGAACTCACAGCCCCCACCTCGTACAAACGGGACCACCCTGTTTCTTTGCTGCCTGTGAGCACAAAAAGGCAGGGCCTGACCCTGCCCATCAGGAGGGCTGTCCAAACCAAGAGGAGTCTCCACGATTGCCACTGGAAGAGTGGTGAACTGGGGGAGCAGGGCAAAAAGGTATGAAAAGGCAGCAGGTGGGGACAGACAGATGGGGAAGCAGGGGGCTAAGAACGAGACAATAGTAATTAGCATAAGCAGCAGCAGCCTCAGCTCACCAGCTGCTTTGCCAATTGTACGCCTCCCTGATTTCCAACAGCAAAGAAGCAAATTGCCTAAGAGTAGCTCAAACTGCCTCACTGAACTGAAAGTATTGGGGGAAAAAAAACTGATTTCTGCGTTACAAAAACCAATGCTTGCAGGGCTGCCATGTAGAGGTTTGCCTAAGTAAGGCATGGAACAGGCAGCTCGAAACAGCCACCAAATACTTGAGAGCGAAAGGCTAAAAAAGGAAGGTTTCAGAGGAGGAAATGAGTCAGTAGCTTGGAGACAGGAGGGGGAGTACACATAGCTGAGGCACACAAAGTAAGCAAGTAGTCACCATCTCAGATGCTAGCAAGACAGTGAGGTGGAGATAGTATTGATCACGTTAGACTCCTGTAGATGCATGGGCGACCATTTACATTGATCATAGTAGGGCTGGAAGCAGTCCTTCACTGAACAGAAAGTGGATGGCTGCAGCTCATGCAGGTGCTTTAGACTGGAGCCAAAGAAGAAGGTAGTCACCAGCAGCAATAGCATCGCTGAAACTTCTCAGGCTTGCTCATGGGGAGAGGGGTGGATTTTTTGGAAGGAAGTTTCAGGTAAATTGCAAATGCAGTTTGCCATAAGAGAGGGAGGAATTCAGAGGGTATTCACCTTTTGAGGTGGTTTGTCTGAACATCCAGCTTCAGCTTTCAGCCTGGCTTATTCATAGCACTAACACCAGAGAAAAAAGGACAAAGCTTATTCAGTGCCTGAAAGACGCAAGTTTATTTTTACGAAAACCTCCATTTCCACAGTGCAGTTGTAGCAATCAGCAGTGTTCATTTCTTTCTTCTTAATAACTTCACATTGCACTTACATCCTGGGGCCAAAGGGGAGAGTCTCAGCAAACGGAAGCCCTGCTCGCTCGTATGCCATTGCAGCAGCTGGCTGTAAGAGGCATTAGCAGAGCAGCAAGCCACAGGGGGTTGGTGTTGGCGTGGCAGTAAGCCACACAGGGCACAACTTCCTCATCATCATTGTTCCCGGTCCCTGTTCCATCAGAAGGCAGGACTGATGATAAGAGGAAGTAAAAAAGAAGCACCAAAATTCTCTGTCACCCACCCCAAAACAGGGAGCTCCTCCTTGGCTCAGGCAGCCAGAAGACAGCTTTAGATCAAAGCCTGTGAGGAACAGGCTGCTCAGGACTGGAAAAACAGACTCCCTCTCACCTACAGGAAAAGCAGCACAGGATTTCCATGGAGCAGGGGTTCCCAAAGCATAACAAACTCAAACAGTATCGCTACTCATCAACAGCCAATGGCACACAGCTCCCAGTGCAGAGCCAGAGCTCTCTGTACCTGTGTTGGTACTGCAGGTAGAGCCCACAGAGCTCAGGTCCCACCACAAGCCAGGCAGCTGCCAGTGCCCCTTGGCTTCTTCAGAGCACCACAGCCACAGGCACTGTGCCTCATCAGGCTATGCTGGCCTGTCTTTTGGTAAAGAGTCTTTTGGTAAAGTCTTTCAGAAAGCCATCATGGTTCTCGGTAACGAGAGCCAGACGCTCTTCCCAGAGCAAGAACATCTTTCACATTAGACAGAAACAAGTGAGAGTCCTTGCTCAAACTCCTCCTTGTTGAGTGTCTTTTAACTTTTTAAGATACCTTCCCGACTCATTGCAATGTGCCCAGAAACACAAGTCCTATTGAAACAGGCTGAGCCAACAGCCCAGTTTCAATTCATTTTCCCTTGTAAGTATACAACGTGAAATAGCCCCAGCCCTGTTCTCATGGCCTTACATCATCCCTTCCCCTTCTCCCCAGGACGCCTTATTTCTGCACCCTTCTCTCTTCTAGTGAAACCAAGTCATTAAGAGCAAGCTCAGAACAATGACAGACAAATTACCCACAGCAATTAAA
Source organism: Tragopan temminckii (assembly GCA_028571105.1). Taxonomy (NCBI): domain Eukaryota; kingdom Metazoa; phylum Chordata; class Aves; order Galliformes; family Phasianidae; genus Tragopan; species Tragopan temminckii. The sequence goes on along the minus strand of JAOWBP010001760.1, from coordinate 8,763,816 downwards.
AGCAAAAAGCACAGCTGCCCAGGTTACGTGCCACAATCCCGTGCAGAGGCTCCAGCAGCCCAGGAGTGTGGAGGTGTTCAAGAAAGGTGAAGATGTGGCACATGAAGACATGAGTTAGTAGGCATGCTGGTGATGGTTTGATGGACTGACGTGATGATATTGAAGGTCTTTTCCAACCATAACGATTCTATGATTCTATCATTTTCCCTCCCATTCTTTGATAAAACACATTTAAAAAAAAAAAAACAAACAAAAGCACCAAGAGGAACAACCCTCCCGCTCCTAGCAAACTGTTCACCAGTGCCACTCCATTTCAGCCCATCTGGTGCAAATGCTGCGGCCAAAGGGACCCCTGGCAGAGCCCACTGGAACAGGACTGCTTTTTCAACACACCCACCTTCAGTAGGCGACCACCCAGCAACCCGTATCTCATGCGAACAGGCCTGACAGCATCTAAAAAGGGAAGCTGCTAAGGGAGAACAAACAGGATGTCACGCTGTAGTAGAACAGCAATATGGATGAAAGCACAAGGTGTAGCTGCTATCTTTATTACTGGTGCTTTATGCTAGCTGTAACATCGGAAAAACAGCTGTAACCTCGGAAAAACCGTGCTGCCTTGTAGCTCAGCCCCGAAAACACACCATCAAGCCTCGCTTTGTTTTCTGCTGGCACGGAGACACAACAGATCGGCGTGGTGCTGGGCACTGCCTATCAGCGCACGGCCATGCTAGCTGGGACTACTGCAGTCAGCACCCTGCAACGAAACACGCCCATCTCCACTATTTTTTAACGTAGAAGGCGCTCCTGTAAGCGGCTCAGCCTGTGCACGGGAGCCCCGATAGCCCAGAATCATGACGGAAACGGTATCTCCGCAGCGTAGCGCCTAGCAGCCCCACATCACAGCGCGGCCCCGCGCCCGCAGCGCCGCTTTGTCTGCAAGACGGACGCGCGGTGCCCGCGCCCCCGGCCCCGCGCCGCTCCTCTCGCG
>JAOWBP010001760.1:8739215-8759000 GCA_028571105.1 Tragopan temminckii | reverse complement strand
AGCACCTTCCCAGAAGCAGAAAGGTTGTAAACAGTTATTCAGTGCTGTCTAGCAATTCTACACATTAATTATTATTTCATAATCTATATTGATTTTCATATGATGTCCTGGAGACTCATACTTCTCAATCATTCAACCTTATGCTGAAACTTTATGCTATTCCTATTTGATCATACAAAAGCAGATTATACACTTGCTGATGTCAATGCTTGAGTTGTTCCATCCCCTTTGCTTCTCTTTGGAAGGTAGTTCTTCCACAGGAGTAGCAGCAACTTCTTCAGCTTCCATTCGCAGAACGGTCTCCTTGATAGGTGGTTTTGAGAGCAGTTAGTCAGGCTTGAACAAATACATATTTGCTTTAGACCCCGTGGGATATGTTTTCAAGGGGAATTTGTTTTGCAAAGTAATTAATGTTATTAGTGTTAATGGAGCTCACATCTCTAAATCTGTGCATCTCCTGCTGTCAGCACAGTTCTCTGTGCCTTACCTGGAATACAAACTCAAGCAGAACCAAGATCTGAAAAATCTGAAAAAGAAAAAACAGAAGTCAGAAGCTGAGAAATCAATGACTGGCCTCAAATCTGAGGGCTATGTCTGTGCAGAGAAACCCTTGCATGGATTGGGCCTCAGCTGGGGTAATTTGCCAGCAGCCCTAGAGGTTTCTTCCCTGAAATGGATGCTTTCCAGAGAAAGCATCACCCCATGCTTTCCCACGCTGGGAACACGGAGAAGGACAGTCCTTGACAGAGCTCTTTGCACTGTCACCATCAGGCTTTCCTCCCCTCAGCACCATGCGGAAAACAGCCCTGGCATGACAGCTTTGACTTTAGGCTTACTTAACAGCTTTTCAACCCAACTTATTTCTTTTCTGCTCCCTTTCCTCGCAGACAGTTCTAAGCCACAAATGCACTTCAGAAACAATCAGCATTTGACACAGCTGAAATGATACTGTTGAATTAACAAGCTTCTACAACCTTAAATGTTTTCCTACATTTTCTGCTAAATTCAATTCATAAAGAGGTTCTTTTCTTCCAAAGCTCTCATTTTTTGGGCAAACTTACTGTTTTATTTATTTATTTTATAAAGCCCCTCTGACAGCTCATTTGCTTTTAGTTCACAGAGTGTGCTGCTCATTATGAGTGTAGGGAACGTCACAAGTTTGATCATTTGATATTTCTTAAAATAAATACACAGAGAAGGCAGAAAACTGTAAGTAGATATTTACATAAAAAATTAAGTTTAAATACTAAGAAAAATTAGCTTGCTTAGCAAAACGACATGCCTCATAAACCCAGTATTGGATTCTTCCAGGGGGAAATATATTGGTTGACGAATACGAACCCATATGGGAAAACTTATTTATGTGAATGCAAGAGAAAATTGTTTCTCGATTAAAATCTCCCAATTTACATATTCAAATATTCACTAATCTAAAATTTTACCTTCAGAAAAGTCTTACCAAAGCACTGGAGCAAAAACAGCATTAACAAGTCAGCTGCACTCTGCATTAACCTCTGTAGAGAACATTTGTGTAAGACAAACATTGAATTGGTCTGAGAGGAACTCAACAGCACTCATCAGGAAGAACATGCAGTGTCTTGAAACCCTGGAGCTTTCACTGTAATTTAGAATCATGCAGTATCTCGAGTTGCAAGAGACCCACAAGGATCAATGAGCCCAACTCCCACCTTTGCACAGCACCATCAAACCCAATGTCTGGGAATGTTGTCTCAATGCTCCCTGAGCTCTAGGGCCGTGCCCACAGTCCTCTGGTGCAGACCCTGTCCAGCATCTTGGTCTCATATTCCAGTAAATCCTCACAGAAGAAAATCCTCCTCCCCTGACACAGCTCCACGTCATCTCCTCAGGCCTATCACTGTCACAGAGAGCAGAGCTCAGTGCTGCCCTCCACTCCCTGTGAGGAGCTGCAGCCGCCATGATGCCTCCCCTCAGCTTCTCTGCTCTGTGCTGAGCAAACCCAGGGGCGCCCACGCTCCTCAAACATCTTGTCCTACAGACCCTTTTCCATCTTTGCAGCCCTCCTTTCGATACTCTCTAACTAACAGTTTTACAATCTTTTTGTACTGTTGTGCCCAAAACCGCACCCAGTGCTGGAGATGAGGCAGCGCAGAGCAGAGCAAGACAATCATTTCACGATATCTGCAGTATAGCCTGGAGCAAATCAGCAATCAATTCACCTCCAAAGGTGTCCTCACCATGCTGAGAGTCCCACAGACACATTTTGATGTAAGCTACTGGCTCTACTGCTCTCTTTTTTTCTGCAGCTCCTGAAAGGATGCAGCGCCCATACCTCCTTTCCTCGCCCCCATGTCTCACATCAAGATGAAAACTGCAGAATTTACCCCTATACCTCTCATCAGAAAGCTAGCAAAGCAAGAGAAATGGTTCCCCCATGTTTGCCTAGCCAGGAGGGAGCTGCGGGTGGAAGATGAAGTCAGATGTGCTGATCAAGCATACAGATCACTCAGAGTTTGTTTTTCAACACACGCCTCTGGGATTTGGTCTGGCAAAAGGCAGTTTTGCCTTCTGAGATCTTCTGTTCAAGCTTGGAGCTATTTTCTTTGTGCAGAGAAAGTGCAAAAATAGCCTATTTGTTTGTAGCTCTGTGCCCAGCCCTGAGCAGGAGCAGAGGAAATGCTCTCAGGAGAGAGAAGCAGCTCACTGCTGTCAGCACAGGCATTTTACATGAGGGGCACACATAAAGAAGTTAATTTGCTACAGTCTTTAAAAAGTAGGCAACTTATCACAGCTAGTGGCGCAGTAAGCACTGGGCAGGGAAGATAAATTTCTTCATTTTTTACAGAGTTAAATCTGGCTAATTAGGGCCACATTGCTGCTTGCTAGAGAGTATTTGCATTGATATCTAATATTTCCCACACTTACTTATCAGAAGAAAATGTTTCAGTTGTCTGAAATACAAGCATTGACTTCCCCTGTTTCCCAGGAGCACCAGTTTTGAGAAATGGACTTCTTCTTAGTGCTGTGTGAAGGGCTGTGCCTCCGCAGACCTCATTTTTTGGAGTAATTTCCCCAGTGAGGTCATTTATAGAGATACCTAGGAAGGGTAGTGCAGCCCTTACTGCTGTGGGAGTTTCCCACAGCATACAAGAAGGCACACGAAAAGTAAGCAGAAGAGGCTGGCCTCATTTCAAGATGTTTAAATGATACATACGTGGGACTGAAGATCCTCTGGGAGAGTTTTAATGGCTACAAATTAAGAAAGCCTGAAATTCTCTCTTTCAAGTAGTCCACAAGGATAGGAGATGCTTTCCAATGCAGAGCCCTAAAAAAGCTAAAATTACAGTTTTTATTCTGGAGTCACTGGCTGACATCTCCTTTAATTAGTGATTAACAAGAGCTATACACCTGAAGTTTGAGTTACAACGAACCTTTCCTGCAAGGCTTAGCAGGTGACCCAGCGCAGCAAACCTTTCCTGCAAGGCTTAGCAGGTGACCCAGCACAGGAAGGAAGAGCTTAGGAAGAAAGAAGAGAAAAAGAAAGGATGATCTCACCTGAATGATTCACTGAGCCAGAAGCCCTTGTACTGCCTACTCCCAGAACACAGGGTACAATGGAGTGTGCCACTTCTCAGCTGATCAGAGGACCTGTAAAAATGGGGGTGGGTCCAGGCGTCTGGTGAGGAGGGGGTGGAGTGCTCTCATCAGTTTGAAGCAGCTGAAGGAATCATGTTTCTGTAATTAGAGAGATGGCATCTTGGTCTCATATTCTGGTAGATCCCCACAGTGGTAAATCCTCCTTGTACTGGCCCCTGCCTAGCCCTAAAGGCACCCTACAAGCCCCAAAAGCAACTCCTTGTTCTTGAGTTTCTTATCATAATGGCACCGTTTGCCCTTCCACTCTGAAAGTGGAAAGTAATTTATGTAGCGGTGACAAGCAAAGAACCTGAGAGAGGGGATCGGGATGATGGTGGTAAGGCAAAGTCTTGTACAACAGAACAGGTGCAGGCCAGAAAATCTTGTTAAATGAGTATCAACATGCTAATTAATTGAAGACCTTTGAAAGTGAAGTCATTAGTATCTGTCTGTATTTGAAAATGAATGGTAGGAAAAACTAGATCTTCCAGCACATTGCAATTTCTGGAGATTCCAAACTCTGCTTTAGTTCAAAAATAGAACAGATAGTCAAAAAAAGTTGAGATTTTAATAAAAAGCTCTCTTTCTGAAATTTTCAGCCCAACTTAGTGCTGGACAAACATGTCATTTGCAATATTGTTGATTGACATTTACTTTTAGTAATGCCAAAGCAGCAAACAGCAAAGCAGTCAGAACACACTTGGCCTTAAAAATGTTCAATCCAAAATATTAATGCTGCAAATGGCAAGGTCCATTAAAATGAAAATGAATGTTAATATGTCTGTAATAAAGCTAAAATGGAATTAAACAAAGTTGTGAAGCAGCATTTTATGTCACTGGAACAAATTATCAGGAGGACTGAAATGCACTGACACGACATTATTGGAGTAAGCTGGGCAAGGTGGAAAGATTTGTTTTGACACTTATTTGTGGGTGGATAATTCTGTTGAACTGACTTTCTGAGGGGAAACCAATTTTGACTTTTTTCTTTTTGCAACGTTCTACTTAATGGGCCAGTAAAAAAGACTGGTGAAGGGCACCAGGGCAAGCCCTGCCTGCTGAGCATCCGATGCCCTGCTGGCTCTGGCAGCAACATTGCCATTACTGCTATCTCTTGTGATTATTGCTCCTTGTGATTATGAACCTCACAGCTCTTCATAGATTTTTTGTTGTTGTTTTTGTCTTCTTGGAATATTCAGTTTCTGGTGTCAGGCAACTCAGGTGGCAGTCCTGGATTTTTTCCTTTTTTCTTAAAAAAAATGTGCCCTAGATCTCATCTTTGAAAAGTCTAAGACATAGGACTTCCTTGATGTTCTGGTAGCTAGAAGGGAAATAAGGAGAGTCTAAACTGTAATTTGTGTGGCTTTCCTTCTGGTACATGGAGATGATCCCACTATTTCTTCAGAAGAATGTCAGCTCTCTCCTGTTGCTGGCCAGGACTGATCCGAGATGGTGTTGCAAACAAAGAAATTCATAATTTATGACAGATCAGCTACACGTTTTTCAAAACATTGTGCAAATCACAGCTCTTTCCACAGGAGGTGATTTTTTTTATTTTTGGCAACAGCATGTGTAGTTTTCCATCCTCTGGTAGATAACAAGTTCTCTAATTATTAATAGCTTTGCTAATTACAGAGTTGGGCTGGACTCCCACCCAGACAAATGGTTTCCAGTCCAGAAAGAGGTCAGGGAAAACAGTGCCTTCCAGGCACAGAAGTATATTTCTCCACAAAGCAGGCACATGAGCTCTTGTACTCACAGTAGAGAAATGTGGCGCAAACCTCATTTCTGCAAGCAAGGCAGAGCCAGCTAAATCTCTTGTTTCTTCTCCTGGGAGAGCTGTGCAAGGCAGGTGAGCTCCTCTAGCTGCGGATGTATTGCAGGTGGAAAGGGGCATGCTCATGGAGATGGCTGACAAATGGGAAAAAATTACAAAATAAAGGACAGCCAGAGAAAAAAAGTCATAGAATCATAGAATCATTAGGGTTGGAAAGGATTACTATGATCATCTAGTCCAACCACCAAAAGAAGGAGGAAGACGTGAACGTACCCCTTCCAGTTGAAATTAGGAGGAGCAAAGGATACTCAAAAAAGAAAGACAAAAAAAAAACCCCTACAGCTGAACCCAAGAAAATGAAGAAATACATATTCTTCAAGCATACAAAGTTCTGCAATTTGTAAGAAGTCCTCAGGTAGGTGAGGCTTTCAGCCTTATTCTGTGCAGCTGTGGTGAGGAGTGAACTAGTTGTGCTTGTTTAACGATTAACAGGTGATGAGCTGACCTTCTTCTGCAGTAAACTGGACCATATCTCCTGGGACTCAGGGTGTTACACTTATCTGGAACTGCTGATATGCTTAACTCCTCAGGGAAAACTCCTAAATCATATACACTCCACCATGGAAGAAACCAGTTCAACTAGGGCTTCAAGCCTGAATAGCAGCAATGACTCCGTGGCTGCACAGTTAAGTTACATGTGGGCATGCAACTGGACTAGATGATCTTAATGGTCTTTTCCAACCTTAATGACTCTGTAATTCACATGCCCCATAGTGACAAGCGGATTCCTGCCAAGCTTAAATCTGGCTTCAACTCCATGCAGTGTAGTGCTAGAGTTCATCACATCCAGGCTTGAAGAATGCTTCTCTTAAGTCTGAAGGAACTGCCAAGGAAATTCTGCTTGCATGGACTGTCTTTGGTGCAGTAAGTAGAGCCAGAAGGTGACTGCAGACCTGGTGTGGTTTAGAGCTGGAGTAATTAATAAAGTGAGTCTGGCACTGGAGTGTATCAGCAGAGCTGAGGTCAGACAAATCTCTGCTGGGCTTTCAGAGGCCATTACATCTTGGCAGCTTGCTTGGTGGGAAAGTAGGTGGGAACCGATCTCTGAAAGCATGCTTCAGGAAATCTCCTCAGCTCCTCCAGCAAGCTCAGATCCCTGCTGCTTCTGCTTGGCATTTATCAACAGATTTTCCCCGGAAGCCTCCCACCTGCTCTGCTCTTTTGCAAATCTGGCCCCTGTAGGGGAGCTCAGCTCTTTCAGAAAATCTGCTATGAATGAGCTGAATGAAAGCTTGTTGACACCCATGGGAAGATCCTTGCTGGTTCCAGCAAGCTTTGTTGCATGTTGATTCATTTCTCTTCTCTGTTCTCAGCACACTGGCATGGCCCTAGAGATGAAGATGAAAAACTGTCATGCACTTTGCCACTGTTATTGCACAAAGAAAATACACACAGTCTAAAGAATAATTAAAATCACACTCTCAGTTCTTAACTTACTTTAACTGAGGATATCAAAGAAGAATAAATTTCACTATCAGCTTCAGCTGGAAAAGCTAAGTTGGAGGGAGGTTTTCTTTATTCATTCACATGACTGTATATCACACATAATGTCTGGCAAAAAAAAAGAGTTTTTACTTGGAGGAAAATACTAATTTTAGCTGGAAAAAAAAAAAAAAGTGGCTAATATGCCCACCATAACTTTCTTTTTTTCCAGCAGTAAGGCTTAGAATTTGAAGATAAACATTCTAATTGTTAACTTTGAAGTAATTACAGTTTCTGAGGAGAAGTACATTTTCAATCACATTTCAGAAGGAAAACTGGATCCCATTGCATCTGGTGTGGTGAGTGAAATGCTGTTGAATCAGTTAAAATGTGTTAAACAACTCTCCTTTTACTTGTTATCAAACACAGAATTGGCCAAGCCTTCTTCTTGAGTCATTAAACACTTGGTCTTCTTCCAATAACTTGTTCTAACACACTGGTAAAAACATGGAAGGTACACCGATCTCAGAATGGAGGAAGAAGTACAAGGCTGAAAGAACAGTCTTGTCCTGGCTTTGATGAAGGCTACTGGAGCTGCTGAACTTCAAAGTAAGCCACCAACACATGTGAAAAAGAATTGTCTTTTCCTCCTTTGATTTCTTTCTCATTTCATTAACTTCTTTATTTCTGCTTGCCCTGTGTACTTGCAGGCCCTACCTTAAATGTAACCAGGTACAACATATTAGTTAGGTGACAGACGAAATGCTGATTTTTTATTCACTGAGTATCTCCAAAAGAGAAAGTAATCTGGGGGAAGATTGAACATGTAGGCAATCCATTAGATGTACGTCTTAAAGGAAACTGTACCAGAAACAAGAATCTGATATGTTTCTGAATACCTAGAATTGATGTGATTTTACTGTAGAAATTTTGTCTTTCACAGTTACATATTTTGAGAAATTTGCCTTAGACTGTGGGAAATTCCATCTGGTCCAGGCCGTAGTTGATCTGAGGCTCACAGAGATGAGCCAAAAGCCCTGTTTCCACAAGGTCATGACATGAAATCTGGAATAAATATTCTAAATGAAAATTAATTGGTGTTATTTTGGACAATGAAGAACAAGACTGTGTTAATTCAAATATTTTTTTCCTTTATTTCCTTTCTCAAAAATCAAGGATGAATTAAAGTGCACATCAGTGTTACTCAGTGAGATGTATTTGCATCTGACTTCAAGAAAAGTCCAACCAGTCTGGGAGCTTTCCCTTCAAGAGTGTTGTACTGCTCCATGTAATAAGCACATCTTTCCTCAGAAGCCGAGTTCCACAACAAAACCACTAATACATCACTGCAGGTCGATAGAGATATTTTGCTTCATGGAATCAAAACACCTCTTTGACATTGATTGGTTAGGCTGCTAGAAAGCACAAGAAGTGCTTGAGAATTTTCAGCTGATTTTTCTGCTTCTCTCCTCCTAGCGCCAACAAGCAGAGAGTAACCAGCCTCATATCTCTTTACTGCTATCCTAGATCTACAAAAAAAAAACACTGAAAATCTCTGCTCAATCTCTTCTTTCCTGGGATAAGCAGTTCTCTCCTCACATGCTGCGTATTACAGATGTCCCCTCTTTCTTGCTCTTTTGCTCTGGTTTCTTTTTCAGTACTTCAACACAGTACTTGAAGCACAGCTTCAAAATGGGGCAAAACGCTTGAGTCAGGGCCTTTCCAGACCCATGGTGACCTGACCAATGGTGAAAACTTACAGGGTGCACTTCTGTTTGTTTGCATTTCTGTGAATCAGCTCTGCCCTTTTTGTTGAAGTGCCCCCACATCCAGCAGTCCATCCTATGCATCCCAACACCAACGTTTCACTGTCATATCCATATCCTGCTGAATTCTCTTCTGCCCCCTGTGTCATACCCAGTGCATCTTTAGGAGCATCACCTGATTCCGCCAGGCCAGCCTGACCAAATTCTGTCCCCTCATACAGCCCCAGCCTCTATAACTTTGTCAGGGTCACATCACTTAGTCATTCATTTCTGTCATTAACATACCTTTTTGTTAGAATCAGCCATTGCTACTGCTTACTCCATCTCCTTCAAGTGGGTTACCCAGGCAAAGAAGTGTCATCACTTTGTTCTGGTATGACTTGCTTTCAATGAATGCAAGTTGACTGCTTTTACTCCTCCAATTAGTCTTCATTAAGGACCTGTTGTGTGAGGAATAAATGCATGACAGTGTCATTCTGGGCACTGTAGCTAGACTGTCAGGTTTATGAGTCCCTACCTCCTTCCTTTCAAAATAAGTACCATGTTCAGCTTTGTGGGCCTGAAGCAATGCTGTAGGAGCTCTCAGAGATAAAAGGTTCAGAAAGGAATTTTTTTTTGTTCCAGCCTTGTTTGAAAAACAATCTTCCTTTGAAATTAATGCATTAATGTAGCCTGTTTTGATGAAATAGCATTTTCTAGCAGAAATATGTTCTGTCACAAACTTTTTAATCAGTTTTCCTAACTAATTTGAGGAATAAGGCAATATTTTTACTCCTTGTTTTCTCTGTAAAGTTTAGTTGAAGAAGACTGCTTGCATTTCCTTCCCTCTTGATGTCTGGTATATATATGAAGTGCAGGTCTTTGGCTGTGAAAGGGTTCATTCTGTATGAATCTTAAAATACTCACCACAGGGAGATTAATTGATCTTGGGTTGAATCAAACTTGTGTGATTTCATCATTGTCTTTCCTGAGAGCAGGGTTAGACTAGAAAATGATTGAAATGGGCACAAATGGAGTGATTCAAGGGCCTTTCAATAGTTGATGATAAAATCGAAATGCCTGATCAGCTGCAGAAAGTCTCAGCTGTCCTGCCTACTTCCAAGGTATGGATATAACACATTAAACTGAGACAAAGATTGTTATATGATAATTGTTAGATCAGATGCTCGATTTCTTTTAATTGACATAATTTGCTAATGTTTATCATCCAAATTTTCATGCTAGTGATCTCTAGGGGACTGGCTGAGACTTCAGTCAGGTGAAGTGGTTGCCTGCCTGCAGATCAGGGTAGTGTTTGTCCCTGACAGATTGTACACCACCAAAGCGAGAGGATGGCTTCATGCTATAGGTCCTTTGTCCATGGGATGCTTCTTCAATAGAGGCTAGTTTTACTAAAAAGTAAACCAGTTCATCCTTCCCATCCTTCTGCTCCAGTTCCCAGCAGAGGAATTCCTAACAGTCTTCCAGTACACCAAGGTGTGCCCATCTCTCTACATCAAGATGTTCCCCAGTTCTCTAAGGCTCTTAATCCTTTGATCGTTTGCAACGACCATCTTCATTATTTCCATTTCACATTTACAGCGTCCCAACTCCTGCTGGAAGGCTACGCTGCTGGCTGTGTGGAAGAGAGCCTTTACCACACTGTCCATCTTTGCAGTTTTTCAGGACAAGCTCCCTCTGTAATTATTTTCAGATCCAGTTTTCAGGAGAAGGGAGCCCAGCAAGATGAACTCCTGGCTGAGTGTGGTCTGTCTCTCCCCACAAAGCAGGTTCATCACTCTGTACAATTCCCATGTTGAGTTTTTTTGCAAGGACTTCCATCTCAATGTCTGTGTACCCAGCAGACTGGTCAGCCAAGAAAGCAAGATTTTTTCTCAGAAAACCATGCTAAGAGGCCCCAAGACCTAGACACCATAATATCATTTGTCAGCCACTCTGGTTGTATTGGAAAAATACAGGATGACAGGATATATCATATTAACATGCTACAGCTCTCTGCTTTCCAACTGCATGCAGTTCTAAAAACTAAAGAGTATTCTACATACTAAAATAAAATCTTTAATTTTTCCTTCTTTATTGAAGATTATTTGCTGTACCATCTCTTCCCCTTATTTTTTTTTCTTTTTTTATCTGCTTCACTTCACTTTACTGCTAACTGTGGCTTAAGTACGATTTATGATTCAAGTCAAGATTCTGATTGCATTTAGTTTGCTGGTGACAGAATCAATTCATCCCGGGTAGGAAGAATGATGCATTGCTTGTCAGCCCCTTACTGGTCCATGGATTATTGAGAAGCCTTGTGAGTATCTTTGTATGTTTTGGAGTCATGGGTTTTTGCTTGAATAGCTTCATAATTACTGAAGTTCAATATCCCTCTGCTTGTTGGAAGTTATAGCAATTCTCACACAGAGGAATAGAGTGAACGTATCCCACTTTGCAATGTTCTGATACAGGGACCAGAAGAGGACGTATAAATGTCTGCCTAAAATGCTGCAGAAGGAATAACACTTCAGCCCAGCAAACAGGGATACTCTGCAGTGGGCTGGAGCTAGGACATCTGTTCTGTCACTGCTCTGTGCACTGCCTGTGATCCCTGACTTCTTGGACTGCCTGTTGGGTGTAGATGTCCTGAGCTGCATGATGAAGTAAGACCACGCAAGAACCTTAGCAGGGTGGAAAGCCAGCACTTGTGGAAGCCATTACCCCCCACTGGCTGCTGCTTCCCTCAAGTTCTCTCTCCCACTCTCTCACTGCAAGCCGCCATGCAGTGAGGGGCCTGGTGGCATGAATTTGAAGTCTCCCCACAGGGTAACAATGGGCCTGGGCACAGACCATGATGGTCACCCAGCAGAAACCCAGTGCACTGCCTCTGCGCTGAGACAGCAGCAGACAAGACAGAGAACTGACCTCTGCCATGTGGATGAAAGGCAAGGTTGGAAGAGATGTCAGAGGGCCAGGATGACTGGTGGCCAAAGGCCTCAACTATAGACCTAGATTAGGGCTGGGTGTTTGATGGAGTGCAAATGTGACCTACTGAAAAGAGTGGAGAGGGCTCAGGGCATGGGATGAGGTAGTTTTGAGGAAGGTTTTAGAAAAAAGATTGCCTGGAGGTTTTCCAGCAGAACAGCTTTTCTTCAGAATAGATATTTGCCTTTGATTTTCTCAAAAACGTGCAATCCCTGATAAAATTACAGACTAGAACAAAGTGCTGAAAAAAGCTCTTGCTACGTTTCTCTTGATAGTACCAAAATATCTCATCCTGCTGAGGTAAAGTAAATAAATTCCTCTTTCAACTCATCTATTTCCATTAATTTCACGTGAACTTTTAGGACAATATCAAATATTAATTTTAATATTATATTTCAGTGATGTGTTTAATATTTGCTGGTATAATGAGTTGCTATGATAGAAGTAAAATGTGTGTACCTTATGGAAATGGAGATTTTAGGTATTGCTGAAACAAAATGATTTTCACTAGGCAAAACCAGCCAATTTGATTATTCTGATTAGATGTTTCTGAAGGAGGGAAAGAAAAGAGCATGTTAGGTTGAAATTTGATTTAAAACAAAAACGACTTCTGAAATATTGGAATTTTATCACCAGCTAGAAAATTCTGATATCTAGAAAGTATTTCTACCAAGAAACAAAGAAACCAAGAAAACTAGATGGAAAATGAAAAGGGACAAGAATACAGCTAATTGTCCTGTCTAAGGCTGAGGAAGTTGCATTATCAGTAATTAGATGTAGCAGAGCTACTGCAAGAAAGACTGTCAGAAAACCAGTGTACTCAGGACTACGCATTCGAGGTCTCAGCTTTGTCTTTCAACCTCATGTTGTCTTTTTTCTGCTGTAGTTAGATGAAGCTATTGTCTCTACTTCATGTATAGAGTATAGCTTGAATTCATTTTGCTGCCCTTAAAGCACTGGAGTAGGAGAGTCTCTTCTTCTGTCTTGCTATAAGCCTCTCCAATATTTTGCATGTTGCTGAGCAGGTGGAGGTGAAGGATGGCTTTGTGCAGGCTATCATACCTCCCCCATAAAACAATCAAAACAAATGAGCACAGAAGGCTGAGCTAATCTGCTGGAATTGAGCAGACCTGAGGATGTGTTCATGAAAATCTGTAGATCCCTATCCTGAAACTTAAGGTCATTCTTGACTATCTATGTCCCAAGAACAGTTGGCTCCTGTATTGTCTACCTGGCATAATACACCCCATTTCCAGCGAAGAGTCAGCCTAGGGCTGAAAGAAAATGTCCTAAACAACAGAGTTGAATGCAGTTGACACGAAGATTATGGGGGCTGTATGTCCTTCATTTCTTAATGGATTCACTCCCAAGCTAAATGCAACTAAGACTTTGGCTGTAACTGTTCATCAGACTAATGGCATGGAGTTAGTTGTATATATTGGATTAAATCAGCGTGGAGGCATGAACTTATGCTAAGAAGTAGTAAGTCCCCCAAAGTCCTTGATGTATGTGATGTCTGCTGGCTGCTCCTCCAGAAGTCATGGGCACAGTGCCAGAAAACACATTGCAAAGTGTCATAGAGACATTTTACGTATGATAAAGAAGTGCGATCAAAGGTCTACTCAATACTGACCCATGTCCAAGTAAATTAGTGCCAAAGTCTCACACACCTGATGTGTGAGACTCTCTGCTCTGTGGGAGACCCCACATGACGTGGCACTACCCTGGTCTCCTTGGGAGCATAGACAGGATTCTGCTCCTTTGCCAGCAGGAGCTCCCAATCAGACTTTGGTGGAATGACTATTTTTAGCTGCTGATAAGCATTATATGTTGACCTGGGCAAGTCTACCACTTTCTATCCAGTGATGGGAAATACGAAAATAAAGTTTTCTGTGTACTGGAAAGAAATTGATAAATGATGTGTGACATCTTGATACTTTGGGAAGATTCTTGCAGTGATAGTTACCTCAAATTGTCCAGTTTAGTGTCCTGAAAGACAGAAAAGCATGGTCATACATGCCTGGTTCTCAGTGCTGCAAAGAACTCCCTGGCTCCAGGTAGGTTTTATGTAAAGTGTGTCAAAGGCAGGCAGCAAAGGCTTGAAACATCAGAGCTAAGACCTTCACTGCTCTTTGTTCTTGACACAAACACTCCTGTTTACAGAAGTGGACAAGCAATAGTACCTCTTCTTTAGAAACACATTCTAGCCTGGACTTCCAATACACTGAAGCACTTGAGTGCATTTGATGCCACTATATACTGGGACATCCTTTTAACTCCAGTTAAAGCTTTGCTTTAAGCTAAGCATGTGCTTAAATGCCACTCTTTTGCTGATGTAGGGCTGGACAAAGACACTCCCAGGGACTGTTTTCAGGAGCAATTTTCCTAAGATCCACTTGTTTTCTCTTTCTCATTCGTTATTAGTGACATCTAGTGACCAGCAAGAGTCATGCAGAGAATGAATGGAACCATAATTAATAAACTAGACTCAACCTACATGACAAGAAGGTATGTCTATTAATTTAGCAAGTATTTCTCACAGCCACCAGTAGAGAAATCAGCCATGCAGGCATCTGATGTTTAAAATTATCCTCTTTCTGCTCTTTTGCTCTTTGAAGGATGCCAAAGGCTGCCCTAGCTCCTGCAGAAGGTCCTACAAAGAAGGCCCATGGCTAAGATTTTCAGAGTGTTTTATGATCCAGACAATAGCTTTAGGATTTATGTTTGAGGTGTTTTAAAGGGCTTGATTTTCAGGTGGTGGGTTTTCAGCTCTTCTCACAGATCAGGTTTCTCAAAGAAATCTCAGCTGGGTGTTCAGTACAACTACTCTCCTGATGAAATGAAATTATTCAGTTGCTCTGTGTATTGCCACCAACAACTTACACCCCCTGTGACAGAGTAGTGGATGTCTCTGAAGTCATCAAGATTGTTCAAATAGGAATCTACACAGAGCAAGGTCCCAGAGATGTGTTTGTTGAAAGAGAGGTTGCAGCAGCACTGAAACCAGAACTGGATGCTGACACGTTCGTTCATCTGGGAGAGAAGGCAAATGGGAGAGACATTGTGTTCCTCACACATAGGAAAAACACCACTTGAAGTTCATGTCATCTAGTACATAAGTCAATCTACTTTGAGATAGAAATTTAGAAAAAAATGGGCTTGGTTTGGCCTTCTGCAAAGGCCAATTATTGTACAGCAAGAATAATGTGTACAAATAGCTTGAGAAAGCCTATGATCTCAGATCACTTATTTAAGGCTAGTACAGTGTGCCGTGCAGGACATGAACACTGTCATTCTGTGTGCATACTCTACTTTTGACCATGCTACAGTGAAGGGTAAGATGTGGGACCAGAAGAAGTGGAGGGACCTGCAGCTCTTCAGCTAGTGCCTGTTGCTGGTGTATCTCTCCTGCTTTGGGAAGTCATTTTCACACTTTTTGGAGTGTGAAATGCTAGAGTAGAAGACGTCCACCAAATACATGGAACCAGAGAGCCCCAGGGAACATGTGGAGCTGAAATAAGATACAGCAGAGCAATGAGGAACAGTAAGCAGGGCAGGCAAAGACTAGTAGCAAGACTCATGTTTCATTTTTCTCTGTGTCTCTGCTGTCCTGGTGAGTCCACCCCTGGGTACACACTGACCCCAGGCTGCTGGAGGGGTGCATAAGGACCCTGTTCTACAGACCCTGTAGAACAGCGGCAGATCTGGCCTGCTCCAACCCGCAGGCTGGCTGGGTGAATGTCTCAGCATCATTTCCTCTGACAGATGCTGCAAATGATATGACTAGTAACAGACTGAATACAAAAAGTGTTGGAGCCTCGAGCAAACCCAGAGCTAAAATGGCCGCACCATTACGCTATTAGTCAGAGCAGATGCTTGCAACGGTCGCAGTGACCTGAAACTGCTAATCTTGTTGCTTAGGGAGGGCCTTCAGCCATGGGGCTGGCAAGCACAGAATAAATAAACCAGGCTCTTTTTCCTTCCCTGAGCCGCCTGCCACATTCAGCTTTCACTTAAGGCAAAGAGAAGAGTGAAACAGTGGTGGCAGCTGACAAGCAGTGCCCTTCACAGCTAGCCCGCTGGTGGAAACAGCTGCTGAGACAATTTTCAGGCAAGCTGACTTAGCTGGGGCTCCACACTAAAAGGCTGCATCCTCCTGACAGTTCCGGTTTTGTCTCCTTAACTGAGGCTCTTCCTCTGCCTCTTTGTGAGGTTTCATTCTTCAACACCACCAAGCACTTTGGGGCAGTGACCCCAGGCTGTGAGCTGCCTGTCCGCTCTCACAGGCAATTGCACAATAAGAAAAAGCTGCTGAAGGTTTTCTGGAGCATGGATGCTCCGCAACTTCTGCACAGCTATCTCGTGCAATGGAATTAGGTAGCAGATTTTGGTGCTGATGGGAATGAGGTTACTGTTGAGATCCGGTCTAGCAGTAGTTTTCCACATACTTTTCTCAGCTAGGGAGCTGTTTATCTGCATCGCTGTCGCTGTAATGGGAATAAAACAGCAATGACTTTCCTGGTTAATCCCCAGCACTCTGATTCATGGGCTGAGTGCCTAGATGAAACAGTTGCCTATGTTTTCTCTTTTAGGCCCACAACTGCTCTAGGGCTGATGCACTTACTGTAGTTACATGAAAACATCTAAACCAGTTGCAATTAAGATAGACTCAGCAACCTGAATGTGTCTCTACATCCACAGAAAGAGTAGCTAGAAAGATTATGCTTTCTCTTCTCAGGATGGAGGTAGAGGCAGTGCTGTAGAGTAAAGTGGGATCTGATGCAGAAATTCCCATCTTGTGGTAAGTTAGGAGGTGGTTATCCCTCTCACACTCCTATCCTTCACAGAAAGTGTCATCCAGGGTAGAATTTGCAAGGTCTCGTATAGTGAGATAGATTCTTCATGCTCAAAAAAAAAAAAAGATGAATAAATATACCAAAAACTAATCCAAACCACATTTTAGCCACACCAATTTCTCTTGAGCATGGAGAGACCTAGGAGGTTGGTTTAGGTCAGTTGCATCATGTTGATAGATATGCTAACACATCTGTGCTAACACCCATCTGCGTGGATTTCCACAGCATCACTTTCAGATGCCACATGGGATGCATCTGCACATGGCTTGCAGGTTGGGCTAAAGAACAACGTGGTTCATCAGCAGAAGTAGGCTAGCCTTAATATGGAGACAGGCTCTATACAGACAGTTGTCTGTCCTGGTGGACGTTTCATTTCAGTGCTGATCTCTCCTGTGTTCCATAGCAGAATAAGAGGTATTGAAGTATGTGATAGCCAAGGAAAGTGTCTGGAGGGCTGCATTTCTGAGCGTCTTCTTGCCAACTCGATCCCATTCCAGTTGGCTTGAGAGTATCTCAGAGCAGCAAAAAAGAGGCACAAACTGAAGTGGTAGACCTGAGGACTTATTGCTAGCTGTTTTCAGATAAAGGAAATGTGGTGGTGTAGAGCATAGGGAAGAGAGTAAGCACCTGTCCAAGCTGTGCAGCTCTAATGCAACATGAGCAACATCCCAGGAGTTGGGTATGCATGAGAAGAACTCAGCACTTCCTAATATCTCGCAGGGAGAACAAGAAGGGAGACAGAAGAATAAGACTTCCGACACAGTTCTTTGCTGGGTAAAAAATGTGGGATAGATGAAGTTTGAGGATGTGGATCCCAGATAGCCGCAAGCTTTGCTTCCTGAATCCAAAGATGGCTGAGCAAGAATGGGGCTGTGAAAAGTGCCAGTTTAGAAGCATGCTGTTAAGAAATCACGCAAGCTATAAGAAAAAAAGGGAACAGACTGTCTAGCAGGGTCTGTTGTGATAGGACAAGGGAAAATGATTTCAAACTAAAAGACGGGGAGATTTAGACTGGATATAAGGAAAATGTTTACAATCAGGGTGGTGAGACACTGGCCCAGTTTGCCCAGAGAGGTGGTGGAGATGCTCAAGGTCAGGCTGGACGGGGCTCTGAGCACCTGATGGAGCTGTAGGTGTGCCTGTTCATTGCAGGGGGGTTGGACCAAATAGCCTTTAAGGGTCCCTTCCAACTCAAACAATTCTATGATTCTATGATTCTAAGGAGAGAAGGAAGAGCTTCTTTTTCCATATTCTTTCTTTAAAGGTTTCTCAGTTTCTCAAAGCATTTCAATTACTTGGAAAGCAAGAGTAACTTTGGAAATTTCCAACTATCCGCAAAGCTCTCTTGAGCAAATGAATACAGCTGTGACAACAGCATGACCTCTGGAAAGTGTATGGACAACTGTTGGCATCAAGAAAAATCAACTGGAATGGAAATTGAAATTTTCTTCACCAGTACCTCCCTGTCTCCCCATCTGCAGTTCAGGCAGCGGCTGACAGCTCCAAGCAAAGCTATAAAATATTTGGCTGCAGCAGACAGCAAAAAAATGCCTTTTTGGTCTTCATTTAAACATTTCCCAGCCATATGACAGAGATGAATCTGCACAGGTATCTGTTTCAGAGGAGCTCTGACATATAGCTCTTGGCATGCATAGACGTTATTTTCAGACAGAAGACAAGAGGATGTGTGGCTGGGAAGCAGGGGCTGTGGCAGGACCTTGAGCATACCTCAGGCAGTGGACGAGTAGATGCTCAACTACACCTCCTGCCGAGGCCAGTGTCTGGACAGAGCCTTGGGGCACTGTGGGAAACACTTGACAGACCTGCCGTGTTGTCATGGATGCCTGCATCCATAACCATGCAGAGAATTATCAAACTGCCCTCTTCCTGACATCCTGCCTGTAAAACTTGACCCTAGTTTAAAATCCTAATATAAACAGGCAAGCATTTAAATGCTACCCTTGCAACTTTGTCAAATTACATGGTTTATAATTACCTTAATTATTTATAATTGCTTCACATACTACTCATTAACATGGCTGAAAAATCAATCAGACCAAAAAACCTTCTCAGATTTTACTGTGTACATCAAGAATATAGCCTTATAACACACACAGACAGCTTTTTACCCTGGTTGCCCAAGAAAATGTCTGTGTGTCTGTCAACAGCTACTGCTGTTTTTCTTCCCTTAAAACTTTCCCAGTGCAGTGTCTAAAGCTGGCATGATATGAAAGACACACCAAAAAAATGCTTAAATCCTTCAAATACCATGAAAATTAGACAGGTGGGTAGAAGACAGAAAATCTACTGCTGAAAAGATCAGTTCAACCTTTGACAGACAGCAGCGTCCCTGCTAAAGAGGGCACTTTTGTATAAAACATCACTCCTGGCTTTGCTGTTCCCTCTCTGTTATTACCCCGAGTGGTGGAAATGCCATCTGGCTGATGCCACCAGGGCCTCTTCAAGGGAAAAGGCACTCCTAAGAGCCCAGCAAATAAAGCAGAAATTGCATGCATTCAAGGATATACAACATTCACAGACCACATCCTGGTCCCATGAGCTCTTCAGCTGCAGACCCACTCTGGCACCACATCCTCAGCTGACTGATGGCTTCCCAGGACTCGGTCTCTTCTGGTGGTAAGTTCTTTTTTCCTGGAGGAATAATATTTCCATGCATTACAAACACGCTTTCTTAAATCATCCAGATTGCTATGGATTCCATCCCTCCTTTTTTCATTCTTTACCTTCCTGTCACTACTGACAGCAAAGCAAACGTTAGCAATGATTTCATGTTTGCTTAAAAAGCTATAGTGAGAATTTTAGAAAGTGTCTTGCACATCAGACTGGTCTCCTCTAATTTTCTTTCTGAGGACTGTGCAACACCACATCCTTCTGAAATGTGCCAGGCCAGTGTACTTCTTATTTCACATGATTCCTTCCTTCTGCTTCACTCAGACTCTCAAATGAGGAAAAAACAGCACTTTTGTGACAAGACATATTTTCCATAAACCTGCAATGTCTGGCATTAATTTTGTTTGCATCCACTAATTATTTATTAGTTTAATGCTGCATCCTCTTTCCTCTGTACTGCTTGATGCTGACAGCAGACTGGGCAGTTCAGTATTAATTGGATCACCCATACCATCTTTTGGTCAGGCACTGGCTGCTCAGGGAGGTGGTGGAGTCACCACCCCTGGAGGTGTTCAAGAACCACAGAAATGTGGCACTGAGGGATGTGGTCAGTGGGCATGGTAGGAATGGGTTAGTGGTTGGGCATGATGATATTAGAGGTCTTTTTGAAGACCAATAGATTTATTTTCTC
>JAOWBP010001760.1:8708996-8739115 GCA_028571105.1 Tragopan temminckii | reverse complement strand
ATTTGTTATCCTTCCTTCTGATTAGAATGAATAATCTACTCCTGCTACTCAAAACCAAACGGTTTGATTTGGTCAAGTAACTTCATTTAATTGCACATACTTTTTTTTTGATACTTGATTCCATGTAATTATTGAAGTTCACTTCAGATTAACCTGACAGTCTTTTTCTTTTTTTTCTCTTTTTCCTGCCTTCTTTCTTTCATTTTTTCCCCCTATTTTTCTCTTTTCTATTATTATTTTGTGGTAATGCTTTTTTGAATTGTCCCAGGTATGGGAGAATCAGATATTCACACAGATTTGCCCTGGGATCCTTACGCTACAGCCCGCTTCCCATCTCACATCTGTGCAGTGCCATTTGCAGAGAGGCTCATTCCAGGACAGCAAAGAGACTTTTCCTCTAAGACTGAGTAATGAAGCAGAACAAAGTGTTTGGGGGATTCTCTACCTCTAGCTCAGTTGTTCAGCAAAGTGCATCTTTTAAACGTAAGGAAACAAAGAGTCATGGATGAACTCCCTTTCATTCTACTTGCATAATAAATAACCAGAGGAGGCTAGGTCAGAGCACTGGATGTTGAGCTGCATCTCCTATTAACACTATGTTTTTATGCACAAAATAGTGAAGAGAATGGTCTGGTATATCATTTCCGTCGAGCATAAGGGATTCTGCCATCTCCATGTACTGCTGTATCTGACACTGAAGATGAAACTGTATTTATTTTTCCTTTTGAACTCAGCAAAGTGTTTTCTTTCAAGGGACAGTTTCAAAGAAGATATTTTATTAGAACTTGTATTTCTGAATTCATCATTGAGATTTTAGCAATTGATGTACTGTGGATATTATTTGGGAACAACATCATGAAAGCAATACAGAAGCATGTGGTGCCATTTGTTTATGGCACCACTAGAGACAGATTCTTGTGTTGGGTGGACATTTGGTTTGACCCAGAATTTTCATTTATTCTCTGAGGGGTTCAGCACTGCAGGTTTATAATGCAGGGTGATATGCTGAGTTAATCCGTCAGGCTAATAATTCTACTCCTGTATCTTTTTAACTAAAGAGCATTGATTTTGTTGACATAAAAACTGCATATATTTAGGGTCAGAGCTCAAGGCACCACATCTTGATCAAAAACTGTTTACTCTTGCTTAAAGTATTTAGAAAGCACTGTGAACTACTGGATCCCTTAAGTCTCCCGCTGTGATTTCTGTTACTATTTCCATCAGGAGCTTCTGAGCTAGTAACCATACAGCATATATAATAGCCAATATAGGATATATAATTAATAATTCTGAAACTACTCAAACTGAATTTAAGATTAACAAGAGATACAGGCAAAGGATTGAGAATGAAATGTGACATTCCTTTCTGATGGAGGAGAGAAAACAGTAGCCAAAAATATGCTGATTACAACTGTGTGCTACTGGAATTAAAATACATATTTGTAAGAATTAACTCAAGCATTTTATGTGGGTGATTTTGAAATATTTTGCTTTGCTTTTCAGCTTTTTTTATATATAAATATACACATTAACTAAACCTTTCAGATGAAAATTTTCTTTCTGATTAGAAAAAGGGATTTGGATTGTTTTACCTGAAAACGCACTGACATGGGATAATCCAACCTTTTCCAAATCTATTTTGAAAACTTTCTGAGATGAAAAATCTCTCAAAACAACTATTTTCCGAAATGAACACACACATACACACACATATATGTAATCTTAACAAGTCAATTAATTTTCCTCTGGCTTTAGCATTTGTTATCATGCATTCAGTTTTGAATTCCTTTCCATAACTAACGTGTTGTTTCTAACGTGACTCTTTTTGAGTTCTACCCTCATCAGGACCAAAATGGCCTCGAGTGAACAAACTCTCATGGGGCAGTGACCATACTAGAAGAGATGGCCTGGACCTATGGGATATTTTGTGACTGCTCCTGGATGCAGACTTGAAGCTGCCTCTGGCACCTTGGAGAACACCTACAAGGAGGATAGTGGGGATATTATCCATGACTAGGTAGCTCATATTGTGGAGAGACCTAGGAACTGCACTAGGTGGTGTAATCACTGCAGCACAAAGAAGTCGTTCTCTGTTCTTCATGCTTATCCCCCAAGCCCACCCTTGGATGGGGAAAAACAAACAAGGAAAAAATACGCTTAAAGAGAGGCATCCTACCCACACATCCACCAGAATCTACTAATGCCAGCAACACTTCTGCACTGAGGAATCTAGAGAGCGTGTTCATCTTGACTCAGCTCCACACTTATCACAGGAGGACTCAACAAGATCTCATTTCTCACTACAGAGAAAGTTCATCAGCTGCCCTGAAACAACTCATTTGTATTTGTCACTGGTGCTGTTGGCATGGAAATAGAAGACCTAACCTTGTATTAAGCTGTCAACACTCTGAAATGACTGCTCCATCTTTGCCATGACTCAGCGTCTGTAAGACAAGAACTCCATGTTCTCCAGCAACAACACTGCAGCATGGTCGTGCCAATAGATTCCAGCTCCTAATCTCTTATGTGCAAAAGTCTTCCCTCCTACAATGCAGTACCCTATGCATACAATCCTGTGCATCAGTGGTACACAGGGTTGTGTGTGTGCGAGCTCAGCCCCCTGTAGCTTGTTTCTGTTCCTCACATTGGGTCTCTGTTCCTGGTTCACCCTTTCTTTCTTCTACCCCTTGCTGCTGCTAAGGAGTGAGTCACCTGTCAAGCACTTCTAAAAGTTTTTCCCAAATCTGTCCAGCTGCCAGCATCACACAAAGACCAATAAGACCCTGCACCCGCAGTGCTTTAAGCAAAAGACTGAAAATAACTGTGGGATCCCTGTGAGTCTTGCAGCACAGAGCTGCTGATTTTCCTCTCTGTGATGGCAAAAACATCCTGCTAATACACCTTGCCTGTGTCTGAGCCAGCTCTTATTCCTGAGCTCAGAAAGAAAGCAAACAGGATTAAGACGTACCTCAAGGATTCTCTGGCTTAGGCACTCCCTCTTCCTCCAGCATCTTACTAACTCCTGCAATAACCACCTTGTAATAATGTTTTCTTGCTGCAAATGTGCTCCCTGAGTCTTCTTCTTTTGCACTAAAGAAGGAGCAGAGCTGCAGCAGTTCTTACATTAGTGTACAGAGACCATTATCATTTTGATCCATGGGGGCCCCCAGTCAGAAAATGGTGGAAGGAAGAGGCCATCCCAAAGGTCTGTTCCCCCTTTAACAACCTGCTCCATAGAAGTAGAGCTCTCCTTCAGTGGAAACCATTAGCATAAAAACAGGAGCCATGATTGTCTAACAGGGAGAGCCCAGATTGCTAATAAGGATCTCTTTTAGAGGCTCAGAAGGGTCATAAACAACCCGGCAATGTTTTTTAATATCTAATTATGCCAGGGTGTACAAACAAGTAGGTGAAGTCTGCTCCTCTTCTCTTTCCCTTTCCTTCTATCTGCTGCAAATGGTAACACCTCACTGTTTGCCATTTAACTGGCATCACTGCATCTCCCAAAGAAATGAAATATGAAAGTCAAGCCAGAAGAATGACCACTGCCTGCACCATGCCCATGGCAGCGGGAGGTCAATGCATCTGCATATACGTCCCTATCTGCATGCCCTGTACCTTGCGGTGCCGTCGCAGAGAGGCAGGGACTGCACTGACACCCAGCAGGAGGACACAACTCGTATGCCCCCAGTGATAAAAGCCTCAGCAGGATGCAAGCTGACGAGGGGTTTTGCTCTGTGAAATGCAGGGCTCAGAAGTCAGAGCAGACTCCCTTTGATTTGAAACAATTTTACTCCTTGCCCTCCAACCCCTTCCCTTTAAGGTAATGGGAGCAGTGTGCAACTTTGGGTGTCTGGTGGGATGAGAGCCACTGTGGAGAAGCAAGCCCGCTTCACACGTCCATCAGACAGTGCGTGGATCACTTATCCTGAATGCACTCATGCCAGGGTTTTACCAAGAGAAATGATGAGGAACAACAGACCCAGCTCATTCAAACAGCAGCAATTCTACAGGGAAGGGTATGGAGGATGTCCAGAGGTGGTAGCAAGTGAGCAGAGGGAAGGTCAGGATGCAGAGATATAAACTGGGTGAATGCTTGCACATAAAGCACAAGGGAGTAGCTATAGCAAGGCTGCGGTAGTGAGGCACAAACCAGGCCTGATCTGGTATCTCTGTCATATTTATATATCAGAGGATTTCAGCAGTAAGTCATTCACGTGGAGAGGGATTTGACAATTAATCATTTCAGAACTCGCTCTCTCCCCTTTCCTACCCTCTCCCTTTCTCCCTCTCTTTCATCTCTTTGCTCCACCAGGCTAATACGTGTTTCACGATTGAAATACAACCTTTGTGAAAATATTCCAGTAAAATATTCATGAACAACCATTTTCATTATTTGATCAGGGCTAAATGACTTCATAATCCTTATGCAGCCAGAGGTCTAGAGGACTGCTGCCATAGTGCTCTGCTCTCCCCCACTGCCTTCTTCTGCTCCCTCTGTACCTCTCTCACTTTTTCTATGCTGTAAATCCTCAGGGACAGTTTCATGCATTTTTTCTTATCATTCCCAAGATATTAGCTGTGACCTGTAGATCATAGGTAACATGAAGGGTAACATGGCAAAGAGCCCTGGGCTGGGGAAGGAGGATACTGTGGAGCAATTGCTCTTTGATGCTTGACAGTACCCGGGCTTGTGAGATCATCTCCACCTGGGGTCCTGCCTTTTCCCCATGGTATCATTTTCAGTTCTGGCTGTTCTGGCCACATTAAACAGATGGGACATTCCAGTAGTTAGAGAAACTGTGAATGAGCTCCCTAGTGAAGCCCATAGCGTCTGAATTTCTTTGTAGGTTGGTGCACACTTTGGGGCCAGATCTGTGTATTTCTCCCAGCTTCAGTTCTTGAAAATCACTATTTAATCCAGCTGGGGCTGGCAGAGCATACAAAGGAAACAATAATCCTCTTGAAGCTGTCTATGTCTGACTTGCTACAGTCCATGATTATATGCTGATGAAGAGAATACCCTTGATCTTCAGCTTTAATGCTAATTCCTTCCCTCATCATTTCAACTGTTCCTTTCTAACACTGGATTTCCTACTTCAGAAACAGGAGGGGAAGTCTGGCTAATTCAATTACAGATGACAGTGGGGCTCAGCCTCAGTTTCCTCCTTACTATTAAAGAACTTCCCTTTTCTGGTAGCAGGGGCAACGTGAAGCTTGGCCTTAGCTGAGCCTCACTGAAAAGGTTATCGCAACTGGATGTCAGCCTCCTCATGTCACATTCACCTAGGGATAGCATTTCTCATGCACAACACTTATCTTTGTTTCCATTAACATTTCTGTTGTGATTCACTGTTGTGTTTGGAATTTCCAATAAAAATTCTGAGCAATGACACTCAAGCCTTCAGCCTGGAAAGGAACTGCTCATGGAAGAGGAGAAGATTGTTACAGGGCCAGGTATATCCCGCTTTAAGGCCCCTATCATCCTAGGAAGCCACACACCTGATATTGCTTCACACCTTTGGAAAATGAGTGGGAAGAAGCAGTGTGAGGTGTTATATACACTACGGAGCAGACCAGGACCATGCAAGGAAAGATGTGCTGCCCTTCACAGCACATCAGCTGCCAGATGAAGACCATAACTCAGACAGCATAGGCCTTCTATAGCAGAAAACTAGGCAAGTCTCAGTCACAAGTACATTTCCACTCAGACCTGATGAGCATTTTATCTGTGGGGTGCAGGAGGATGTTGTGGGACATGGAGCTGGTATTGCCTAGGACAGAAAGCAAGGTAGAGCAATGCCTAAAGCGAAGTACAAAAGCTGAAATGCAACTTGAGTATATGCCACAAGGTCCTATTTACACTTCGAAAGCAGGCGTGTTTATAAAAAGAATATAATGGCAAGAGAAAATTGGATATCAACATTACTGAAATTGCTGAAATCCATATAAACAAGGGTATGAAGTTCTGCGTGTAAAGCCATAAGTAACAACTGTGACATTTATGGCCCTGGGTCCCCACTGCCATCCCTGTCCCTCTTGCACAGATACTCTACAGAACCAAGAAAGTCTATTTCCTTGGAGCACATCCTATCACAGCCATCAACTTAATTTTGCTACCAAAAAAGCCAAGAAAGAGCTCATGCCTGGAATTCCAAGGACAGTCATATCACATTTGAAAGCAAGCTACTCATGGGGGTTCTCTAGATCTCACACCCCACGGAGGTGCAAAATGGAGGTGCAAATGCAGGAGACCCACTAGCACATCCAGCATGACTTAAGAGCGGATGGAAGGTGAACCAGGTTAGCGAGATGATTATAGATGCTAATTTCCAAACAACGTGCACTGAAGTTTGCTACTCTTGACCTTGAATAAAACATCCATATTCACTTTCTGCATCAGTGCTAGTCTATGTGCTTCTAATGCAATTTGAATGAAGAAAGCTGTACCCCCTCCATGCTGCCATTCTAAATCTGAATGGCAAACATTTTCCACAGTGGATGATGGGGAAGATTTAGAAAAAAATATCAGCTGCACAGTAATTTTTTAGAACATTCTGAGCAGACAAAATACTAATACATAGCAATGTTTAATTATATAAATGAGCATTTACAAAATCATGACTTGTTTATGTGTTTTATTAACTGATGGCTACTAGGTCACCATTCTGATGGCAAGAAATTGGTTGGCTGAAAGCTAAGACTGCTCTGTTTTGACTTGCAGACACTGCACAGAAGCCTTTTTTAAAAAAAAAAAAAAAGAAGAGAAAAGAACTCATGATTTCATTTATGGTGAGTGGCTGGAATTTCAATAATTTATCTCTTTTTTTTTTTCCAAAATACGTGCATTTGCATAGTTGTGACTTTCAAGTGTATAAGGCATTTTTAGCCGGCACTTGGAATAACTGCTTGTCAAGGAGTATTGAAATCAGGCCAGCTACACACTGGAGTAAATTTAGGAACATTCCTAGGTTTGCATCTTAATTAAGGGTCTCAGTTTTTGTACTCACTTGCATTACATTGAAATGAATAATGCATCTAGGGAAAGAAGGAAGAGCTCAGATCCCTCTAAACGCAATGCCTGTCTTGAAATGAGACAGTGAATGGCAGATATGTCATCAGTGTAAAACCAATGTCACTCTAAACACTGGCTTATTGCTTTAATAATACAGTTGGTCAATAATACATACTGGTTTCCTTTTTGAAAAGGATATAGTTAAGTTGCAACTGTTGCTAAATATTTTCATTGTTCTAATTGCCTTATTAATTCCAGGCAAAGCCTCTTCTGGCTTGTAAAGGGCCAAAACATAATATGTATTTTTCTTTATGTGCTACAAAAGCAGTGCCCTCTTCTATTAGCAGAAGTTCTACTTCTGAAATCAGATGAACAAAGCAGAATGGTGGATGGGTGGTAGCTACTGCACTGGATGATGGTCTTGAACCTAAAAATGGTTAAAACATGTTACTTTACAGGCATGTGAAACTCTCTCCTGCATAAGGACACCTATCGACTCTGAAGTAGAGAGGTACGTGACCAAAGAGCACCTTATTCAGGACAGCCTCGATCTTTCAGGCTGAGACATCCTTATTGCCTGTCCCTGAGCAGTTCTGAGTTGACCTCTCTCCACATACCAAACCTGGAAATCATCCCTTGTAAGTAAGGAGGTGAAAGGAGAAAATGGAAATCTTGCTGACAGACATTCACTACCTCGTTCATTGGCTTGTGCTGCTTACTGCACTCCTCTGGGACAAACAGGGAGGGAGCTGAGTCCCTAGGAGAAGAGCCACTGAGCAAGAAGAGTCACGGATGTTTTCTGAACACCAGGCTGCATTTACACACGTTACTCAGGTGTGCAGTTACACCTTCAGAAGCATATAAATAAGACAGCATCGATATTTTCATTTTATATATAGCTGTCTACCTTGGAGTTGAACAGTCTCAGATGCAGAGGCTAGAGGTGGCTGATTTCTTATGCCAGTTAAGATTTTAGTGATGGAGATAGCAAGTGAGAGAGACAGAGAGGCAGGGAGAGAGAAATCAATTTATGAAACACAGCACTGAAGAAGTACACTGTAATGGCAAGAGACTGAAAAAAATAAAAAGCCTTGCTGCAATTAGGCATGCATAATAAATAACAGTGGCATCCTGTTACTTCTCTGGAATTTGAAATTTATTGTCATTTGTATGCTATATCCAAAAATACCCTACCAGCATCATGCAATGGGCTGACAAGGCTTTTATCTAGAAAAGCACAGAACACTTGGTCAGCTCTGATTTCCATACAGCCTTCCGCAGCCAGAGAGGATACCAATGCTGATGATGTCACACCAGTGCCAGTGGCTGCTGGCAAAGGTTGTGCCCTCTGCACAAGGAGAGCCATATGTGCAACTAGGCAAGACTTTAGAGAAAAGCATAAGGATCACACAGGTGAACTACCCAGTGACTAACAAGTGACTTAGGCACGAAACAAGAACAGCAGCCAGAAACCCAGTGGTCTGCCTCTATAATATTTAGAAAGTCTCCAATAATGTTTCTGGCATTAGAATTTGACTGTCCACACTTAAAGTTGGAAGTGTCCTCCCTTCAGCTTTTCCTCTACTGAGCTCCTGAGGCTGAGGCACACACAGCTCTGCTTGAATTAATCAGAAGGGGACATTTTGAGTGTGTACAAACCTAAACACTTGGACACACATGTAATATCTAGTGTAAATAAAATCACTGTAAATTAGATGGAAAAAGAATTCAAAACCCATTGGATGGTGTTTTGAGTGAGAATAATTCTTATTTAGGGGAAGAAGTTGCGCTTTTATTACTATTGTCAGGTGATCTGTGTTGAGCGGGGGTGGCATTTGTGTTTTGCAAATGGGCCTGGACTATCTGCATGGAGCTGCAGCTCTCTTCTCTGTTGTTAAGCTTCCTTTCAAACTTTCTGAAACAGTTTTTTTACACCCACCCACGCAGCAAATGACATGCTCCAGGGCTGTTCACAGAACTTAGCAACACGCTTCTGCAGGGAAACCATCAGCAGCCTCATCTCAGGCACTTCTCAGTGTTTGCACCAGCTCTTCCTCCAGCTTTCCCTTTAACAACTGCAAAGGCATCAACACTCCTTGTCAGGGGTCTTGCTTCAAACAAGAGCTATCCTTTGCATCAATAAGGAGAGAATGCAGTGCATGGAGAAGGTGGAAAGCAGAATCTTGGGTTGCGTAGCAGAGCCTTGAGTCCTTTATCCCAGCCTTGTGCTAGGGTGGCCCACCTTCTCTAGCTGTTACTCAATAAACAGATGGCAGCAGCTCCTCAGGGCAAGGAGTGTTGGTGATAAGGTACAGGCAAGACCAGGAGAGGATTCAAATGTAGTAAAGTGCCAGCCTAAACTGCACTACAGCTTGTCCCAGTCTTTGGCGTACAGTGCTACCTCCATTTGCTGTATCGGCACATGGACAGTTTCCCATGCTCCTTCCATGTCCACAGGGCAGGATTCTACAGAAGAATGGAGCTGAAGGGCCAAAGTGCCCTGGCTCAGATAGAGATAGGATTCTCTAGAGTGTAAATGGTATTGGTGGCCATACAGGAAAGGAGCCTATCACGACCCCGCTAAGGAAAAGAACTAGATGAGTCCTTGAGAGAGAACAAAAAAAAAAATGTGTAAAGGGTTTGGGGCAAACAGAGGCTGGACCTTGATGTGCACCAACCATTGCCAACTTGGTTCAATCACCAGCTCTCCTCTGATGTCTCCTCACCAGGCTGTGCAGCTGGTGGAGTGGGTGCCTCCCTTTTTCAGGCAAAAACTGCCCCAGGCCTCCTTACAACAGAGACATGCCATCTGCAGTGGTGACTTGAGGTGGCCCAAGTGCAGGGCACCCACAGAAAGTTGGATTCACTGGTTCCATTTTACAAAACAAACCCCAGACTATGCACAGGTTGATTTTTCAGGAACCCAAGAGCCCAAGTGAGGATTTAATGTAGTGCTCTCGTTTTGCATTCACCTACCTGAATCCTTGGAAATCTTTCCTCTAACAGTGTCAGGCTTGAAGGTACTTCTTGGAGGCCACCTCTTCAGAACTGAAGAAGCTAAAGATCACTGCTTGCTCCACCAGTAGTACTGCTATCCCCTCATCAACTCTGAACCAGGAAAAACCACAAGCTTGCATAAATTGAAAAACAAACACACCAAGAGAGGCAAGGCTTCCCTATACTTGATCTGTAGAAACATGAAACAAAAAATGCTCTTGTAAGTGCAAAAGAGCGGGGCAAGGACAATGCGCTGCTTCCTCTCAACAGCCCCTTAGTCTTCAAAGAACACTGCTTGGAAGGTTGCTATGGAGCAGAAGCTGTTTAGAGATCTCAGATCCCTTTGTTCATTTTGTTTGCGTCTTTTTGTGGTGAAGATCTCAGCAGAAACATCAGCCTGGCTAAAATAGACACTGACAGACCTTAAATATTAATAAATGTATCTGCCTTCTGTAATTTGAAGTAACGTCCCAGATAGGGGTGCTGTGAAAGCAGCTGTTTTCTTGCAAGGTCTCATTGAAGAGCAGAAACACGTCAAAGAAGGGATGCGCAGAATGCAGAATTTGCAAAAGAGGGTGATGGAAATAGCTGTGACTGTTAGCAGAGCACACAGAGAAAGTCCTCCTGCTGTAAGTGCTAAGTTACACTGGAGGAAATAGTTGTCAGCTGGTGTAGATAAACAGCCCCAGCTGTCTATGAATACACGCCTCAAGGGGGAATTCATCATAGCTCTTTCTTCACCAGTAAACTTGCAAGGCAGAAGCCTAGATTTACAGAAGCAAACAGCAGGGTCTGGCTGGCAATTATTCCTGAAAGTGTTTTATGTTTGTTTGCCTGTACATGAAATTTGATAGAAGAGCACCACTCTATGATGATTTTTCTGGGAAAGTGTAAAAAAAACTGCAAAAAAAAAAAAAAGGAAAACACTTCAGTTCTAATGCTCTACTGCAGTGCTGCTCCAGTGGAGCTGCAGTTTGCTTACTGTTCATCTTCATCTCATCTGAAGACTCGTGCCCCCATAGGACTGCCTCTCCACTGTGACAAACCATGGTCAGGGAGCCCTGGGATGCTCCTGCATGGAGTCCTACCAAAACTCAAGATGAGAACATAAGGCAGGAGAGCGTTTCTGCATGGAGGCATATAGCCTTTGAGCTGAAAACCTGCGTTTTCTCTCATTTTGCTTTGCCTTTGGCATTCTCAATGAATTTTTTCCTCCTTCTTGTTGAACTCTGTTCTGCAGGGAGCTAAAAAAGCAACTAAACCACTCTGCTTTTGGACTAGCTGTCAAACCCTTTGTGATGGTTGTAAACATATCAACACAGCCTGCTGGTATGAACTGATAACTATTCTTAGTCATTCAGTATGGGTTTACTGAACATGACCAAGCATTTTTCCTCCTGCTTCATTAAAAACGATTAGGAAATAGGGAGTTAATACAACAAAGCACCAAATAAGTAAATGCTGGCCCCTAAATACAGTCTTGAAATCAGCAATCCTACAAAACCAGTTATCTCACCCTCTAGGAGAGTTGCCAAAATAGTACATCATATGCAGTTTTCGTATAATATCACACCAAGCAAAAGTGAGTAAGTTGCAAACATTCTAGAGCTCATCAGTTTGGCGAGATTCCCTTCCCCAGCCGAAGGACAGAGTTGAAGAAAGAAGTGAAATATAGACTGTCCTGGAAAGATGAAGACACTGCCCAAAATCCAGGGAATCAGACAAAGCCTGGCTTTGTAGCATCACAAAGAACACCTTTGATAAAAAGAGCAATTTAGAAGGAGCCACGCCAGCAGCCTGACCTGTCTCATCACTCAGAGCAGAGGATTAGGCAGAGGTAATCTCATATTATAATGGTAGATTTTCTATATCAGATCACAGTCACTCTTACTTTCCTGTGTGATGTTCCTAATTTCGAGGAGGCAGTAGTAGAGAGGGCTATTGCAAAGCAAGTGTGATTGATCGTACTGTTGTCCAAGCAGAATGCTGAAAGAAAACTCTACACTTACGTAAAAAGTAGGTGAAATTCAGACACTTGATGAGTTTTTGTATCATGATGAAAAATAAAATCTGATTTTTAAATGCAGAGTTTATGACAAAAGGAGAAGAGTCGCAAGGGAAGACTGAATCTCCAGGTCTATGAGTTGCTTTTTGATTATCAAGCCCACCTATTTATGAAAAGCGCTGCATGTTCAGGACTAAATTCCTACTGCAGGTGAAATTTTGAAGCCTTGAAAGACTTCTCAGGATAGAAGACTATTCTTTTGCTCAAGCTGATGGAGGGTCTACTGGTGGGAAGAGGCAGGCACCAAGTTTTTACCACAAATTCGACCCTGGTCCTTGAAGAAATGATGCAGTTTTCAGTCCCATTCACCTGTCTCCAGGGCTCAAAGGGTGTTGCCATTATGCTTGCTAAGTTGAGCAGCAACCCCAATAGGAGAGCAAGCAGTAGCAGAGTAGGATTTGTAAATGGTCTAGTTCAGGAAAGGCTGCAAACACACCAGTTATCAAGTAGCCAGTAAACTGATTCGAGACTGAGATAGATTGCTACTGTGTGAAATGACACATTGGTATGCTTTTCCTGAGCCATGCTGAAATTACAGAGCCTAGCTCAGAAGCGTGATAATAGATCAGTTCCAGCGTGTATCAAGCAGGTATCAAGAGAGGATTGTAGCAAAACCAATGATAATCTTTTAGAAATCCCAAGCTCTGCTTAGAAATATTGCAAAACCATTCCTGACTATTCATTTCTACCGTTCTCCCTCCCTGCCAAGGCAACACAATAGAACACCTCCCTCCCTTTTTCTTCTAGAAAGCTTTTCCTGAAGTCTAACCCAGACCCAATACACTGCAATCTAGGGCTGAGTTTCTTTGACTACCCTGAAGCAGACATGAAGAATAAACATACTCCCTCCTTGTTTGCACCTGCCTTTCCACACACTTGGAAACCCTCCCTGCATTTTTCCCTGGACACCTCTTCTCCAGACTCTCTCTGCTTTAAGGCAGCAAGGAGCCTTAGCTGGCACAGAGGAGCCGGCAACATTGCCATACTCTGAAAATGCAGGCAACAGCAAGAAGGGAGGGCTGGCACAGGCAGAGATAATAATATGTATTATACTGAATTTTATGTCAGAACCAGAAGGCTCTTTATTAGATGATTTTCTTCTTTACTGCTCCCAACGGAGCAGCAAATGCATATATTAGACTGTAAACCTCTACAATGCAATCTATGTAAATCACAAATATAAAGCCATGTAATGGTCCCTCATGGTGATCCAGCATCAGCACTGTCAAAGCCAAGGGGGGCCGTTATTGCCTACGCTAGCAGAGATAACAGAAAAGACTTTTCCCTCACTTGGGTTGCTCCCCTAGCTCAGCTCTGCTTGCTAAGGTGCCAGCAGCTCCTTTTGTCACTCGCATGAAAACTGATGCACAGGGGCTGCGTAAGCAAATCCCCTGCTCAGTTATCCCCCAGAGATACATGGAGGTACATGGGAGCCAGGAGCTGAGCAACCTCAAATGTAATATCTACTCAGTTACCTGGATGGAAATTTCTTTTCAGTCACAGGGAACTGAGAGGAATTGACTGTAAGGAATTTTCTGAGGATGAGGCACAGACCTGCCCAACAGCAGAAGACATGGTGTCATCACAAGGAGACGAATCCTGGAAGAGTCAAGACAAGTGTTACCCTTGACTTGCTGGGCACTGTAACCCAGCCTCGAGTTCTGGGGGGAACCTTAAATCAGCCATTAGTCCATTTCTTTCCCATTTTTCTCACCAGGGACTCAAAAGAAAATGTAGAGGAGGCAAAGTACAGCACAAGAATGCTTGCCATCCAGGATGTAGGTGGCATTTTCTGGTGTTGGGGATGCTTGTGCCTCTAGCAGCAACTGCAGGGAACCTGCCCACAGACAGCTCTGTTTCACGCTTGCCTCTAGGGAAGCACATTCACTCACTGTGAAAGATGCCATTAGGAAGAAGCTTCACCAGAGGAAAACTCACTGGTGAAATGATCAGCAGCACCTAATTTCCTGTTAAGAGGCATTTGCCTCCTGAGGGCCAAGTTAATGGAGTCCTACGGGGTGTTGATTTGGTTATCATTCGCTGCTAGGTAGATGGATAGCATCGTCCCGAGGCAGGCAGGCTGTGTGCTAATGATCCTTCCATGCAGGCAGAGAGCTATCATGGAGATGCCTGTGACAGACAGCTCATTGGAGAAGTTAGCATAGCGCAAGGGGGTGCCAGGCCACTGCCAAGCTGTGAGAGCCTTCAGTGAGCTTGGATAATACTGGCTGCAGACTGATTGCTTGGCCTCTTGCTCCCAAAGTTGCAGAGGCCATTCTGAGGTTGCCGGTGACTCCCTGTGCTACATTCAGAAGCTCAAGAACTGAGCTGATACACCGCAACTCTACAGCCCTGAAGGATGCCACCTGCCCTGCAGAGATCCAGTCAGGGGCAGGGATGTGGCAAGCGTTCCTCAGCCTTGTCTGAGGTGGATCTGTGTTCTGTACAAAAGCACTGTGACAAACACTTGGCCATTGAGGGATGCTCTAGGGCAAGTTATTGTTCCCCATGAATTTCACTAAGGGATCACAAAAGCCAGTAGATCTGAAAATTAAACCATTAAATCTAAATGAAGTTACCCAAAGAGACACGTGACAAAGCAGCTGTGGGAAGTAACATCAGCAAAAGACATAGGAAATAGAGCTTCTTCCCAATTCTACTCTTTTTTCTTAATCTTTGGAAAGACTCTTCCAGCCTGAAAAGGCTGGATCTGCTTCAGCCTCATTTGAGGCCTCATGGAGGCTCACAATAACTTCATGGTCCCTGCTCTCAGACCCAGGGTGATACACACAAATGACTGAAGAATTTCTTACCCCTTCCTATTCTTTGAGAGAACATTGTGTCTGTCTCTAATATGGTTTTCTTGTTTACCATTCTAAATAACAACCCAGTGGTGGCAGACAAATGGGCAAGATGAACTTAAGGGTCTTTGGCATGCCTAATGTCTATGATTTTATGAGTCATTTCAATCAGAAAAAAAGAGGAGATGAAATGTTTGAATGAATCTAAAAAGACATGACATCATGGTTCTGTTTCCCTTCTTTGGAATTAGCAATAAACTGAATTATGCCCAGCCACTTATCATTAACAAAAAGTCTTTAACTTGCTTTTTTCCAAAATATGTTTCCCCTCTCTCCTAAATCAATTCGCTAGAGAAAAGTAAGAGGCTTTCTCTCATATACACAAAGAAGAGCTATTTGGCCTTTGAGGAAGTAATAGAATTTCAGGCATCACAAGCAAATCAGCAATGTCTCAGTCATATGTACATCCAAACAGCAACTGAAATATTTAACTGCAGACTTTAGCAGTATTTTTCTGTTCTGGCTGCTTAGCTGAACATCCAGTCCTGCTGGGCTGGCTAAAATACCCTAGTGAAATCCTCTTGGCATTGCTGCTTCTGCCTCTCAGAACACTGCTTTTTGTAGATGACCTGACTTTAAGGTGAGAAGTCAGGATTTTCCTCAGTGGACTTTACAGCTATAACGCGATGGAAAGCACAGCAATGACAGCAAAACAGCAAGGTCTCAGGCTGCAGTCAGTAAGGATTTGCTCAAATGCAGCAGCTGTAGGCACAGAAATAAAGGAAAAAAAGCTGCTTACCTTCAGAAGATCTCAGGTATGCAAGGAGCTCCAGCAAGATACCTTTGCCTCCACTGTGTCAACCTTTAAATGAGGTCTGGAAAGGGGTGGAGCCAGGATCCAGGATTGCATGCACCTGAGCTCCTTTGGGTTGGCCCTGCCTTCCTACCAGGTGCTCAATCACTGGTTCAAGCCATGACTTAACATTTCCACTACAACAGCACAGTGAAACTTTCAGTGACATATAAATTCACATAGGTGGTACTC
This sequence comes from Tragopan temminckii, assembly GCA_028571105.1. Lineage (NCBI taxonomy): Eukaryota > Metazoa > Chordata > Aves > Galliformes > Phasianidae > Tragopan > Tragopan temminckii. The sequence continues at coordinate 8,723,192 of JAOWBP010001760.1, read as the reverse complement.
GCCCCACCAAGGGTCCTGAGCTAGTTCAAGAGACACCACATCATTCATGAGCCTTACACAGACAGGGGCCTCTCCATTCTGCCCTGCTGTGGGGCACAGGAGCCCTTCATCTCAGCTCAGGGTACTCCCTCATGGTGTCTCCTAACCCCAGCCCTGCTTCAAGTCTGCTGCTGAACAGGAGCCAGAGTGAAGGAAGCAGGAACATTGCCTCTCTTCTGTTTCACACGTACTCTGATGCTGGCTGAGCAATGTCTGGTTACCAGAAGGGTAAGCAGTTATGAGCTGCAGTTTCATCTGTAATGCTTGCTCTGACAGTACAGGTGGTAGTTCACTGCTTCTTGAAAGCCTATCTCTTTGCTCCTGACAGCTCAGTGATCCTTGAGACTTTGCATGAGGAAAGAGGGGAATGAAGCCTCCCAATGCAGGTACAGGTTGCTTTAGTTGACTTGACCGTTCTAGAATGGCTAAAATGCTTGCAGTGAGGAAAGAGCTTCCCAGGTCACCAACACCATTGGAACCTTCCAGTGGTCAGGGAATTGCTGCCTGCCCCCACTCCTCCAGAATTTATACCCCAAACTCTCCTGCTCAAGCTAAAAGGACAGCTTGTTTTCAAATGTTCACAAGCCCAGGCTGAAGGTAAAATACAGACCCTAGACACCAAACACTGCAGTCATTTTAATCCACCTCTGTAGCCAAGATGAAGTATGAGAACTTGGCAAAATGGAATAGAGCAAGCCAGCATCTTATTTTCAAGGAGTGGATGGCCATTTGCTCCTGCTGCTGAATATCTGTTCTGAACTATTTATGACCAAGGAGGCTTCAGGTCTCAAGGCATATGTCATCTTCTGGATGTCCAGACACGAGAATGCCTTCCCAAGATCTCAGGGGACAATGATCTAGGTCTCCAGCAGACCTCATGCTTCAAATATCAGTTCTCCAGCCTCTTCAAGGGTGGACACACAGGTGCCTGTTGTTAGGGCTTTTAAGTGATGCAATGGTCTGATTTTTGGGTGGTTCTGTGTGGAACCAGGAGTTGGACTTGTGATCCTTATGAGTCCATTCCAACTCAGGATATTTTGATTCTATGAAAGGGCTCAGCAATCGGCTCCTGTGGGACTGTTCCTTGTATGAGGAAGACACTGCCCTACCATCATGCCTGGCTGCCTTCTCCCCTTCCCTTGTACTGTAGCTCCAATCTTGTTGCTTCTTGACACCCCTAAGCAAACAAGATCACTGAGAAATGGTTTCCATGAGGTGACTGGAAATGTGTGTAAAACAGTGTAATATCACCAATTGTAGTTTTACCCTGAGATTTGCCTACACTTGTGGCATTGATTTGGGGCTATTATCAGAACTGAGATTGGTATGATACCTTAAAATGGCATCCCCAAACTTGTTACCCTAGAAAGACCTGAACTAGACCTTTCCATCTCCGTTGAGCAAAAGCAACACCTAACAGAGCATCGTCACCATTCATAGTAGCACCATTGCCTTCAGTTTCCTGGTTCTTTACTGGCTAATCAAGCAGTCCTGCAGTGCAAAAGCAGTTTTTCCCAGCAACCCATGCAGTGGTACAGAGCCACATCCTGTAGGAGCAGAGAAAGCACATGTTCTGACAATTACAACAAGTCTCCCTAGACTGGAAACCCCACAGGATAAGCAGCTAGCAGATCTAGTGAAGTTCACAGATGGTGGCATTTCCACATTTTATCCTTGACCCTCAATGTAGTAATTGCTAGGAACAACAACGTTATTTGCTTTGCTAACAGATGCAGTTACAGATGTTGAAGACACCAGGTTGGTGAGGTAGGGGCTGGTACATTAAGAGAAGGTGAACATACTGGAAGGCTGATATTGTGCTGATAATACTATCACTACCCTGTGCTCATACTGGGGACAGCAAGTGATACACATTCTGCCAAAGAGATCTCACAGAGGTTGTGATTTTCCTTTGCACTGAGGTATGACAGCAATCTCTCAGCTTAATTAGTAATTGCCGAAATATGTCACACTTGGTAGGAGGTAAATTATTTTGGCCTTATCAAATCATTTTCAAACATGCTGTTTCCTTTGTGGTCACAAAAACATTACAGCCTCAAATCAGCAAGGGAACTGTTACAAAGAGGAAAAAAAAATGTGATAATAACAGAGATCTGTAACAAAACAGCAAATGCGGGGAAACAGGTGTCTTTGCTTCAGATTTCACTGTGACTTGGCTCACTGTGAGGCTGTTCAGGTCTGAACAACTTCCCAAAATGAGGGGAAGCAACTGTTTCCCTCAAATTATATTATGTCAGACAGCAAGTCAATGTTCTCTTCACACGTATTCCATTTCGAAAGCAAAACGAAAGCTCCCCAGCTCCAACTGGAGCCCCAAGTACGATCTGCAATGCTGAGAGTTCACATTCTCACCATTTCATCTTTTTTTTCACTAAAGACATCTTGAATTTATAGACTCGGTGCCAAAGAGTGTATTATTAACACCTAAAGCTAGAAACCTCGCATTTGACTGTGAGAAGTACTCATCACCCCAGTAAAACCCAGGATGGCACAAGAGGAATATAAGTTCAACCTACAGATTGGTGGTGGTATGACTGTACCCAGCAGGACACAATTTCGTCTTTCAAGCTAAATGTAACAGAGTGCACCAGCATACTTGCATTTCTTGCAGGGCAGATTTCTCTCTTTTATATGTATTCTCTTATATTCGAGATCTTTTCTGGTAGAAAGGGCATTGATACTAAGACTGCCTAAAATGTGCTGCTTTAATTGAAACAGTATAACTTCTACTTGTAATTAATCCCTAATGGGTTTTGTAGATTGGCTCATTCTTTTATCCTGGGCCACAGAAGAAAAAGAGGAATTTTCAACACAAGGTGCACTGAGCCCTAGAGGCAGAGAGATCAACACCAACGTGTACAGAAGCTGACTGCAAGGCTGGCAACACAGGAGGAGAGAGGCTGTGCAAAGGCCAGAGCATTTCGGTCGCGGTGCCCTTCCAGCAGTCCTCCTATAGATGCACTCTCAGCAAAGAAAGAAGCAAGACTGGCTCAGTCTTTCTTGAGGCACAGCTGTACCAAAAATCACTTCCATGCCAAATCCAGCAGAGGTACAGTCTTCAAATGTACTTATTGCTGCTTTGAGCAATGACAGATAAGAGAAATGTGACAGTAACCTGTGCCACTACACATGCACTAAGGGCTGAATCACCATATAAATCCAGGAGATTACAGCTGCTTCCAAGAGTAAGTGCTGCTATCAGAGTATTCCTACCATGCTCCTGTCACCAGAAGGAGCAAGGACCCCCCTCAGTCTGTCAGCAAAACTGCTTGGTGAGGGAAGGAACCTCCAATATTAATGAACTCTGCAGGAATGTACTCAGCTCCCTACTGCACTGATGCTGTGATCTGCCCAAACAAAGGGTGTCCGTTGTGCCTGGTGGCTATGAGGTCAGGGCTTCTAGAGTGCATCACCAGCAGAGAGCTGCATCACCAAGCAATGCTGGAACACTGCTATTGCCTTCCTATGATGAAGGCCTTTTTGATTCGGAGACTTTGGTTCTCTCAGTGAAGCAGAGCCAAAGTGATGCCCCGTTTAGTGTGTGTGGAGCAAAGGCTGATTGGGCCTGATGTTCACACAGGGATATAGGAGCTCTGAATTGAGATGCTCTTGATTTCATCCCAAGCTACAGAGAAAAGTTGCTTCTGAAGCCCACCTTGGATTTTTCTTAAATGCCACTTCCTTCTTCTCTGTTTCCAACATTTCTCCTGAATAACTTTAAGAATTGTGAGGAGAACATAAACCTCCACTTGCAGTTTATGATCAAGAAACAGACATGCAATATTACGAATTCCCCAGGCTGAATCCAACACCCTGAAACACTTGGAGATTTCTTGCTGCTAATAAAGAAATGAGGGGGAACTAATGCTGCTCATTCTTCTTCCAGTCAGAATGAGTACATGCACTTGAAATTTCTAAAATGATCTGTTTTCCAATCAGCAGACATGTGAAGTTTGCATTATGGTTTTGTTGTTATTATGCAACGCAGAAGTTATTACAAATGGGGGAGAGAGTCATGAAGCGTCATTTCAGTGACACAGTTAGATTCAGAATATCTAAAGGCTTGAAACAAGGTTGATGAGAGGAAAAATGCTGAAGTGTTGACAGAACGAAGTGAGATACAGTAAGAATAAGAACCAATCCCCATGTGATTTAAATATTCATTAAAATCATAGAAATTCTGAAAACTCTCGGAGACAAGATCATTTTTCCACCACCATTTAGGAATAGCCACCGTATGTCACATGGCAAATGATCTTCAGCAGTTTTAACAACAGAAAGCTTTCAAATACAGGCGAGACATCCTCAGGACACATCAGGAAAGGGCCAGGACCACTCAGGGTCAGTCTATTTGTCACAGCTGTGCTTCAAATTGAGACTACACAGATGAATTGAATCCTTAGCAAAGATAATTTGGACAATCTTTGGACCAGTGCTGTGACAAAGTCCCATAAGGTCACTTCAGATATTGCTTTACAATAACTCCTGTGTAAGTGCAAGCTCCTAATTAATTGCTTAATTAGTCGTAGTCGGTAGAAACCTGCCTAGAACAATGCCATCTGTGCTGCAAGGTCAAGGAATGAGGACATGTTCAGCAAAATTATTGAGTGCAGTGTCTTGAATGAAATCCAGAAATCCCAAGCTGGGACAATTACTATTTAAATTTGCCCAAAGGCCCACGTCTGGGGACAAATCCCATTTCCTGGGATGTCACACCTAGGAGGATTTCAAATGTACTGCCTGCCATTACCAGCACAAGGACTATTTTCAGCTTTTGCAGTTCATCCTTGCTATAGCAAAGGGAAGTGCGTGGCTCTGACCCATGGATGGGGCATTCTGCACCAACTTTTGATCCCTACCATGGAGTGAGAGCTTGATTCCTTTCAGAGATCCTCCCTCAGATGAGTGAGGAAGAAAATATCCAAATCCCATCGAGGGATAGCTCCCTGAACAGCCCTGAGAAAAGAAGAATCCATCTCTCCTGCTCCTACCATCACATTTCTGCACCTTGCCTTAGAGATGGGAGCCTTAAAGAGAGGATCTTCATGATACACTTTGTGATACAACTCATGATGTTATGATGGGCACTGAGAAATTCTCCTTTATTTTCAGGGAGAAGGTGGCTAGTGACTAGAAAGGGAGATTGTTGCAGCCTGATTCTTTTGGACAAAGTCCTTTTGGACAATGATTTAAGGGTAGCTGCATAACAGCAGCAGATCTACCTATGGAATCGCATCCCATACTACAGCTTGCAATGTTTATGAACAAAGTAAGGAAGTGCTATTACTACCTGGTGCATGTTATAGCTAGGGAGTAGCTCAGAGAGGCAATGACATGAGCTATCGGAGTTTCTCTGTGCATATGTATAGCATCACTCCATTGCTTATTCTCCATTGGCCATCTATGCAGTGAGGACCAAGAATTTTGGATAATAGCTGTTTTGAATTTTGTTCTTTCTTGCAAACTTTATGATAGTAAAGCTCTCTAAGGAAGGCAGGATGAGGAACACAGTGAAGCAGAGATTGTCCATTGCATCTCTCCTGCTCCATGCCATGGTACCTCTACTTTCATCCGTGGCCTCCCCTGCTCTATTGGAGGAAGCCATGTTCCTCTGTGAATGAATATGGACATCCGTTCACCCAAGTGATCCTGATTATTTCACACTTCTTGGGAAATAATACAAGAAATGCCAAGATGTGGAAATGTCATTCATAACTCACTGCTCATTGTTTCCCATAATGATTGTATTTTAATACCACACTGGCACAGGGAAAAGAGTGATTTTCACAATAGGAAAAAAAATTTTTGTCCCTTATTTTTTGTTTCTGAGCACATAAAATGCTACATTAGTTTTATTTCCAGGAGTACATTAAGATCATGTGTCTTGATAGGTGCATTTTAATGTCCTGCCTACCTCTGTGGAGACAGCTGGAGGCAAAGAATCCACCAAATGCTGTTGTTTAGATTAGGAAATGTTGTTTGGGAACAATGCAATAATATGAGATAATGAACTAATCTTTCACTTCCCACTGAAATATTTCAACCATCTTAGGCACAAGCAAAGCAAGTGCTGAAATCAGGTATCAAAGAGATTGGTAAGAGGTAGCACCAAAGCTCTTCCAGATCTATGCAAGAACAGTTAATGCGTCACAAGAACAGAAAAGCGTCACTCTATCTATATTCCTCTGGCAACCCAAATTTCTAGTGGCTGCCTCACAGAAGCTGTTCCTGCTTGTCTCAGTGTTTTGTTCTGGAACCAAGAGCAACCTCCCCATTTACTTTAATAGGATGGATTTATTTCTTATTGCTCTTCTTGACTCTCAAGCTTTTACACTGGGACAGAACTTAACCTTACAGAGGTCCCTCTGAGCACTGCCACTAACATCAGAAGCCTGTATTTTCATGGAATACAGAGTCGTGGAATGGTTTGGGTTGGAAGGGACCGCAAAGACCATCTGGTTCCACCCCCCTGCCCTGGACACAATTGCCACCCACCAGCTCAGGCTGCCCAGGGTCCCATCTGACCTGGCACTGAATGTCTCCTGGGATGGAGCATCTACAGCTTCTCTGGGCAGTCTTTTACTCTGCTGCCTAGGAAGATCTGTCATGATCCCACAATACAATTTTTCATCTAAATTTTAGTCTAAAATTTTTTTATCTAAATTTATCTAAATATGTTAATATAAAATTGATATATACATATATAAATATTTATAAAATACCTGTATAAAAACTTCATTTATTTTCTGCAAATGGGAAGTCGGTTTAGTCAATAAAATTACAATTGTCTGGCAGGCATCTTTGGATGCCCAGACCATTAGACTCGTGTCTTCCTTCTGAGAGTTTTTCTGCAACCCATTTGAAAAAAAGATATGTAGATTATAATTGGAAGTGATCATTTCACTTTGTTCTGCATTCAAATAAAGTAGAAATACAGTGGCACTCACTACAGCAGCTACTGAAAGATAGAACTGTGCATTCAAGATTAGAATGTAGCCCTGAGTCTGGTACACGATGTTTATCTCTGAGAAGAAAAAGAATACCTGAGTATTCTGCAAACTGATAAAAGGTTAACCTTAAATCTTTGCCACTGAAAACATCTACTCATTTTACCTCTGAATATATTACACTTCAAATGTGTATAGCTCGTTTCTTTTGTTTTTGTTTTGGAAAAAAATTTTTCTGTGAGCTGTCTCAGTGAGAGATGAAAGAAAGATCTATTATATAAACTGTACCCGAAGACCTGCTCTAGAAATACATTCTGTTCTTGCCACTAGAGAATTCAAGGGACATTGTCACATCGCTGGGCTTCAGCTACAGCCACTGAAGAAGTATGTAAAGCTTTTTGGCTTCCTTGACAACAGAGGCAGACAGTGGGATGGAGTAAAAGGGGAAGACTGCGCCATTTCCAGATTTGCAGTGGATTTCTTCTTTTCTTAAGCTTCTTTCAGCAGGGGGAACTACTATGTACTTTGTCTTCCAGATGATGATGGCCAACTGCCATTCCACATTAGCATGGGCATCTTCCTGCTCGCCTGGAGGCGAGCAAAATCATGTGCCCTGTGCTTGTCCATGGACACTGTCTCCCTCTGTGGTCTTCCTGTGGTCATGCTAATTTCATCTCTGTGCTAACAATAAACATCCTCATTGCCTAAGACAAATAAAAAAAAGTAAAAGTAAAATAAGAACACTGCCAAGTGTTCTTCATGAGATTTGATTACACGTCAGGGTGCCTGAACACCCTAATCAGTGGCTGTGTATCACCCTACTCTTCGGATGGGCCTCTGAGTGACTTTGTGAGTAGCACAGGCACACTGAGCTTAGAGGCAGGAGCACAAGTGACTTGTTGAAGGTAGATTATTCTGCACAGAAACAATCTTCACTGTCTCATAACCTGTGAAATAATAAGCCAATACATGAGCAACAAAAAATAACAGCAGGACAAAAAGAGGATGCCAGGTGGCAACAGTGTTTTATACCCTTGGTGCATGACTACTGGTATGTCTCTTGGCTCCTGCTGTCTCAGCGTAATGTGTGAGACATAAACGTCTGACTGAACAATTCACATTCAAAGTTTGCCATTGTGCAGGATGTTCTCGTTAATAAAAGAGACCCCTAATCTCCTCAAGCATTTCAGGTTGGTCTCTCTTCTGTCCCAAAACTTTATTGTAATTAAACACTTGCATAATGAATTAAACTCTTCTGGGAATGTTACATGTGAGCTACCTTTCCAATTATTTAAAATTAGCTTAAGGGCTGAAGCAATCAGGCCACTCATTAATCTAATCTCTTTTTGTCATTGCAGTTCGTGACTTGGAAATTTGACCACAAGATCAAACGGACAAAGAGGAATGAAGAGGAAATTACACAAGACATTTATAAAGTTTCCTAGCCTAAGACTGCACCTACAGCACAATGAAATCAACAGTGCTGACATGCTACACTAATGGCCATTCTTTGTGTGCACAAACATCTCTCTTCTCAGGACACGTCTACCCTGAAGGGAAAAGTCAGCACAAGCAAAGTCTACCCTTGTTCTTATTGCTGGCTGGGAGCCATCTCCAGCCCAGAAAGCAGGGAACTGGAGAAGCTGGTAGTTAACAACCCCACTTCAGAGTACCTCTGATTATCTGGAGCAGATCTGGCTACTGGCAGCCCCCAGTTTCCTCATCCAGCACATACTTCCCTCTTGGTAATGTCCTTCCTTCCTTCTTGAAAAGGCTGAGGGACCCTCATATATATATATTCTGATAAACAGCGTGACAATGAAACACTTACATAGAGAGAGCTTATGAGAGAGACTGACTCAGCCCCATGGCTAAGACTGAAGGGACATGTACACACGTGATGACATTTCCTTGCTGTCCACCTGCGTCTGCAGCATCAGCTCCTGTCCCAGGTGGTTTCCAGAGCCTGCATCCTTGCATCTTCAGTGCATGGTAGGAGATTCTGGTAGATATACCTGAACAGCTTCTTCAACAAAGAACTGTCCTGAAGATTTTGGCTTTCTTGGACACAAACACAAAAGTTTTCCAGGTGCTCCAGGGTGCCACAGAGTTTTGGTTGAGGTACCAAACATCCATAATAAAGCATCAAGACTTCTGTGGACAGAGCACAGTGGATTTTAGTGGGAAAATGCCTGGTGCCTGTCACTTGAGGAAAATAATGGCTGGTATAGAAATACTGTGCACATAGGTGGCAGGGTCTCTGCTCCTGCCTAAAGTGTATGTGTCTTCCAAGCACCAGAGTGGGGCCTGGTGCAACAGAGTACCTTACAAACTGAAAGGTGGGACAAGGAGTGAAAGCCACCAGCTAGAATGATCACCAGCACAGACTCTGCTTCTCAAGATTAGGCTAGAGTATAGATGCAAGTCAAACAATCAGATAAATATATCTGTAGAGCCATATGCAAGTACAAAGTGGCTGTCTTGTGGCAGCTAAAATTATGGTGTCATTTCATGATCTTGAAGTGCTTATCCTTGCAAACACTGTGTTTTACTTAACAGAAGTGCATACATATGCACTTATACAGAGAGACAGTTTGCAAGCAGAGATGTATGAATATTTGCAGAGGATGTTTACCCTACATTTCCTCATATAAAACCTTGTTTTCAATGGTCTCAAACCCTACCAATCTTCGGGTCTTAAATCTGACTCACTGGTCCTCTCTGGGTATTTGTGTTATAGAATCATAGAATGGTTTGGGTTGGAAGGGACCTTTAAGATAATCTAGTTCCAACTCCCCTGATGAATGTGGCTAAAGAAAACAGTATATGTTTTTTCAGATAACTACTGAGAGGAAGTCCCAAAGCTTATGGCTTGTTCCAAGGAGACGCTCAATCCTCTGTGACATGAGGATATGAGAGATGTAAACACATGGAACTGAAGACATGTAAGCATATTCTGTTTTCTGAATAGAGAAATGTGGAGAAGAGAGGGGAAAAAAGCACACACAGGTCCTACCAGCACCACCGGCATGCTTGGTGGTGTGATCTGTTGTACTATTCAGTTATCTCATGTTTTTTCAAGATGAGATGGAGTCTATGAGCAGGATTTCTAATGAATAATCAGCATATAATGTCTGGGTGTTATTTCCCTGTCCTTTTAGTAGTGGCTGGATATTAATATTTGATGCGGAGAAGCAAAGTGAAATACATTCATCCATGTTGAGCATCTGATCTCTGGTCTCTGATAAAGTTTAAGTTCATATTGTCCTCTTCCTCCCTCTGGGGACATGGGCGTTATTGCTCTTTTCTAACTGGTGACCACTGTATTGTAAAAATACATTTTTTTCAAAGCCTATATCTCTGAAAATTTGACAGAAAGTAACCAAAAGCTTCAGAACTTGTCTTGAAGAGAGATAAGCTGCTCTTTTGCCTTATCCCATTTGCCTCATGTCCACACGAATACAAGAGAAAATCCTTTTACCCAGTGCACAGTCCTTACTTTTCTTTGAATGTATCCCAAGTGATGATGTTTGGGGTTGTGTCACTCAAGCAATCCGCAGGTTGGGGAATAATTACAGTGCCATGCATTCCTCAATCCCCGCATGAGAGAATTAATTGTTACACGGATTAACCACAGCAGACAGAAAGTGACTGTTCTCATGTGCTTGGATCGCAGGCTGCTGCCTGGCAGACTGCACGTGCTGCCAAGGAGAAGAGCAGGGATGGGATTTGGAGGCTCTTTAAGCACCTAAGCATGCAGAAAAGTGTCTGGTGGGATTTTTCAAATGTGTGTCTATGCCTTAAAATCCTATAAACCTGTCTTGGCATTTCTCAGTCTGAGAAGGTCAGTAGATACCTGGTTCCTGCTGCTGGCAGCAGAAGCAGGGAATGAGCAACCCATGAAGGTTTACGCTGGCAGACACCGTGAGGCTCAATGGGAAGGATTAGAGCTGACAAAGGTGTTATGCAGTCCACAGGTTAGGAAAACCTGCCTGTCAGTCAGAGATGAATCCAAGGAGGTTATGTGGAAGCCATATAATGGAGGTGTTGTACCACTGCTGTTGCTGCTCTGGCCCAGTTGGCACCTCCAGGATGCTTTGGTGGGGACTTCCCAGGTCTAAGGGGAAGTCTCACCACATCCCATCACATCTCACGGGAGAATAGGTACAAAAGCAAAGCAGATTCACACCAGCAAAGGCTTAGCTCTCTGATCATGTACTTCTTTCTAAAAAAGGGAAAGAGACATGTGCCAAGCTGTTGCCCTCTTTCCTAAAAATAAACCCATGAAGTAAAAGAGGATTTGGACAAAAAGATCCTGTGGAGGACACCTTGTGCCGAGCAGCAATGGGACACTCATCCTGATCTCACCATTCCTCCCAGTGCTGGTCTCACGCAGCAGAAATATCTGCTCCGAGGCAATTGCTGGGACCAAAGGAGCAAGTGTGATGGAGCACAGGTTGTGCTGACAGTGATTGATTGGGAGCTGAAGGTGAGAGCAGGGCTTGGCAGCCCCAAGCTGTGTGTGTAAACTCTTGTGGGAAGAAAGCAGTACTCAAAACAAAAGCAAATAAATGAGCAAGCACATAGCGCAGTGATGGCTTTGGGCTCTCTCGTTTACCAACAGAAGATGTAAAGCAATGACTCTCAGCTTTGCTTGGGATAGGAAGATCACCAGGCAATGCTCTACTCACTTGCAGCACAAATGTATCTCCAGCAAATCAGGCCTAGATCTGTTGATGCATTGCCCAGCCGGAGGAACCCTGTTTTATTAAAAAGTTTGCCACAGGTGCTAAGTCCTGGCACAAAGAATCCAGCCATCACCTCTAACATTCCTACCTGTTGCAGCTTTTTCTTGCAGACTGGGTCTTTTTGTAAAACTACCCAGGAGATTTTTGTACATGTGAAATTGTCAAGAGCTCAAGCAGCTTCAAAAAGGATTGGGATGCAAGCATCAAATTTCTATCATTAGTTACAGTTCTGGCTTTTGACAGAGGATGGGAAATGTTAACATACCCTTTTGTATTAACAAGGAAGCTCAAATGTTATTCAGGACTTTTAGTTAAAAGATCTCTATAAATAGAAGTCAGATGTTAACAGGACGTAATATTTTACTATCTCACATATAAAAGATCATTCTGAACGCCACCTCATTCCTCACCTTGTTTTTTAAAGGAGGAAATTAAATGAAAAGGACTGTCCTAATCCATCATTAATCCCATCAGTTTCAGAGGCATCCATGAACACTTTGCTGTACCATGGTCACTGACATCAGAAACCCCAGGGATCAGTCAGCAAGCCACTGGTCTTGACACCATGCTGGTAAGAAGCACACACCATAAAGATGAGCACTCCTCTTCCAAGAGCATCTTAATCCCTGTCTTCATGCAACCTATTCCAACTGTGTATTCTCCTACTGAGGCAGCAGGTTCGTGCTGGCCCCTGGGATCCGCTCAAAGCTATTTTGAATGCTTCTCAGCCATACTGCTTTTTAGTACTTTATTATGTTATTTATTTTGCACTCCGCTTTCATTGCTTGGATAAAACTAGCTAGCAGTCCCCAGGCCTCCTGAAGGAAAGAAATTACTGAATGCACTGTTTTTCCCAACAAAGAGCAAATAATGTGCCAATGATCTCCAACTTGGAACCATTCTTTGGCTGTAGCTTTGGTGAAAAATCCTGCCTGTTCCATCTATGTGAGGAGTCGCGGCCATTGAAACTGCTGATAAATAGCTCTGTCTGAAGGACCAGACGGCAGAGTACCAAAGTATATACGCAGCTCTCTCCCAGTGCTTTACTTTGTGCTGTCATCATCATCAGGTAAATCCTTCAACCCAAATTTGAGAAATCAATAGCACTCAGCCAAGGAAACCTGTTAATTTTCACTGGACAAATTTTAATCATCTCAGAGGCTTCAAAGTTCAGTGACAGACACTTCATTTAAATTAAAAAAGGAGTAGTGCTGTATCTCTTTACTTGATATTAAAGAGTAGGATTCTTCAGATCTGAAATGCCTGCTCTGGCTTGACAAACAGCAAGTGCTGGTAGGTGGTCAGAGGAGGCAGATTAGAAAGGCAGGCAAGAGGATGAATAATTTTGGTGTACAGAGTAGAGTTTCCAATAGGCACTTCTACCATCAGCAGATAGAAATATAACTGAATGTTTCCTTGTAGTCAAAGAACAGACTTCCAGTGTGACTCTTCTGTCATGTTACATTTTCAGCCATGCTGGGAAACTCAATAATTGCTCTGCAGGCACTACTGAAGACATACTTGTTGAAATAAATGATGGGGCATTAGGTGGTTGTTAGGCACAGGGTGGAGATAAGCAAGACTGTCTCACGGAGGAAACAAACTGAATCATTGCTTTTCTGATTAAAAAAAAAAGTACTTCTTTGTCAAAATTGGACAAGAAGCACAGGTCGAGCAATTTTTCATGGCAAAAGGAAAATTTCCCTGGGAAGAAAATCCATTTCCGCGGAACAGGAATGAATTTTCTGCTGTTGGTTTTCTTTTCAAGATGATCAGTTTGGCAACTAATAAATGAGTTTTTGCAATGGGAAATCTGAACGTTTGATATAGCAAGGGTGCTTTCCACTCACAAGTCAGACCTAGAGAATACCCTAAGTTGGACGTTGTATAATCAGACGTGGAATCTGACTATTGTCAATTAAACCAAAAATATGTTATAGACTACTTGCTCACTAGAATGCCTCACAAGACAACCACCACCATCACAGATATTTACGAAGGCGGAGAAGTGTCCCACACACAATACTCTATTTAACCACCTTCCACTATCCTGAAATAGTGTTGTGCCCACAGGTGGTTCTTGGTGACCTTTCCTTGCCCATGTGAGATGATGGCTACTTTGTGGATGCAAAACCATAGATTAACAGGATATGTTTTAGCATTACCTCATGAGACAGGTAAAAGGCAGCAATTCCCAACGGCCAGAAGCAGCAGAGCATGGAGAACACAGTGAGGCCGAGATGATCTCTTGGTGGCATCATTAGGAAATTGTCTTCACTTTCAGTGTCACTTGAGTAGTCACTCTGGAAAAGCAAGAGAGAAAAGTAGAAGTGCTGATTAATGATATTACTTCTCCTCTTTCATGGACCAAGGCTGTGATCATCCACTCATAGTAATCCCACCAATTGCCCCAGGACGTTTCCAAAATAGACCTCTAGCAC
>JAOWBP010001760.1:8663731-8706373 GCA_028571105.1 Tragopan temminckii | reverse complement strand
AGGGGTGTGGAATGGTTTTTGGCTGCACATCTGACTTCCAGTTGTGTACAACAAAGTCTTTTGATAATTTTCCTTTTTTTTTTTTTTTTTTGTCTTCTAGTTACTGAGCCAGGAAACTGTGACAAAGCTTGTGCCCAAGCGTAGCCTTGTTGTTGAACTTAGTGAGACAGGATCCTACAGAAGAAGCTTTCATGATCCCACTGGAATGACTGTACCTCATGTTAGTGAGGCACATGAGCACAATGGATATCTTTACCTGGGCTCCTTCCGGTCTCCATTTATTTGCAGACTTAATCTTCAGCATGTTTAACCATCCATCCATGATAAAGTGTCACAGTCCTGAAATACTCTAGAGATATGAAGAAAGCATGCGATTGAAGCAGTGTGTGACTGAGGAGGAAAAGTGAAGACGGGCTGTTAACAAGTGCACTTAGCACTGCTCGGTTGCCACAGGAAAATGTACAGCTTGCTGTATCTGTCCTTGGTTTGACTGCTCTTGCTTTGGAGTTGGCATGCATAATACTAATGTCTGAGGAATACGGTGAGGCATCTTTGTACGGTTATTTGCTCAGGCAGAATCCACTGCATTTCCAAACCCAACACTGGAGTTTTCTTAAACAGGCAACATTTGTCACCCATAATGCAACTGTATGTTTATCTTACCATTGAACGGTTTACAATGTATGGAATTTAAACATGTATGATCTGGACTGAAAAGGATATCTTGCATGTGTTTATACTTCAAAGCCAACTGTTTAGGAGTGATTACAGTGCATGTTCTCATAGCAGTGGTGCTGTGGTATAGGCAGCAACATCTGGAACATGCCTAGAAATCTAATTATTCCACTTGGGTTTTTTCAATTCCAGCCTATGTAATCAACATTGGAAACTACGGTTAACAGCTAATCAACATGCAGAATCTCATTTGATCATTATCTATGGATTCTTGTGTGGTTTTTTTTGTTTGTTTTTAATAACATTGTAGTTGGATGAAAGTTCTTTTTTTTAAGTTACCAAAGACTGGTTCCAGGGGGTTTAAGGTGGATCACTTAGAATGTTACCTCCATGTTTATCAGGTCCAGTAAGTTCCCTGTTCACTGTGTAGGTGGCCATTCCTGAGGGGCATGGGAGGGAAGAAAGCCAGCTGCAGGAATCCTCTTCAGCATGTGTATTGTGGAGAACAGGTGAAGGTTTTGGGAAGGGTCTGTGTCTGAGGGTGGATGTGGACTGAAAGAGCCCCTGCAGCACCTGGTAATAGTGGATGAGGAAGGCTTTGGTGGAAAATATTGGAGCATGGTAGTTGCTCATGGGTGCTTCCTGGTACTTCTGGGTGATACAGTGTTCTTCCTGCATTGACAGGTACTCTGGTGAATCCACAAAATGCTTTTCTGTAAACTACTGCAAAAGAAAGGCCGTTCTGTTTACATTTTCACTAAGAATTTTTTCCACCTTGGATAGGAGCTTAGGGGAGTTATTTCAGCAGTGTGACGTAGTGAGATTTAGTAGGGATTCCTGCTCTGGGACTGAAGATTGCTGCTTGCTCTCTACTGCCTCTTTCTACCACTGGGTGATAGTCAAACATTGACTTACTCTGTTGCTCAATTTTCTCACCTTTGAAAAGGAAGTAACCATGATTTGCTTTATTATATAATGAAAAACATTGGAGAAAGGGAATATGATGTTGAAAATGCCATCTGCTTTCACTGTCTATCATTTGCATTTCCCTTCAGTAATAAAGACAAGCTCAGAAAGTGGTTTTTTACTGTCAATGCTCTGTCACTGTATGCTGCAGTATTACCTGCAGCAGCCCTGTGGAAGTAGCTGCTGGTTGCTGGATCAGGCTGACTTGCCTCTGCTGTGCCTGTGCTCACAAGCCTTTTTATGTGTTTCAGTGGTGACTGGATCTGGGAGGAAGATCAGTGAGAGAAGAAAGAAGCCTGGTAGATAACTTGCTGCAGGTTCTGACCTTTGGTCCAGCTGAGCCCTATCTTAATTATTTGTGGGCAGAGACTGAGTGATTGTGTGATAAGTTTCAAAGGCTGAGAAGCTTGACCTGCCTGCCAGACTTGCAGTACAGGAACTCTGGAGAAAGGTTGAGAATGGGACGCTCTTGCAGCACATTTTCCTGGCAAAAGGACTGGCTGAACAAGCAACATCTGGCTAGTATTTCTCTGCCAGGCCTTGTAGCTGTTTTTCATGGGATTTGAAAACGGAACTTGATGTGACAGGGGTGCAAAAGCAAGTTCTCTGTGGGTCTTGCTTCATTAGTGCTCTAGTAGCCTTGAATCAAGCACAGCTTTGCCTGTAGTTGCACAGCTACCACTAGTATTTCATTTCCAAAAGTATCTTACTAAATAATTTAATGCTGTCTTTCATAGGGAGGTAGGCCTCGGATGTTTAGGCATGCCAAATGTAATGGCTTCTCTTCTAGGACTGTTTTCCTGAAGCTGTTAAGTGGGAAAGAAAATAGGCTGTGCTGCTAATTCTCAAGAGGATTAAGACACAGTAAGCCCCTCAAGACACTCTTCTTGCATTTATCCTTTCTCTTCTTTCACCTCCGCTGTTAGAGACTTAGTACTGTGGTTTCACTAGGAGGTTCTTCAGTCTTTTTAGTTTTCTCTGAACTCTGCAAGTTCAGCAGACTCATATGAACAGTACATATTTCTTGAATATCCTAAACACAGGATTTGCATTGCAAAACTAGTTGCGTAGTCCTCCAAAGAAACCCAAGGTCTTCAGAGACCCAAAGGAATGCCTTTCCTGAGCACAAGTAGTACCGGGTCCCATTTCTGGTGCAGTGCAGTATCTTGGTAGTCTGTCCTTGTTGAGCAGAAGTAGGGTGATCTGTAGCTGCAGAGCTTGGATGAAACAGCTTGACTGACACACAGCTTTTTCCTCGCTTCAGCATGAGCGGTACTTAAAAACAACATTTTCATAGAAGCTCAGATGCTTTTAATTGCTGGTATTTCCTCAAATGCAACCGTCTCAGTGTGATGCAGTAGCAATAAAACGGTTATGTAACAACAGGCCTAAACTCCCTTCGGTGTTAATAAGAAGACTGCTTTTACAAGCTCATTTTGCTTTCACATAAGTGTGAGTTGATGGTGTACTTGATGATATCAGTGCAGGAACATGACACCTTTGCAACACTGAGGCTTGCACTTCTGTAGAAGCAAGAGCACTTTAAAGCAGTGTCCAAAGGTCTTGTTAGGACAAGATTTTGGGTGTCAGGAGAAAGTTCTGCACTTCTAAGAAAGGCACAGATTCTATCTAACCCAGCTTGGATGTGGCCCTGGGCAGCCTGGTCTAGTGGTAGGTGACCCTGCCCATGGAAGGTGGGTTGAAACAAGATGATCTTTGAGGTCTATTTCAACTCAGGCCATTCTATGATTCTACCTCTGCAGAACTCCTGGAGGATCCTGAGGTTGCTTCTTGTGTTTCACCCAAGTGTCTCCAAACTGATGGGATTTGGAATGGGAAAATGGTGCCTAGTCTCCTGAAGGGCTTTAGCATAGTAAGAGAAAAGTCATGTGGGACTGCAGCTCATTTTGCTGCTTTGTTTGAGGTAGGGACTGAAAAATTTAGCAGTAAGCGATCAAGTGACGTAAATACAAGCAGCTTCCTCCCGGCCAACAGAAAGCCATCTCTGCTTATAGAGCTGCTACTAGCTGAACTTTGTCTTACCTCTGTGCAGCTGCATGCGTGACACCCCAGCCACCAACAGGCAGGAACAGATTCCTCTAAAGCACTAGCTTTGGCTGTCCTTGGAGCTCTTGATGCGGCTGCTGGGATTGTTCCTTTTTCTCCAGGGGGTGGATTGACAAACACAACCTTCCCCTCTCTCCTTAGGACCTAAGTTTTACTGGATATATTTATTTTTTCAGTTGCCTTTTGTGGCCTGGAATAGGTCAGAGTCTCAGCAAGTTCTGCAAAGGTGTGAACTCCTTGGAGTGAACTGGTGAACAAGTTAGCCTTGGTGTGAATTTTAGCGGTGATGTGTGTCGGACAGGGACATCAGCTCGACTGCTGTGTATTATTGTGATTCGGTGGTACTTAGCTGCAGTTCTTTAGATCAGTGCTAGTAGTGTCCTCTTCACTCAAGGCTGCTTAGTTGCTGAAATCTTTCTCTAGCAAAGTGCTCAGGAATGTACTAAGAGCTCATCTGACTTCTCTGCTCTTTTCATTGGTGCTCGTGGTAACTCTTATCTGTCTGGAGATGATGAATTATCCTACTCCAGCATACCTTGTTTATTGTATGATACAACTGATACTTTGCTGCAGTTGTAAATTTTAGGGCTGATTTGTCTTTTCCAGAAGCTTTTTGTCTGAGTTGGTTGCAATGAGCTCAGCTTTGTTGCAGGAAATGCTGCCTATAGTTTTATGTAAAATGTGTAGCTGTACTTTGCTTCCAGATAAGCCTATTTGGATAGAAATGTCTGAAAATCTTGCTGCGTTTTCCTTAAGACAGCAGCATGAGCATGCTGGGTTTGTTGACCTGTGTGATGCCAGATGTCTGGCTTAACTCTTGCTTTTTAACACACGGGCAATTAATTCAGCGGTAATACTAAGATGTGACCTGTTTGCTAGGAGCTTACAAGATCATTCAGAGGAGATCGTTCTGTTTTGTGCTTACTGTTTGGAATAGTTGGAATAGTTGCACAGACCTATGCTGACTGTGTGCCACCTGCATGTGGAAAGGCTGATGTTTCTGAGCATCAAGCTGTCCTGTTGGTTGGAGGAAGAAATGTTTGTCTTGCCTGTTCTTTAGATTGTTGGAGCTACAGCTTGGCTGGAAACCCTGAGCATTGCTGCTATGTGGAGCACCCAGCTGAAATGGAAGAACTGAAACCGTTGTGACCCCTTTAGGTTTCAGACAGCAACTTCTCTTGGCTCTTCTTTCCTCTAAAAACTTTTCTGTGGCTTGGGTTTTTTTTTTCTGCTTTGTGGACCACTAGGACAGCTGTGGTTAGGTCTCTTCATTGTCTTTGGCATCAGGCTGTCAATGGAGGCTTGTGTGGTGGATTAATGTAGCATCACATCCAACCATGGAACTCCCAGAGGTTTCTTCTGAGCACGCAGAGACCTCTGCTATGCTGTTAACAGATCCATCAGGTTTAGGGGATCCTGTACCTTGGCCTAGAGCCTGTCACTGGCTGTTCCTGACAAAATGGACATTATATAAGGCTAAAAGTGAGGTGTCACTGCTAATAGGAGGTACAATAGAGCAATAGAAAAGCAACAGCTCTCAGAAGAAAGCGTGTTTGTGGATAGAAAATGTTCCTTATAGTTTAGGTCAGGGCCCTAACTGTTTGTGAGAGTATGAATGAGTGTGGGCTCAGGCTTTATTGCAATTTTAAGTTAATGGTTACCCAAATCTTTCCAAATGAGAGCCTTAGTACCGTGTAAGTGATAATCTGCCTGAAGAGGGAATGATTAAAGAGAGGTAGGCACACATGTAGGCAGGACCATCATTCTGCTAAACTTGAATATAAGTCAACCAGAAACCGAATATTGAATATTAACTTGAATGAAACTACGTTGTTTAACCTCAGCAAAAATATGCTTTGGGAAATGATTGTGTTTATTTTTCTTAGCATTTGCAATGATGCCCTCTTGGAGTAGAGCTTTTTATTAAAATAGAAACTCATTTTGTACTGTGCCATTTCTGAGTTGTGGATGTGTCTTGAGACAGGCTTATCTATACTTGTGTCTTAAGGCAAGAAAAATTCTACCTTATGCACTCCTGGCTAAGGTTTTATCTGGCACTGCAGACCCTTAAGACTTTGTGTGTGTTATGTATGTGTGTGTATCCCCATGCATACTGTCTCACTGTAAAGCTTTCCACGGTGTTGAAGTTGTGTGTGCTGTGGTTTAGGCTGTTTATATTGTAGCTGCACAATGATTCATCACAGAACAGAGCAGTCTAACAGACCTTCCTGGGCCTGTTTGCACTGCTTGGAAATCTCAGCCAGAAAGAGTGAATTGCTCTCTGGTGAACAAATGACAACAAGTTCTCATCTGCTGTTTAGTTTTAGAAAAAGAGATACACAGCTGCATAGCAATACATTCAGTCAAGGCAGGTCTTTTCTTTGTCACTCAGATCTTGAGCATCTTCCTTAGAGGTGTGGGGGGGAACCAACAAGCTTTGAGAGAGAGGTTTTGTGGTGATTCTGTGCAGGTGTTCCCCACATCAGTTTTGGCCTCGAAGTCCAGACAAGTAAAAAGTCATGGGTGATAGATCCTCTGAAAATCATGACAAAATCATGACGAAAGTTGGGTCAGTGACAGAGAGCAACAGGAACATTTGCTTTATGCAACCAAGGTGTCATCCAGACCTCAAAGTAGCATTTCAGCATCTGCAGATAGAAAGAGAATGGATGATAAAGTTCAGCTGCCTGCTTGGTGTTGCCAGCATTGTGGGCCATGGTGTGGGAAGAGAGAATGGCATCCTTCTGTGCTCTGCCCCAGCTTAGGGAAAACACTGTCAAGTGCCCATATATTAGTGAGGAGGGCCCTGTGACGATTTTCTCCTCCCATGAAATCTCTATATGTAGCATCTACTCTATATGTAGCATCTGGTTCAGCTCCTTTTAGTCAGGAGCCGACCCTGTATTCAGGAGGTAGAATCCTGCCTCACCATAGCTGGCTCTGCACAGAGGAGGCTCGTACGTCTGTGGGAACATAACAGAGCTGGTTTGAAGGTGACAACACAGCTAGAGACAGCCAAGGATCACCTGTGATTCCTGGGTACCCCCCAGAGGAAGTAGTACATACCTGTTGCAGATTTTTCTTCCTCTGGAAGTGACAGTCGTCCAGGTTGGAGTGCCCCCTCTTCTCACACACTGTGCGGCCAATTTCCACATGGAGCATGTATTTCAGACCTCTGACGATCTAAAGAAAGTGGTTTCCTCCTTTAAAGTAGGGTTAGGGAAAGGGATGCTGAAATGAAATTCTGGCTAGGGATCAAGCATTACGTCTGTCAGTTGTGTGTGGTGTTGTAGATAGATGTGTTTTATGGGGATGGGTGGGAGTGCCTCGTGGAGCAGTTAAGTGGGATAGAGGGACTTATGCTGCTTATGTTAGGGCATTGCAGAGCAGTCCTGAGGAGGATCAAGGCTCCTGTGTCTCAGGTGCTCTGTAGCAAGGGCCGATAGATTAATGGTTGGAGGACCACCAGAAATGTGTTCTCTTCTTACCTGTACCATAGCTTTGTTTATTTGCCATTCTTTAAACAGAAATAGGTCGTTGGAACTGTTGTTGTATTGGTAAACCCCAAAGCGAGCTGCCTTGCGAACGCCAGGATTGTTGGTGTTCACTGGGACTGGAAAGCCAGGATTCACAGTTGAATGAGGTGGTGGTATGTATGTAGCTGGAAAAACACAAAATGCAGTCACAGAACATATGCAGTGGCTGAAATAGTGGGTGGTTATTCAGGACTCTGAACCAATCCTAAGCCTTCTTACTTGTCCCATGCACTCCGTAGAATCATCACAGAGTGGTCTTGGGTCAGAAAGGACATCATAGATCATCTAGTTTCAACCTCTGTGCTGCAGGCAAGGTTGCCAACCACTAGATGTGCTTTAGGAAGACTGCTCATCTCCATTAAAAAGTAATTTTCCTTTAGATGTTTGAAATAACAAAGCAACCCATGAAATGGTTGCAGAGCTCAGACTGCCTGAGGGAAGCCTGGATATTGTAAGCACTTAGGAAGTTTCTGGCCCAACACCTATCTCAAAGCAAGGCTGGCTTTGAATCTAGCTATAATCTTGACCAGGTTGCTCAGAGTATAGTGTAATTTTGATAAAATATCAAACACTGACTGGCAGAACCCTACTGCTCTTTGTTGGCATGCCAAGACATAAGCATACTTCCCCTCCACCTCCCAATAGTTCTGATGTTCTGGTTTTTGTTTTAGGGAAATACAGATTATGATATCTTTCAGTTCCTGAAATACAAGAGGAAGAGATCCTCAGCCTGTACAAGTTGTTGTGCTGCTGCCAATGGAAAGACCTGCCACTCCAGGAGGTGGTCCTTGGAATTGCCTGTGTGTGTAGGCAGCAAGCATGTGCATGCAAACTTGCACTCAAAGCTTGTACTAATTTTCTGCAGAGCTCAAGCTTTTTGTCACCTCCAGCTTTTTTTCACAGCTAGATGTCAATAACAGCTGAGCCACAGAGCATAACCTGTGCATGTAAGCCAGTTTCTACTGAGAAACATAATTTAACTTTCTCCACAGTAGAACAGAACCAATCAGTGACCCAGTTTGCTTGAAAACAAACAAAACAAAAAACCCCACCACCAACAAAACAGAGCATTACATGCCACCACCAGTACAGGAGTCATAGAGGCTCATGACCTTGCAGCCTAGTTCTGGAGGTATTTCTCAGGCAGGGCATCTTATCCTCTGGTCAGCTTGTGGGTAAGATCTATTCAAAGCATCTGTTAGTCCTTTTGTCCCAAACAGAGTTTGCTGTAGGGGTAAGATGGTGGAAACAACAGGCAGTGCCAGGGGGAGCAGCTGTACAGACCTACCCAAAGACCAAAAAGAGGCTTGGAGCAGAGCAGGACCTTGATCTGGGCTTTGTCCACGTGGCTCTCCTCTTCCTCAGAGATGCAGTGCTTTTTCTTGTACCAGCAATACCTATTAAATAGCTTATGGGATCCTGCTGTTTCTTGAGCCTTCTGAGCTAGCAACTGAGACAAGCTGCCCAGTTGAGGGGAGGTCTCTAGCTTGGGTTTTCCTGGCTACTCTCCAGGACCTTGTTTGATTTTATGCCCTTGTGTCAGTTGGAAAGGCAGATGTGGCAGTGGTGGGGTTGTTGACAGCGCATGCTGTCCCTTGTAGATGGAGGAAATATAATAATTTTTTTTTCAGTCTTAGCATAAGGTCTCTGTGGCTTAATAGCTCTCAGCACCTCTTGAGTCATGGTGACGTCCCTGTTAGGTGTGGGATGGCAGGGTGGGGACAGCTGAAGTCATGCTGCATGCATGGGAAGGAAACAATGAAATGTGTTACTCAAACCAGTGTCCAGAGTGCCCTTGTTCCTATGACTGCGGTGCCCCATAGATACAGCAGTCTCACATGTGCCAAGTACTCTGAAATGCAACATCTGGAGAGGTGTGTTTAGTCTACCAAGCTGGACCTGGTGTGATCTAGGCATGTAGCAGGCTGGTAGGACTTGCACCATGTGTCACAGGCAGATGATAGGCTGCTGTATTTTTGCTCCAGCTTTCACTAAGAGGTATTGGGCATCTTACCTCTTTCCCCCAAGGCGATTTTCTATTGAGTATGATTCACACTGGGGTAAAGTGAGTATAAAGTTGTGCACGCAGTGGTCTGAAATAACTTTTGCTGTTTGGAATAATTTGCACCACTTTAGTTTTTACAAAATCCTGAAACTCTCTGGTGTGAGGCACCTGTAGTTCTCCTTACTACAGACTTTCCTGACAGGAGTCCCAGCCTGGTGGGGGGAGAGGCACTGTGTGACTTGGCCGGGCGCTTACAGCTCTCTGAGGATGTGGTCTCATGAGGTGGGAAACAGCTATTACTGCCCTGTGGGTAGCTTAGGGTCAGAGCACTTGTTTTACAGGCCTCATTGTACTTCTGGGTTTGGATGTGGGGAAATCTAGCTTCCCTCCTCCTACTTCTATAGGAGAGTAGTAGAGTAGACTTTTCTTGCTCTGAGTTAGCAGACAACTGCCTGTTACTAAACAAGAGAGGGCTGTTCTTGCAGAGGTAAGCCAAGTGTTTTATCACAGGATCTCTCCTGTGCTTTTCTCATTGAGAAATAACTTGGAGGTCCTGTTCCTGCAGTATGAGAACAATTCTATGGATATTCCCTCCCATCCTGCAGGGTAGCAAATAAGGACATTCTTGCAACAGATATTCTTTTCTTTCCCTTCCATGAGGTACTTTCAGAACCTCTTCCCCCATTACTAGGAGCAAGGCTGGGTTTTATCTTTACATGTAAGATGCAGCAGAGTTCCTGCATGCCTCTGCAACCCCCAAAGGAAACCACAGCCGAAACAAAAAGCTGCTGGCTAACCGAAGGCCTGAGTGCATTCATGCTTTCTGCATGTAGGAACCAAAGTAACTCTGTAGTAGAGCTTAAAACCTTCAGAGAGAAAATGTTCCTGTCTGCTGCTTTCATTCCAAAGATTTAAGGCTAGCTGCCATCAAGAGTGTTTCTTTGCTCAGCAAAGAAGGAAGTGATAGGGAATAATGTGACACTAAAGTCATCTAATTGGTACCGACTCAAGTGCCCATCTGTACTTACCAGACGAATTGTTTCCCACTGTCTTTAGATTTAGTAATTAAGGTCATACAGAGTTTAAACAGTGACAAATAAGTTAAAACCATAAGTTGACTTTGATACTGTTAGATGATGTTCCTGGATAATGTGGCTTGCTACAGGGGGAGAAGGTCTTTTAAGCAGGTAGAGTTTCAGCTGCAGTTGAAGGGCAGCAGATAGAGAAAAAGCCAAGCTCACAGGACCTGAAGCACAAGGAAAACAAATGATTTCCCACTCTTACCATCACAAGTGCAGGTGAAGCCCCAGAGCACTAAACAGCAAAGCGTGGCAAAGCTGCGGGTGAAGTTTGCTGCCATCTCCACTGCTTCTGAAGAGGATCCTGCCAACGTGAGCAGTGACCGCCCTGCTTCCTGCAGGGGAAGATGTCTCTGTGAGAGCTTTTTATTGGCTGGGAGGGAAGAAAAAAAAATCATCCTAACCTCTAAAAAAAAAAAAAAAAATCACCCTGAATGATCACAGCTCTGAGACTGACTTTGTCTCCTGCTGATGACTGCACGTCTCACAGCCCTGCCAAAGGCTCTGCCTTGGTGACTGCAAGTCCCACCTCAGACGGGGACTTTTGCTTTGTGATCCTCAAAGGGCTGTGCAGAAACGTGGGCAGATGTGTGATGTAACACCATTCTGTGCTCTGGGACGTGTTGTGGGGTAATAAGAGTAACGGTCATATGCTTTAAGCTTCATGGGGAAATATAACTCCTATGAAATGGGTAGTGAGCTCTTGCGGTGGGGTTCTTGACTTGTATATGGGTGGCTGTGTGTGGGGAAGAGTGACGGAAGATGGGTCTTGCTTCCCATGATGTGGATACAGCTAAAATCACCAGCTGCCAGATTCAGGAGAGCAGAAAATGAACTATCACCACAAAGGGCAAAATATGGTGGACCTCAGTCTGCATATGCTTGCTTGTTTCAGGTGAGCTGGAAGGTGCTTATTGCCATTCAGTTGCCCCAGCAATGAACTGTGCTTCTTTGAGCAAAGCCACCTCAATGCTGGAGAAAAGTCCTAAAGCAGTGTGGGTGGCATGTAAGAAGACAAAGACGACTCATTTTAGTATTTCTCAGTAGGAAGAGCTTAGGTCAAGTCCAAGCTGAAATGTCCCACTGAAAAGAAATGGGGCAAATGTAGTGAGTCACACTTACCATCAGTCCTTCTTGCACAGAGCTTCTGAATCAGACCCTAAAGCCCATGGGAAGTGTTGAGAGAATGAGAGGCATTATATTGGTTGTGGTTTTTGTTGTTTCTTTTTGTTTTGACCTCACATGGTGGCCTGATCTTGGATGCAAGATGTCAACACATCTCTGGTGTGTAGCTATAACCCATTTGCCACCCTCCTGCATGATGCACCAGGAAGGAGTCTGAGATTCCTGCATGACTTTTGTCCCTTCTGTTTTTGCCTTCTGGTGAGCTCACAGCCTTCTAATTTGAGGGGGGCAGGAATGGGTCTGCTCAGGGATTTGGGAGGAATCTTTTAAAGCCTATATTCTTCTTTGCTTAAAACACGTGCATTGGGACAACACTGGCAGAGCAGGTTTGGTGTGAGCGGAGGTGATGCTGAACAAAGGCAGAGAGGGTGGTTAGAGGCTCTCAGCCTGGTGGGATGGCGGTGGGGGCCAGAGCTGCCAGGCCAGCTCAGCTGTTGGCACTAGAGGGCACCAGAAGGTAAGACACCGTGCCAGCAGTTACTCCACAGCAAACAGACGTATGCCTTAAGCAAATAGCTAGCCCTGACCCAGGCCAAATGGAGCCTGTGGTCTTTCTGCTTTAAGCTGGGTTAAATGGATCTAAAAGACTTGTATGGCTGAAGAGCTCTTTTCTCCGCGGGGAATTTTGCAGAGTGTATTCATTCTCACTATTTAGCTTGATTGTTAGAAACGGTGTGCAATTGCATGTTCTTTTTTTGATAAAAATAAAAACTCACTAATTTTATTATCCATAAACAGATGCAGTTGCCTCCTCTTTTTCTGTTAAAGAAGCAAAAACACAGTATCTGAGGTTTAATTTTCGTGACGCTTGGTGCATGATTTAGACTTTCTCAGTGCTGCTTCTTGCTTCCCTCATTCAAGGCAGACCTCTGGCTGCACAGCACAGCCCTGGTTCTCTGGAATAATGCTGTGTGAGGGCCATGTTGGAATTATGCTCCTGTAAATGCAGTCAGCATCTAGCCCTGCAACCCACGATTTTCCTCTGCAGTCCTGATTCCCTCTTTGCACTTCACGGATCAGTGGGGGACTGTGACAAAAATTTGTCTCATTAACTTCGGCAGGGGCTTGGAAGATGACTGGAGTGTGTTTGAGTTGTGCTCTCAAAACTTTTAATTAAGACACGTTTACTGGTGTCAGTTGTCTTTCTTTCTTTATTTTTTTCTCCCCCCCCCCCCTTTTTTTTTTTCTTCTTTTAATCTTTATTACATCTTCCAGGCCTTCATCTGGTCCCCAGGGCAGCTAATTTAGCTGGGTTTGCTTTAATGAAGGATCTGAACAAGAGGATGCTTTTTTGGCTCTCAGAAATCACCACATTTCAGCTTTTGGGATGCTGATATATGAGGAAAAATGCCTGTTACTTTGGCAGAGCGGTCAAAACAGACTTCAAATCATAAAGAAGAAAGGTGGATGTGACCTTGTCTTCCACATTGGCGACCTGCACTTTGCAGGTGTTGAAATAGGTTGAGGTACAGAGCAAGGACAGTCCTATGAGGAAGGAGCAGGATAATGAACCTCACCAGCCCATCTGTCGTAAATGGGAAACTATACAGCTCACATAGCATCAGTTTTTAAGTACAGAATCACCTGGGCAAGCCACAGGATGCTGGTAGCCTTCCGAGCAGGCAAGAGGAAGGACAGGTTTGGACAGACACATGGGAAGGAAGGAAGGAAATGGTTCAGAGCACAAGTCCTTACAGAGGATTAAGTCAGTAAGGAACCCACGTGGCACAGGTTGGGATTAAGAATCTGTGTGCTTGGTATCAGTAGGACGTAGAGGAAAAACAGGAAAGGGTTGGTCTCACCTGGGGCATTTGCCTCCCTATGCACTCTTCTGGGAGCTGCTCCTCAGCTCATCTACACCTATCTGAGCCTCTGCTGTGGAGGCAGCTGTGATTTTTTTCAAAGGGATCAAGGCTCATGTAGTTACATTTGTGTTTCTACCAGCAATAACTTTTGAACAGATTAATTTCAATTAAATATGAAAGCATGCTGGAAGACTTGAGGATAATTTGGTTACCATATGTTTCTAGAGAAGAAAAACCCAAATGAATGGCTGGGATGAGAGGAGTGAGTACAACTTTGCCATCATCCAATCTGTCAACAGCACTGTCAGCTGATTTACAGAGACTGCTTACAGATTGCACTGTGGGGCATTTATAAGGGATGAATGGATGTAAAGACCTCTCTATATTTTACCTTGAGGCCATGCTTGTATTAGTCTTGAGATGAACAAGCCTCCCATCCCCTCTTTCTCCCAAATAAGATTTTAAAGTACTGTATCTGAGGACAAGCCTGCTCCTTTCTGTATCCACTATGATGATAAAGATGTGCATTTTACTGAGATCCTGGTGCTGTTCTCACTGTGGCATCCAAGGATTGCTACTTCAATTTAAAATCAGCTAGATTCTGAATGTCCTTAGTAAGAGCAGATCCTCTAACAGGAACTTGATATACAGATGCCCACACCAAAGGTCTCTTTAGCCCTGAACCTTCTCACAGAGAATGGCTCAAAGGGGAGCCATTCACGTAAGCCACCCTGAAAGTATTTTAAATGCAGCTAAGCACCACAATCACAGTTTTGTTGGAGGATGCTGATCAGGAGATGATGGTGACTCTGCAGTGTTCACTTAACCTTTCTATATTTGGCTTGTTTTGCTAATGACCATCTCTGGTCAGGGCTGCTCACTGCACTTAGCACTGGGCAAATCCTACTTTGCGTCAGAGCTTTCTGACCAGACAGTAACCTACAGTGAGAAAAGTGCTACCAGTTCAGCTCTTGCTCCTCTGCCACCTTGCTTTCGCAGATGATGGTCCACGTGTGGTGTCTTCTCCGTTCACCCTGTCTCTCTCCAACGTGGTGTTGAATGTAGTTGAGAGATTGCATGCAAGACCCTGCAAGCCTCTGAGCAAATTCAGGCTGAGAGGCACTGGGACAACCAGCCAATTGGGGGCCTGTTTGGAGGAGTGCCCACTTAGACAAGTAGATTTTTTTGTTGTCCAGTTTGAAAGAGCTCAGAAGTACGTTGTGACAGAAGGCTCACCCTGGCCATCAGGAAGCAGTTCTGTGCTGTGCAGGAGCACTGGCACACACTGCCCAGAGAATTAGTGAAGTCTTCTTGGAGATCTTCAGATGTCACCTGAGAGTCCCTGCTGGAGCAGATAGACCCAGTGGTGCCTTTCTACCTCAACCAGCCTGTGATTCTGTGAAAACATCAAAGTCTTCCTGTTAGACATCAGCTACCATGATAAGCAGTTGGAAGTAATTAGCAGTCTCTAGTTCATTAGTGTAAACATTCACAGCTGCTGGTTCCCACTGCTTTGTGGTCACCATGAAGGAAGTGGGTCACTGTTCCTCCACAGAGAGGGAAGGGGTTGTCCCAGCAGAGGAAGGGGATGTTGGGTTTTATATCCTGGTGCAGCTGAATGGGATCCCACACCAACACAAATGTAGATTTATTGTGTCCTGTCCCCAAACCTGTGTTGAGGAAGTAGCTGAGAAGTTTTTCATTCCCTCTGGAGGTGTGATGCAAAGATGGCGTCACCTATTTTAGTGTTTTTCTTCCTGAATGTCTTGCTAACGAAATCATCAGGTACTCATCTGGTTTCCACTGGATGTGGAAATGATGTAACATGTTTTGGGAACTCAGTACTGGCCGGTGCTTTGTCCAGGCACACTCACTTCCCATTTGCTGGCATCCTTACTGCTTGCTGTTGTATTTAAGAAGTGTCCTTTGACAGGGCAGATGCTGTTGGCAAGAGGAC
This sequence comes from Tragopan temminckii, assembly GCA_028571105.1. Taxonomy (NCBI): domain Eukaryota; kingdom Metazoa; phylum Chordata; class Aves; order Galliformes; family Phasianidae; genus Tragopan; species Tragopan temminckii. The sequence goes on along the minus strand of JAOWBP010001760.1, from coordinate 8,691,098 downwards.
AACAGCTGTTTTCAGGCTGAAGAACAGGGTGTTGGGAACTGATGTGGATATGCGGGTCCCCAGGCTCAGCAGTACGCCTGGTTTAAAAACTTGTTTGGTAGAAAGAACTGCTCTTAAGCAAAGAGTGTGGAGGGCATCACCCAAGCCTGGATGTGCTGTGCTCACTCTGCACTATAATCAGAAGATGATTGCTTCTCTTTTGTGGGGAAAATTGACTGACCTCTTGGCTCCAGATGCGTTGAAAGTGTTTGTCACAGCATCCCTTGGGAAAGGACATGGAGAAGCAGCAGAGGGACAGAGCTACTAAAAAGCCATTAAAGTGGCCAAAGTAGGGATCACGTGAGGGGCAGTCTCAGGCTGACAGCCCTGAGTTGATTTTCAGAGCAACATTGTGTTTTATCTGTTTAGGATCCAACTTGGCACAAGCGATGAAAAGGAAGTGCTTGACAGAGCAAGGCATATTGGTGCTGCAATGCAAGCCTGTGTCTGCAATGCAGCACACGCTGCAGGTCTCCCTGTGTGAAGAAAGGCAAGCCTGTGCTCTCTAGCAGCGTTTAAAAATACCAGCCATAACTCCATTGAGCTTCTCTGTCTAGCAGGCACCCAGGCACTCAGCTGAATACCTGCATCTGACAGCCCCAGTCTGCCATGGCTATGCTGTGTTCCCTTTTACTGCTGCTACCAGCTCTTACCCCTTGCTTCAGATCTGTGAGTAGCAACAACAAGCTGACCTGAGGGAAGCTGGGCTGTGTTTTTGTATGCAGCTTGCAGCACCACACGTGTAGAATGCTCCCAGTGCTAGGGGGGTGGGGATCAGAGATGTTCTCCCAGAGGAGGGGAGAACTGTGTTCTAAATGTAATACAAATGAAGCAGAGGAATGTCTATTACCCTGATAATGCAGGTAGAGTGGTAACTTTGCAGTGACTTATTCTTGCCACTCTGTGTAACAAATGAAGCTCCCTCCCTTCCCTGCAGTCTGGGCAGAAGCCCCTCTTCAGGTGCAGAATCCAGCACTGTTCCTGTTAAACTCCATGCAGTGGTGATTGCCCAGCTCTCTGATTTGTCTAGATCTCTCTGTGAGGCCTCTCCATCCTTGTGAAATTCAACACCTCCTCCCAGTTTAGTGTTATCTGCAAACTTGCTTAGTTTGCAGGACTTCTAGTCCTACATCCAAGTCATTTATGAAAACATTAAAGCGAACTGACCCTAAAATGGAGCCCCACAGAACCTCATCAGTGACCACTTACTATCCTGATGTAGCCTCATCTAATGTAACCCTTTGGGCCTGACCCATCAGCCAATTCCTCACCTATCCATTATGTTCCTGTCTACCAGTATGCTGAACATTTTGTTCAGGTTACTGTAAGAACTGTAAGAAACGCTATTGAAAGCTTTGCTGAAATCCAAAAGGATTACATCGACTGGCTTCCCTTGGTCAGCTAGGTGAGTCATCTTGCCATAAAAGGAGATTAAGTTCATTAAACAGGACTTTCCCTTCATGAAAGACCAACATGCTGGGAACGTGTCGGTAGTAGGAATGTTGTTCTCTGGTCCTCCAAACTGGGCTGTGTCTGAAGGTGAAAGCTGCTAAGGACTGAGGATCTAGCTCTGGGAGTGGGAGCAAAACTGCAGGACAGGACTAGGCCTCCCTGAAGCTCACCTTTTCCAGCTCCAAGCACACAGCTCACACTTAGGAGAAACACCTCTGAGCTGAAAGTCTGGAGAGAGAAGAGGACTTCTTCATCGTTCTCAGACTGTGAAGGTGAGAGACAACAGAGGTGAGAAGGGACCTGCTACTGGCAGGGCAGCAAGGGGCACTTGCCATAGGACAAGAGAAACTGGTTTCAAAGTAAAGGAGGGAAGATTGAATATATGGAATAAGTGTTTCACAGTAACAGTGGTGAGGCACTGGCATGGGTTGCCCAGAGAGGTGGTGGATGGCCCATCACTGGAGACATTCAAGGTCAGGCTGAACGGGGCTCTGAGCACCCTGATCTAGCTGTAGACATCCCTCTGTGAAAGGGTTGGGATGAATGGTCTTTGAGGGTCCTTTCCAAGCCTTCCAACTCAAACAACACAGACAAAAGTCTGTGACGCTATGATAATTTATCCAATAACATTTGTGGGGGTTAAGAGGTTGTGGAACTTGGAGAAGATTGGCAGGGTCAGTTTACAAGCTTTAAGGAGGCTTAAATGAATAACTTTGGCATCTAGAAATATGAATGTTTTTTGCAGATGTACCCTCATCCTGCAGGATGTGTATGTCTTTCTGTAACGAGAGGCCTTGCCAATTAACCTGAACACACGCTCTCTTCTCAAGGGTCACTTGCTTGTAGGAAGATATTATTCAGAAAACCAAGGAACCGTGTCATTTTCATGAAAACTCAGCAAAGCAGTTGCGTCAAGAAGGGCTGGAGGAATTTATCTTCTTTTCCCATGTGTGAATATAATTTTTCTTGGTAATATATCAGGGTAAGAAGGAAAAGGTACAGTAGAGCTGAGCTCATGCAACTATGAAGCAGATTCTTGCTCCAGTTGGGGCTAGGAGTCCAGAAACCCATATGCTCTGGGTGGCACTATAGTCAGGATTCCCTCTTGGGGTTGATAAAAGACAACATATGTTGATCCTGGAGCATGCTGAGCTTTTGGTTGTGATTCAACCAGAAGCAAAGGAGTTTGTTTCTTTCCCTTTTTTTTTCCCAGGAATGGTAAGGGAGCAGCACTTTTCATGAAAGAGCTTAATGCACATCTGAATGTCAGCCTCCTCTCTTCTTGGCACAAATGCGGTTTCCATCCTAGAGCTTCCTTGAGATCCAATTAGCATCAAATGGTAAATCATCTCCAATAGCATGGTGTGTCTGCCTGACCTCAGCACTGGGACCGTGCTGCTAAATTCTGCAGACCTGCAAGAAAGCCGGAGTCAATAACTAAGAGGGCTTTCTCTTGATTAACAGCCTGTGACCTGTAAGTCAACACCTATTTAATTTTATTTTATTATGTCTTCTGTAGCTCTGTTTAAACAAGAGAAGCAGCTGAGTACTGACAGCCGATTCATGACGGGCTCTTGTGTATGTGTGTGAATAGGAAAGCTTTTTGCTTTATGTTGGATATATTTCATTTTCTTCTTCAGAAAATGCACCTGTTAATGAGGAGCTTTTGGAAATTGAACAGCCAGCTGTCAAGCTGCTGGGATGTCTTACGTGTCAGTCCTGTCACACAAAAACCCTGTACAATGAGCTGAGCTCCGCTATTAGCAGTTGTAGAGAGTGTGGACACGTTGACAACTGCTGATTGCAGTGACACTGGATTAGGCTTGAAAACCTTCTCCCAGGCAATATCCAGCCAGTATAGAAATGCCCAAGGGCACTGGGGCCAGCCTGACCCTGGGACGAGCAGAAGAGCTGTTCCATTGCAGTGGAGCTGAGGAGCAGGGATTTGAAAAAATCTGCATGAGGCTGTGAATAGGAATGGAGGAGAACTCTGAATGCTGATTTAGGGCAGAAATCAGAGTTTAGGTGCAAAGAGCAGAGGGGAGGTCTTGGGAGATGGACCTGGGTGTGAACACCTTGGGTAGCTGGCGAGCAGACGGGGAAAGGTTGCAGAGATGCTGTGTGTGTTCAGTGTGTATGTTGGGCATGTTCCATGCTCAGGCACTGTGGGGGAGCACCCTGGTTGGTGAAGGCACTGCTTGTCTTGTTGTCATGCCGGGGTCCTGGATCTCAAGGGGCAGCTCAATCTCACTGGAGGGAAAGTCGTGGAGGACACAAGCACCACTGCATCACTGACAGATATGTCCATGTGGTAAAACAGCTGCCTTCTTGGAAACTGTAGTTCCACTTCCCTTCAGCTAAACAGACCCATGTACACATGACATGTAAGCATCTCTTCCTCCTGCAAAACAAAACACAGAAAATCCAGGACCTTCCTGAGAAGGGTAATGGGGAACCTTCACGCCATCTCACTCTTTTTCCACTGCAGCAGTGGGTGTTGTTCCCTTATGGATGATTTCTATGCATCCCACAATAACAGTGTAAGAATGAGTGTTCTTTAGGGAAGTAATGGGCTGATAACAAAGCATATTTTTGCGGCTCATTTGTAGTTCATGTGGCCTTTTGTGTCCTAGTCCTTGCCAAATGGGAGCTACATAATTTCTCTGAGCTAGAGCATTTTGTTCTGGACGTAATGAAGAGTTCTCTTGAATCCACTGAGTAGTGAGGATAAAACTGTCTCCTACTCAGCTCTCTCAGCTGAAAGCCTGAGCCAGATTCATTGGAAGTCATCATCCAGTGAATGGCTTCTTGTGGGCACTGAGCAGAGTGGGTGGATGCAAGGTCACTCAATGTCCCAGAGTAGTCAAGGGGGAAGATATAAGATGATTTGTGCAGCCTTTCTTTGGTTTTGAGTAGTGTCTGATTTTTCAAGCACGTGCACATACTGAAACCTCTTTCAAAGTACCTTTTGCAAGCTGTTGCATGCTACTGCTAACCAGCTAACCGTTCTCATTTTAAACCAATATTCTTACTTCTCCAGTTGCATGAGGTTTTCAGAGTGTACAAATTCAAAGGTAACTTGTGGGAAATGTAATTTAAAATTTCCCAGAAATATATATATTTATACTGTATTTTAGCAATGTTATGTTAAAAGAATCCATGCAGAGTATGAAGCTGGAGTTACCAGTCTGGAAATAGTCCAGAACAGCCTGGGCTTTGCTGTGTGAGTGCATAGCTCTGCTTGATTCGCTACATTGGTTACAGCGCAGTGCCAACAGGTAGAAATGCAGTTATAGGATGTGAGAGTGCTTTTACACCAGGACAACTGATTTTGGTTGAGTGACCCATATACACCTGGGCGTACTTTTAGGCTTGGTAACCTCGTCTGCTCTTCATGGGCTGTTTCACATGAATTACACTCCATGGGCAAAGCAGGGAGCTCAGAACTGCAGCAAGGCTTCCAGCCAAAGCCTGGGCACATCAGCGGGAAGAACACTGGCGGATTTGGGATGAAGCCTGATGGCTGTAGAACTTAATGGCAGGCAGCTCTCCAACAAGATCTTCCCCAGCTTGGTGTCCTCATTTAGTGCGTGGTCATCTCTGATCTATTTGCATTGCTGAGCTGCTCTGTTACTGTGCCTGAGCTCTGTTCCCTTCACTTATGGCTTCACATTTCTGTTGTTATTTGAGCTTGGCTTGTTCCTGGCTCCATCATTAAAAAGAAAGAGAAGTTTCTTTTCCTGCTTCTTAAACGTCTATACTACTGCATTTTATGCTGTGCACATACAGAGGGTAATAAATTCAGTCATTTTTGGTCTAAATGTAATTCCTTAGTAATTGCCATCTACTTTTTTTTTATGGGTAGCTTTACAAATGCAAGAGCTGGAGTTTTCTGGCGGTGTCCTAGGGAAGCTTTACTTAATGAAAGTAAAAATTCATTGGGAAGGCTTAAATTAGATGACTGCAGAGAATTCTCTCTTTTTCACAGATCATGGCAGAATCCATTCCCCCAAAAACCCATGAGAATCCTCATGGGAATGCAGGGGCAGAGGAATCTCTTCTCCCTCTGGAGGTCTGTGGGGCGGACTCCTTGAAAAACACAGCTGGAATGAGGCTCAGGTCCCAAAGAGTCAAGCCCAGTAGCCATTTCAGCTTTATCAATGAGCAGTGGCTCTGCTTGAACCCGTGACATTCCCCTTCCATTCCAGAGCTGGAGGAGCTCTGAAGAGCTGCCAATGGCTTTGGGAATGGGCTGGTACCGATTTACACACTCCTGGTTCACACTGGCCATGGCACTGCGAACAGCAGTTATTAATGTCATCTTTCTTTCCTCTGGCAGTTGTCTTTTTCATCTTTTCATCTATCCACATTGAGAGTAATAACACCCCCCAAATCCTTCTGACACACGCATGTATACAGCACAGAGCAGCTTTTTGATAGTCACATTGAACGAACTTCAAGAGAGACTCTGGGTAATTTCCATCTCCATTTCCCCATCAGATCATTAAAACGAGGCAAGTAAAACATCTCAGAATAAAAGTGACAGGCACGAAAGAAGGCTTTTAAATATTAGCAGCTTTAAAATTAACATTTGATATAATTCCATGCTGACTTTTGATTACCAACACCTTTTACAAAGATCAGCTATAAGATCTGAATTTTTTATTCTGCATTCCCAGGGAAGTAAAGCTCAGCTATTACCAGTGCAGTTTGACCTCTGTACCCTTAGCAAAGTGCTGTTCCTTAGTTGCCATATGCTACCAAAGGGGCTATGATTTTAATTACCAGTCAATAAACCACCTTCATGCTTTTCATGGTAATAGACTTTAAAGGAGTTATTTTTCCTCACTAGTTATATAGTGGCTCTTAAAATGCTATTTGTTGGGTATAGACTGAGGTCACCAAAAGTCAAAGAGGTGTTCATTTGCCAACCTCATTCCCATTGCCTGGGGTTTTCTGGGACTGTCACTTTTTCCATGCCAAAGCACAGGGACAGCACTGTCAATTTAGCATTCCAACCTTATGTGTCTGTGCATGCATGATATTGTAGGTATGGTCTCTTCTGCTGGCAGGAGGGCTTCCTGTGGGGTCCCTGCTTTTATTGCTGCCTCTGGCTGTGTCCAGGAAGCCATCAAGTGTAGGAGAATGTGGGAAATGGGGAAGTTAAATGCAGGAGGATTCAGCACTGGGGACATGCTGTTTCACAGAGAGGGACAAATCCTTTTGTCTTCACAAGTTACCTTGCAGGAGATGGGGGGCTGGCACACCTGAACTTGCGCAAGCCTAGACTCAGCTTTTTCCTGCAAGAGCAGATTGCAAGGTTTCCTACAGACGTGGGCAAGTCAAGTGCTGCTGGAGGTGCGGAAGTGGGTATTATTCCATGCTCATGGCAGGCTGCGGGGAAACGAAATGGCCATGAATAAAAACATCAGCATCTGGCCCAAGGAGACTCCCTTGCAGCTAGAAGGCTGACAGCAGGGAAACCCAGGGGGACGGCAGTTGTTAGTTTGACTCATCGATCGTGGCACACAGCTGATCTAAATTCAGCTAAGGTGTAAAGCCCTGGGCGAAGGAAGTGTGAATGTTTTCTAGAAAAGCAAGCAGCATCATTCACCATTCAGTTAGCACTGAGAAAGTGCACGGGACGTACGTGGGCTGTTGGTGCTGAGAGAGCTTTGCCAGAACAGGGAGGATATGCGGCACCCTGTCCTCAAACAGTGACAAAATGGTGACAACCAATCTGGGCTACCTCCTTCAATTGGTTCATCTGTGTGAGGTCCTGGTCCTGCTGTAGGCTCTGATCTGGGTCAACATACTGCATATATGAGGCCACCTAGAGGACAGGAGCTCTATCCTGAATTTAACACTAATGCTGGTGAGCAACTGTGGTGTGGTCCCTCCGGACAAACCTCGCACCCCATGAACCTGCAGTAAGACTTCCACTGTGCTGCTTTTGTAGAGTTATTAAAGCAGAGCACAGGGAGGGGAGAAATGTTTGAACCCTCCTGGTGCTGACAGCTGCCCCAAGCATCTCTCTGGGATTCTTGTTGTCCATGGCCTGTGCTGAAGTTAAGGCAGCCTTGCTAGAAGGGCATGCTTGGTGACCCACAGCCAGCCAGGGGTTGTGAGGCTTGCTTGCTTTTAGATGTCTTGAAAAGGTTGTTACCCTTGGGAATGAGGGCAGGAGGGAGAAAAAGACTTTTCTCCACTCGTCACCTTGTGTCTGTGTAACAGAGGCAGCCGGTGCCCAGCAGGTTGAGAGCCACCACTTCTGCCTTTGCTCAGCCTCTTGGATCCCAGATTATACAACATCTTGCACCAGCCTCCGGGAAAGGGAACTCCAGCCAAAATCATGCTATGAGACGCATATATTGTGCTACAGGGAAAAAGTGGAGCATCCTGGGAATAAGCTGCTGCATCATATTGTCTCATTGACTGTGGGATTGTGAACTCTGTTTCTTGTGGCCGATGGCACCAAAACACGCTTTGGCTTTCTGCAGGGATAAGCTGGTAGCCTTCCATGCTATGTGTATCCCAGTTGGCTCAGAGGTGATGTCCCAGGCTACTCTAGGCACAGAGACCATGTGGAAAGAGTAAGAAGTGAGATGGTGCAAGTGTATGTGCCCAGGCATTCTCTGGTACTATTCAATTTCTAATGTCTCCAATATGGTTTTTGACCAAGGTCAACCTAGCAGTTTTCTCATTCATGGCTTTGTAGTTATCACGGATCTCTGACAATTCCCAACAAGCAACTTGGATAAAAGTTTGAGGGCATGTAGTAGTAAGTAGTCAGTATCAAGTAGTAAGCAGTGCTGCTGGGACTATTGGATATCAGAGAATGAGTCTGGCCTCCTCAGTCTGTTGTAGGTATAGATGTAACCCAGATTACCCAGAAATGTGATATATAATGATATATGGCTACCTCAGCTTTTAGGGATATAGTGTAGTGGGCATGGTGGTGATGGATCAATGATTGGACATGATGATACCAGTGGTCTTTTCTAACCTTAATGACTCTATGATTCTATGACAGCTTAGAAGTGGCCTAGATATGTTCTTTCCTGTAATGTAATTGTAAATGGATTTTGCTTCTAAAACACCATGACATTGATTTCCTACAAAGTGACAGTCTTGTCTCATTATCTTGATTCATTTGTTATCTGTTGGATTTTAATAGCAAAGATCTGAAATCTGATGATTAACCCCCACCCCCAAAAGAAAAAAAGTTCAGAGCCACGTTACATCTTAACAGGAGCTTCAAAACGAAGCATGACAGCTGTGTTTGGGAAGAAATTCACACTGTTGGAAGTCTGATGGCAGAGAGTCTCAAAACAAAAGGAAGATGTTGAAGGATGAGAGAGACGGAAATCTTGGATAGCAGAGGCACTACCATCAAACAGGCAGATACAGTCCCTCTGACAGGAAAAGTCATATAAACTCTACGCATCCAAATACATTTTGCTCACAGAATCATAGAATTGTTTAAGTTGGAAGGGACCCTTAATGGTCATCTAGTCCAACTCCCCTGCAATGAACAGGGACACCTATAGCTGCTGCTTCTGAATTTCTGGGTTGGAGCACAAGTGCCTTCTGCTAAATCCAGAAGAAGGAAGGAGTGAGTACAGAACATGCACAGAAAATACCAGGTGTAGGAAAAAGATCTTTGAAATGGGCAGGGATTCTGGGGTAAGGCTTGTCTGTTGTGTTATGAGATTTGTAATGCAGACTTATTACCTGGGACCTTTGGGCTAGCTCCCTGAAATGTGGCAGGTAAAAAATGGCATGCTTGCTGTGAGTCCCTCAGGATGCCAGCTGAGCTGCTTCATCAGAGTGACGGCTGCTGGTTGAACAAGCCACATTAGCTCAAGATTGACTGGCCCATTTGCAGCATGAAAGATCAGCAGCATTAGCAGCAGTGAAGGTCTATGCTCCCTGGGGTTACTGCTGGAGTGGGGGCGTCAGGCAGCTTGCTGCCTGCGTGGCTGTGCTGGTGAGGAGCCCGCTCTCCTGCAGCTGGACATCATGCTGCCTCCTGATCAGTCTAAACTTCTTTGTCACAGCATTTCCCTCATTGGCTCTGTGGCTGGGTGCACATAAGGATTGTTCATTTTGGAATCATTTGCTGGCAGCAGTACAGTCCTGGTCCAGAATGGGTGTTGCTTGCATGGAGCAGCAGTGAGCTGGGAGCAGAGAACTACCCAGAACTTCCTTGGGAGCAGTGAGTCTCCATCATGGTTGCCTCAGTGCAATGCTGGTGCTCAGTGTTAGGACCCAAAGGGTAACCAGGACAAGGAGGTTATGGGACTGATCAGTGATAGAGGCAATCAAAGCTTCCCTGTACATTGCACTGCCCACAGGGCTGGGGCTTAAACCCTTGGGAAATGACTTCTCTTGGCTGGTGGATGGTGAGACAACACTGGCCTCATGTCACCTCTTTCAATATCAGGCAGACCCTTCAGGCTGTGGTGTTGGTGAGGCTCAAGTTGACAAAGGTCCAACTTTGCTGAGGAGGAGGTCCAGGCAGTGAGCCAAAAACTGTGCCCTGCTGTGGGGTTGGGCTCTCTGGGAAGAGCTCTTTGTTCGGAGCACCAGAGGTTGACAGGCCTAGCAGAACAGTCCCAGAGGCTGAATGTGTCTCACAAGAGGCTTCTGAGCTCATGCCAAACACTCTTGAAGTGTTTTTACTAACTTGGTCCTGGAATAGGAAAGGTTACGTGCAGGAGAACCAATGTGCAGAAGTGCAGGGAGAATTTATAACTAAATGAAAAGCCTGTGTTTGGAGTTGTGCTTAATTGGTTTTTGAGACCCAGAAAGCCACACAATGTCCTTAGGCTGTGCTTGCCTTTATTTAAGTGGGAAAGTTTTCGGAATCCCTGGGAGAGAGAGAGCTCATGTGACAGCAAATGAAAAATGGGAGGCCTGAAGCAGTGGCCTTATGTTAACTTCAAGCTGGAGGAGACTCAAATTCAGTGCAAAGGCTTCTGTGAGGAATGATGGAGACAGCCTTGCTACCATGCACTGAGAGAGGCATCTGGTTTTTCAGGTCAGAAGAAAATCTGTGTGGTCCTCTGCTAGTAATGACAACAGTCATATTTGCTGGGCTGTGTTGTATTTTACTGCTGTTTTACTGCTGGAGACTGCAGATGGATTGAAAGAACAGACAATGGAAGATGTGGTTTCTCTTTTTCAGCATTTCAGGCAATTTTGAGATAAATGAATGATGCTCCTAACTGATCTTCAGTCTTTTAAGAGCCACGACTGACCATCTGTCTCCAATTAGTTCCCCCAGCCCTGCAGTCTTCTCTCTTTGAGGTTCACACACTTTTCTTTTTGGTACAATAATAATAAAGAAACTTCAAAGTATTATCAAAGTTTCATTCTGCCCATTAAAAGCATTGTAATTTCACCCCTCTGGGAAGAGATGGGGCAAGATAAGTGAGGTGAAATTTTCTTGGGGTTTCATTCACTTAAGAACCATTATTTTTATTCCTGTACAATTTGACTGTGGCAGTGGCGATAGGATGAGAAGGAACAGCCCCAAGTTGTGCCGGGGGAAGTTCAGGTTGGATATTAGGAAACATTTCCTCACACACAGAGTGGTGAGGCACTGGCATTGCTGCCTAGGGAGATGGTGGAGGCACTGTCTCTGAAGGTGTTCAAGAACCACAGAGATATGGCACTGAGGGATATGGTTAGTAGGCATGGTGGGGTGGGTTGATGGTTGGACATGATGATCTTACAGGTCTCTTCCTACCTTAATAGTTCTGTGATTCTATGATTCTAGGCAAGGCACAGAGATTAGGATTCAAGAGAATTGGGTTCACTTTCATCTCTGTAGAGAAACTCCTACCTGGTGAGTGCATGTAGTCCATATGGTTTCTTTCTCTTGTTCCTAGTCAGGTCCTGAGCACACAAACGGACTATGCACACTCAGTACTCCCTCCTTGCAGTTTGGTCACCTGTTCTTAAGGCCAGCTCCAATACAGTGCAACTGAGGACTGGAAGAAAGCAAATGTCACTGCTGTTTTCAAGAAGAGCACAAAGAAAGATCAGAGGAACTACAGGTTCATCAGCCTCATCTTGATGCCTGGAAAGGTGGTGGAGCAATTAATCCTGGAAACCATTTACAGACACATGAAAGACATGAAGATGACCAGGAGTAGCCAGGAATTTACTTGAATACATTTTTGTTTTTATCTGAACTCCTCTGGAAAGTTAGAGTTACTATAACATGCTTCATGCACAGTGGGAAGTATGCACAAGGCCAAAGGACAAAATAACAAAGAGCAATCTTTGAATAACACCTTTGGCCCTCTAGACTCGTATTAACATCTGCTAGGCAAGGAATACACTCTCAGAAATATCACGGAAAACACCACCAAAAGTGACTTCCAAAAACTCTTATGTAGAACTGTAGGTGTTTAATTTGTGTAGCTAATAGACAATATTGTTTGCACATGGCATAGTTATTAAAAATGAGGTATTCAGGCCTCACCTTTGTATTGTGTAACAACATTTTTAGATAGATCAAGTTAATTGAACATGTACATCATTTGCAGAACACTATGTGATATGCCTAGGTTTGGTTAGTTAATGTGTTCCCCAGAGTCTTCTTTTTCAGCAGGTACAGTTTGTTCTTTAATTTTTCTTCCTTTCTGAGCAGAGAAGAGTTGAAGAGATGAAAAAGCCTATGAATAAGGGAAGAAAATATTTACATTTGTACATGCTATATCTGGGGAGAAGCTAAGAATGGTTTTGTGTGTACAGCCTTTCAGTTAGGCAAACAGCTAGAAATTAGGGCTGATGGCTCACAGAAACACAGAAGGTACCTCTGAAGACCATCTAGGCCAATCCCCCAAGCAGGGTCAGGTAGAGCAAACAGAGCTTTGTGTATTAATGCTTCTTTCTCATATAAAAGACAACTCCTCACCTTTGCTGTCCCAACCAATTCCGCTCGAAAAGCCTGCATCCATCCACTGCAGCCCTCCAGTGCGGGAGCTACAAGGAGGCAAGAAGATCATCTCTCTTGTTCCAGCCTCCATGAGAGGACCAGGTCTGTAGCTCTGAATTCTTCCTTGGGAGCACTTGCAGTGGTTGGTTTTGGGCTGTGCCCTTCTACATGTCACTACCATTGCCGAGTACACATTTCCCAGCACCTTTCTGTGTACTCTTCTGTGCAAGCTGGTGCATGTCTGCAGCTTCTGTTGCAGCAACACAGACCACTTTTTAGTGTGCTATGTGCAAACACCACTTGGTGGAGGTGAAAAACCTTTCTTATTCCTAACTGCAGGAGTGAGGAACTCACTTATGGAGGAAGACTGCAAAACACACATTATTTCTCCTCCAACCTCCTGCTGGTGATATCAATCCCTCAGTACTGTGCTTCACCATCTTTTCCTCACTTCCATTTCAGTGTAGCTGATAATGGCCCAGGACTAGCTCGATCACTAGTGAGGTTTAGACTGTAGAGGGCAGAGGCCTGGATAGACTTCCTTCTTTCAGAATGTTTGGCTTCCACAAGTGTTGCACAGTTGCAGACACCTGTGCAAAAATGCAGGTGACTGCTAAATCTGAGCTGAACTTTGATGATGAAAGAAGTGGTTCCATCTGAGCTGTCTTCAGAAAGGAGGGGGCATTCTGGCTATAAATAGGGTCATTCTTGGCTGTGGGGGTGTTGAAGTAACTCAATTGTTTGTTTGAGAGGTGTGCAAGTAAGAGCATATTTCATCTGTGTGTGAACATAGATCCTGACGGGTCTTGTGGTTATTTCTCAGATATTGCAACTTAAACAGTAAAAAAGTTGCTCTTTGGAGGGTTGGACTAGATGATCTCCAGATATCCCCTCTAACTTCTGTTAGTTCTTTACTGTACAGTGCTGGTGGAATGAGTGAAAGCTCCTATGCAAAGGCTAGGTTGGATGGAGGTATGGGAGCTGAGGGCTCTGAAAATCACACCGAGCTGTGTTGTCCGCTGGGGTGAGTGGGGAGAGAGGCAGAAGGCTGCCAGGGAAAGGATTTGGCTGGGAGGGGAGATGATAGGTAGGGTAGGAAGAATCTTTCTGAAAGTAATGAGAGGAGGAAGCCAACAGCACTGTGAATGGATGGAAAAACAGACTTGGAATTAACAGGTTTTGTTTTTTTTCTCTGATCTGTGCTTCTAAGAAATAAGATGTTGAGAGATGCTCTGTGTAAATAGATTAACATCCAAGGAAATCTGGCTTATGAGTTTGCTTGTTCCTGCTAACATAACAGCCTGAAAGACTCCGAAGATCTCTCTGCTAAGAAAGTCAATAATATCATGCTGGGAATAGCTTCTAGTCAGCCAGGGCTTAATGTAACATGGCATGTGTAAGATTTCAGAGCTTGATGCCATCTGCTCACAGAGAGCATCAGATCACTGGAAAGATGTCAACAAACAGGCTTGAGAAGCTAGTGCAAATGAGGAGGGAAACAGCAAGCTCCAAGGTGTTGGAAAATGATGATTTTTTAGTGTGACTTTTGCATTCATGAGGTTGGTTAGTCTGTTTTTTAATCTGCTTCCCACTGCCTCCAGAGAAGTGCCTGCTAAAGGAGAGATGTGAGTCTCTGAGCTAAACTGAGAGAATATGGCAATAAGAATAGCAGATGAATCAGAAGAAGGAAAAAAAAAAACACACAAAAATCAACAAATGTTTCACATAGTATTTGGAGATCTCTCTTGGGGAGCCTCAGAGAATTAGTGTTAGTGAGGGGGAAAGAAGCTAGCAGGCATTGTAACCAGTAGCTATAAGGTCTCTTTAATGTAGTTTCCAATATAATTTATGAGGTACCAAGGTTTTTTCTCTTAAAAAAAAAAAAGAAAAAAAAAAATTGAACCCCAGATGGTAACCCAGAATAGGAACCTTCTTTGATCCAAGAGTCAAAATAATTGTACTTTGAAAAGTGTTTTGAGTATAACATTAATTCTGACCTTCCCATGAAGCGTGATATAAACACGTTTAAAATAGATATTCATGCCAAAAAACCATTTCCATTATCAACTAAAAAGATTTGGATGTTATGTTACGGTTAAGATGTTTGAAATTTACAATCTTTTCTATGGTGCTGTTTTCGTGTGATAAAGGATGTGCTTACCATAGGCTGAACAGATTTCTTTTCTTCCCTTTGTATAGGAAATAAAACTTTGCTCTTTTGCAATAACTGATGCTTGAATACTTATAAAATGCTTAATGTGTATTCACAAGTGTTTAGATACCTTAAATTGTTGCTCACTAAAGACCATTTTTCCATAAACCTCTGTCCTGCTTCTACTTGTAACAAGTGAATAGTGGAATATTTGTGACAATAGGGTTTGCTAACGTTAATCAGCTTCTGGATGCCAGCTTATTGCCCGTACCAACTATCTGAAGGGTAATTCCATGGATGATGGAGAAAAATTGTTCAGTCCATGTCAAACAACATAAGAATGTGCAATGATCGCAGACAACAGTGGCTGCAGATTGAGGTGTGGGAGATCTAGAGCTGATGTCTTTCGTGGGAGAGAAGTGCTGCCCGAGGGCAGGTCACTAGGGGCATGCGTATGGTTCTCTATCCCCATAATTCCTCAGATGTATTATCTCTACCTTGTGACACCGGAGAGTGTTATTTGCAATGATGCAAACATATATCAAAGCCTAGACTCACCTTTCTTCATCTGCTCCTTGGTGAGTCCTACAGAGAGAATTTATGCCCAGTGTTCTCTAGCAGTCAGAGACAGAAGGGTTTTGCATGAGTCTTAAAGCTGGGTCTCAAGATGAGTCTCATTGACTTCTACTGTTTTAGCTCCCAGGAAACATCGCAGAAAAACACGCCTGTCTATCATCTCCTTACAGCTCATTATGTCTTCCTCCATCATAATTTTTGTGACTTTCTCTGATGTGTGTCTGTCCTTGGAAACCAACAGGTGGAACAAAAACAGATGAAGCTGAGGCTATAGTGGGGGTTTTGCTTGATACTAATGGGATCATTGTAATGGTAATGTCACTTGGCAGTTTACCAAAGGCAGGTCTTGCTTGCTGTAGTTGCCCTCTGTTTCACTCTAAAGTCCTTTTTTTTCTTTTTTTTCTCCAGTACCCATGATGAATGTGTCCTAAGAGAAATTCATAAGGTTACTTTAAGGATTAGCCATCAGATCCAGCTGTTTCAGAATACAGGCCCTGGAAGTGGAAAAAACTTGATTTATGCTCTCAGTGCCTGAGGGTAGCTTGGTTATTTCTGAACTGTGAAGAGAACTTTTCCTTGGGAATCCAAGATATACATTTTTGTGAGAGGAACAAATGTACTGTATTCTCCACTGACTCTTAGAATCACAGAATCATTTGAGTTGGAAGGGACCCTTAAAGATCACCTAGTCCAACTCCCCAGCAGTGTACAGGGACACCTACAGCTCCATCAGGTGCTCAGAGCCCTGTCCAGCCTGACCTTGAGTGTCTCCAGGGACTTGATTTATTTTGATGAAGTATTCCTGTTAAGTGCACGCACTGCTGAATGACTGAGTTTTACCTGAGGTTCATTACTGTATCCTACCACTAATGTCCTTGGGATGGTGTGAGAGAGAACTTTTGTGAATGTGTTAATTGTTACTCTGTTATTCTCTTCTGCAGCTCGGTATTTGGTCACACATTGTATTATCAAAGCTGTAATTACTCAGAAATCCCCTTACACCGCTCTCTTTCACTTACCACGAATTTGCTAAGAAGACCACAGTGCAGAAGTGAAAAGTACCTGAAATGTGTCATGGGGTGTGGAGTAAGGAAAAATTATTTATTTATTTATTTATTTATTTATTTAATGCAGCTACAAAAGGCAGTCCAACCTTACCTTGCTGTGTTGGTACTGCACATTAACAGGCACCTTTCTGCTGGCAAATGCTTTGTTCTGAGGTCTCCTTCACCCATCTCCCTTTGAAGGAACAAGACCTGTTCAGAGCCTGTTGCAGTTAACTTTCCACTGTAGCTAATTGGATTTTGCACATTACACAATAGCATTTTAGTTGTGGAGCTCAGAGATATGGTAGTGCAGATTGCGATTCTGACAGGAGAAATTGTCTCTGAGCACGTGCTGAAAGCCTTTCTCCTGTTATGTGTCATCCTTTCCACATAATCCCATTAAGTGAGGCAAGCAGGCACTCTTCCCGATGAGTGGGTGAAGCAACATGCTTTGGGGCAAGCCAAGAAGAGTCACCTTCCCAGGTTAGCTTTGCATTTTGGACAGCCTTTGCTTTCATGAAGTGAGGTGAGGAGACATTGCTACAACTGTTATGTACTGGGCTGGATTGCAGACTGAGCCCTTTGGGCAAACGGGGAAGGGAAAGACTCGAAGACCACCTCTGAGCCTTCTTCGAGCAGGCTGCAAAATAAAGAACCAGATCAATGGACACTTCGGTAAACCTGGCATTGTGTAGGGTTGGACATTTGGCTGCTCTGAGCCTTGAGCAGCCAAACAAGGGGACGTGGCAGTGCTCTGGATGCTCTGCCTTGGGCTGCATGCTGGGCTTGTGCTGTGGCCCTGTGTCGCAGAGAAAGGACAAAAACAGACATAGACCTCCACAACACCTGGGCAGTGTACCAGAGGAATTTCCTTACTGGGGCAATCCCTCAAACGGTCTCTATGACAGGGGTTAACTTAACAAGGATTATTAGCTTTTTACCTTGATATGGGGGAACGATAACTCCTCTGAAGTCGGAGCTGAAGTGGGCATTGGGAAAAGCTGACATTTAACTTTCCAAAAAAGCTCACTTCAAGGAGTAATTCACTGTAGTGCTCTTCAGATTAATTTAAAACAAGTAACCTAAGAAGCCTGAGGAAAGTGGGATTTCAGCAGTCTAGAGACCAGAACAGTAGGGGACTGCAATTCTGGGGAGGTGGCTGGGGCTGCTGAACTGCAGAGGGGATGTCTCACAGGAGCTGGTTTGCTTCTGGTACATAGGCTGAGTTATGTGGGAGGGAGACAAATGTGCTGCAGATTTTTAGAGCAGAAAAGGTTTTTCTGCCTTATTAATGTCCCAGGCTCCATAAATACACAATATCTGCGGAGGAATTTTTTTTTCCCTTCATTTCTTTTCTTTCTTTCCATTTTTTTTTTCTTCTTCACTAAAAGGCTGAATGGAACAAATAGTTCATTTCTGAACACTTTGCAGAGAGAGCAGCTCTGTAGTCCTGGATCCATTTCTCTGCTGGAGGCTTGTTGAGTGTTACAGACCAAGAATGCTCTGAATTATTTGAAGAGTTGATGTGCCTCACTTCTTACTGCCTTTGGGGTACTTATTGCTATTTCCAGGTCCCTTAGCTGTGATACTGTGTTTCAGGACATCATAGCATGCGCAGTGTGCTGCACTGAGTTATCTAGGAAAAAGGGCCTCTGCTCACATTGCACATGGAAATCTCAGTGCAGGAGTGGCTGAAGCAGTGGGAGCAGGAGAAAGGGATGGCATTTTTGCAAAGTGAGTAATGAACATCCTCTGGACTGGGCTCTTTGTGTCAGCACTGTGCCAGTGCTCCAGCACCCACACAGCACAGAAATGTTTCTTGATGATGAAAGAGAGCCTCCTGTGTTCCAGTTTGTGCACTTTGCATCTTGACTTGGCGCTGGGCACCACTGGAAAGAACCCAGTTCTGGCTTCTTTATGTGCTCTCTGTACCTGAAGACCCCCAACACCCATCTGGACAAAGCCATAAGCCTGATTGGACCCACTTTGAGCCAGAGGTCCTTCAAAACCTTCATTTTGGTGTGGTTTTATGATGAATCCTAAGGATTGTGTCTTGAGGATACCTCTTCAGGGCCAGTGAGGGGATGAAGCTATCAATCACCTAACAGCTGCAGCACTGAGGGGAAGAATACAATTATGGGCAATTTTGCCCAGGTTCCTCTTTAGTCAGAGCGTACTTCTTTTTACAAGAAGTCTTTAACATTGATTACTGCAAACACTCCAGTCAAAGGCACTCAGCAGGTAGCTATGGCAACCCTTGAGATAAGTGGTCTAAAATATACCAGGTAAAATAACAAGGGGATAATAATATGGTTTTAGTTCAAATAAACTATTAAGTGTGACTAATGGTTTTACATTTAAAAAATATTCATACACTGTATTTCTGGGCTATAAATTAGTAATGGTTCGAGGCCCATTGTTCATCCCATTGCTGTAGGTGGTCCCCAAAGAATACCATTAATATATGCCTCCTGCATTTGTTAACCCAGCACTCAGCAGGAAGAAAAAAGTCTTGTATCTTCACAAAATAAAACTGGTAAAGAGAGAAGACAGGGGAAAGGACTCAGAGATGCAAGATTACCTATGCAGAGCTCTTAGAGCCCATTCATAGAATCTGACCTAACTGATTTGACATGATCGTCTTCTCAAACTTATTTTCCTAAATCATCTCTACTGGACATAAATCAAAACTAGCAGTTAGCAGCTGGGTGCTAAGCGCTGTGCATAGTCAGGCTGGAACTGTCATTAGCCAAGGAAAGCTTACGATTTAAAGAAATAATTTGACTTATTTTCCTAACCTATGGTGAGAAAACATGGAGCTGGGATTCTCATCCTGAAGATCTGGTATGTCCTGCATATTTTTCCTCCAGCAAGACAAGTAGCCAACAGGGTGGGAGATCTTAAGAAAGCAGAGCTGAAATTTGCCTAAGCTACTTGTGCTGTTTCTAGTGGGTGGTAAGCATTTAGACATCTCAATTTTCAGAATATATCCACAACCAGAACAAGAGAATATCTTCCCTCTTGCTCCCCTTTTCTCCCTATAGGTTTTCTGTCTTCATTCTGCCCTAAGCAAAGCCGGTTTGTGGTTTCCTCTGCTTCTTGACTATGGGACACACTAATGCAAATTGACCCGGCCTAACATGAGGGGTGAATTCATCCTTAGACCTTGCAACTCCACTGTCACTCTGCTTCCCAAAGATTTTGCATTATAAATTCTGTTTAAATTTTTGGATCCTTTCTCATTTCTGGGTAGCTACACAACACACAGAAGATCATTAGCAAAGTCTTTTTTTTTTTTTTTTTTTTTTTTTTTTTTTTTTGAGTAGTTGTTCTTGTCAATAAGAGAAAAAAATATCTGCATGTATTTCAGGTCAATGGCCATGAGGCCCATGGGGTTGCTTTTAAAATGAACTTTGTCATTGATTTTTTTTTTTTTCTTCAGATGTTCTTCCTGTCTACTTGAAATTCCCTCTCCAGGAGAACTAAGTGTTTGTATACTTGTTTTTGCCAGATGTTACCTCTGGAAGAAGCTAGCTTTGTAGCACAGGAGCAGTATCCTAAATCACAGAGTGTTCAGCTGACCATTGCCCTCCATTGTGCAGAAGGAGCAGAGATGGCAGTCATTCTTCAAGAAGTGAGTCCAAGCAAACAGGGGTTCTGTACCCCTCCAACCTTCTGCACAACCTGGTGGTGTTTCCCTCCTGCCTTCTGTCTTTTTCTGACTGCTGGATTTCCCCAATAATTCTACACCACTGAGCCGATGGCTTTGGTTCCAACATCTTCGGATCCATTACTGGCCAAGAAGGCTCTGAACCATCCTCCTCCCTCTTACTGCTGCTCCCTGCTGTCTCTAAGACATTTTGTAATGACAGATAACTTCCTCAGAAAGATGCTCCAGGCAGCAGAGTGCTTTCCCAGTCTTGGCACGAATGTGGAACAGGATTGTGGCCAGTAGGGTGTGGGAGGGGACTGTCACCTCTGTTCTGCCCTCATGAGGCCCCATCCTCGTGAGGCTGAGTACTGCCTACTGGCGTGGGGTCCTGAGCTCAGGAAAGAACTGTTAGATGGGTCCAGAGGATGGCCACAAAGATACTCAGAGGGCTGGAGCACCTCTCCTATGTAGAATGGCTGAGGGAGAGAGCTCTGGGGAGAACTTATTTGAAGTATTTGAAGGAAGCTTACAAGCAGGAGAGGAACCGACTATTTACACAGACTGCTAGTGATAGGACAAGGAGGAATGGTTTAAAACTAAAAGAAGGGAGATAAGATTTTAAGAGGAAATTTTTCAGTGAGAGGGTGGAGAGGCACTGGCACAGGCTGCTCAGAGAAGCTGTGTATGTCCCACCCCTGGAGGCATTCAAGGCTAGGTTGGCTGTCCTGGCTGGCAACTCTGCGCACGGCACGCTGTTGGAACTAGGTGATCTTTAATATTCCTTCCAACCTGAGCCTTTTTGTGACTGTGTGATTCTGTTTCTCTTTGCTTACCAAGCCTTTCCCCTCTGGACCAGGCACAGCATAGCCTGGATGTTGGGTCAGGGGATGCCCAGGACCACCAGTTTCTTTCCAGTCTGTGTGTTCCTTGGTCATTACTGTTTTTCTCTGATTTTTCTATTTCTTCCTGCTTCCATCCACACCTTGGACTTCAGTGAGGCTTTCTCAGTTTCTTTTGTGGGCTGTTGAAAGGCTGTTTGTACAGTGAAAAAGCTCAGATCTCCTCTTGAATTTTAATTCTCTTGTTGGCTGGTGGCAGGATATTAGCCTGTGAAAGTCAATGGATGCTGACACTTCCCTGCCAGCCAAGTGGTAAACTGAGCATTGTCAGCTTTAGCAAGGACAGCCAAGCCATGCACTTCTGTCCCCTGGACCTCATCCTGCTCCATCCCTGTTGGTCAGTTCTGGGGCCAAAGCTGGCTGGGTGTTCTTGCTGCTGGGTGCAGAAATGAAGGCGCTGTGCAAACACCACACAGTGTGGTGGTTGCTGAGAAATTCTTGTGCATCTTTGCTCTCTCCTGTAGTTGGCAGGTTTTAAGGAACAGCCTCTCTTAATGGGAGAACAGAGAAAAAGCTATGCTCTAAGTCCTTTATCTTTCTGGGCTACGAAAGCATGCATCAATGCGTGAACAGCACTGAGTCCTACTTTTATCAGCAATGTCCCTGTTCTTATCATCCCCTGTTCTTGTTTCAGAGAAGGATGTAGTCTCATCAAAATCCAGCTTCCTACTAACCTGTGTTAGTAAACTCAGTATTTCCACGCTTCTGATGAAGACAGGGAAGCGTTATGCTCTCCCAGGACATAATTGTGCCCATCAAAATTAGCAGTCATGACAAAATGGAGGCTTGTGAGAGTGCTCCTTTGTAACAGGCAATTTTCTCAGCTCCACAATGGCATGTCATGATGCCCATCTGGTCTCAGTCAAGTTCTACTTGAAATACATTAAAACAGACAAATTCCAAAGCACAGAGAAAAGGGAGGAAAAATCTCCTCCAACTCCAAAAGAGAAACAAGGAAGAACTGTGCTGACGATTTCTGAGGCAGGTGAGGAAGTAGAGGGAGGATGAACAGCTTGCTGGCAGCTTGTGCTGGTGAACAGATGTGAAGGTGCATGCATCTGAGGGCCAGAGGGGAGCAGCACTGCACAGATGTTGGGAGACAGCTTAAATTTTCCGATCTGTGGAGCAAATAGTGCGCTGAGAACGTGTCATTACAACTCTAATGTGACATTGTGAGAGAGACCAATGCTAGAGCTGCTTTGAATGTAGACATTGAACTCTGCATGGGACTCTAGTCCGCGTTTTGTAAAGCAGGGAGCTGAAAGAGAAGGCATCTTGCATGCTTTGTGATCCCTTGCCCTTAGAGCACAGCTTATGTGTGTTTGCTGCAGTATGCCCTGCAGATGTTAATAAAATTGAACCATTTATTATACGCAGTCAGGTGTATACACGAGCACTGCAGAAGGGGAAGTGCTCTTCACTCCACCTCAGAGCTATCTAGCGACTCCCCATCACCCTGAAATGGGGCAGGGATTGCTCAGTGTGGCTGAGGGAAGTTGATAACATTCAATATTTATTCTGAGCTACTGCTTCTAAAAAACCAAACCTCTGTTTCGGTGTAGGAAATAATGAGAAAAAGTTCTAAGGATTCTGAAAATTTCCGAAGTATCTCTATGCTGGTGACAATGTGAAATGTGGAGGATCTTTGCAACTGTTTTCTGAATCTTCCCAAATCAATTAGCTAAGGAATTGCCCATTGACCTTAATTAAAAAATAGACTTCAATCTATTTGGATTTCAAAACAACCCCAAATCAGAGAAGGATGGAAGGGGAGGAGAAATGAGGATGGCGCATGGCAGTTGTGTTGTCAAAACTGCCTTTTCCCCAAGAATGTTTTTGGTGTGTGATAGGCTCATTTTTTTGGCAGAAAGAGTATCAAAATAATTTGACATCTGGCCATTGTTTCTGGTTCTGTGCAGAGAGAATGGGAAGAGGGAGATGGGCAATGTACCTTATGGATGCTCACTCAAAATGTGGGCTACAGGGCTGTACCCCAACAAAAGCTTTATCCTGTCCTTCACTGCTGCAGTTTTCTTCTTTGCTGATGCTATCCTTTGTTTACTTTTACTTTTCTGTGCCCTGTGATTGCCTCATGCCTGCTCTCCATACCTGTAGCCACCAATCCCATCAGTGGTAACAATGAGTGGTTGCAACAGGTGGTGTCTCTGGATGGCCTTCAGCTACTTATGTGTTTCCCTGCCTGCTTGTGCCACAGCTGGAGCTCTACAGATCAGTCAGTGGAACCAACAGCATCTGCTGTTCTTAAAACTATCCTCCTTCAAGGGGCTGTTCCCCATCTCCCAGCAAATTTTACATAGAACAAAGAGAATGCTTCATTCAAGTGGAAGATCCCAAAGAGGTCACTTCTCAATCTTTCCTTAAGGTGCCAATAAATACTCTCAAAAATGTGTTCTGAGTTCCGCGGTAAGTGCTTTAATTCTGGGAGGAAGACACATGTAAGAATGAGATTGATTCTCTGCTTCCAGTGCAAATTCTTTTGTAATTGAACTGCTATTAGCAACTCCAGGCCCGCTGCACTGTGTGCTTTTATGGGCCAATAATAGAGGTCTAGGGTGATTGGAGGCAATCAGCTTTCAGCCTAGAACCTAGCAAAGCCCAGAATTTGTCAAATAATAGGCCACTGAAGCTTTTCCTGCTGAGACTTGTAAACCTCCATGCGCCAACAAAGCAGGCCAGCTGCTAGCTAATGGGTAACAGGCAAAACACCTGTGGCCATGTTGTTGTGTGGGCCACTGCAACCTGTATCGGAAAGGTTCTCATGGGGTTAATTGAACCAAATGGAGTTGTATGAGACAAGTGAGTCAGTGGGGGCAGGCAGTCACAGGGAACCTTCTTGCTGTGCAAGGAGGTTTTATGGTTTCAAAGTGGGTTGGTTTTGCTACAGTAGGCATGCTCTGTCACAGCAATAAAGCTCATGTGCCCTGCTGGGACCCTACAGAAATGCATTTCTGAAACCATGTTCTGGAGCTGGATGTTACTACTGCCCTACACTGGAGGTGAGACTGTATGTGATTACACTCAGTTTTACAGAGAAGCTAGTGGGTTCTGTAGCCCACCAGTGCTAGTGGGCACTGTGTGCAGTACCTGGGGCAAGCAGGACCCATGCTGCTGCCCTAATGCTTCCTAGAAGGAATGGACAGGTTCTGTTCTCCAGCAGGTGGTGAGCCTTTTGATTTTGAACACTATCGAAGTGGAGAAGTGATGGATGCTAAAATAAAAAAGATTTGGCTGATGGAGGGAGCAGAATGGGGAGGCGTTCAGGGCTTCTCAAGTGAGAAATCGCTAGGGAAAATGGAAGCAAACTGCACTTGAAAATAGTTGCTGACATGTTTAAAGCAATAAGAGAAATGGAGATGAAAGCATTCTCCATTTTGGAAATACAATGAAGACAGATTTCCAACATTTTAATCTTCGCAGGAGCTAACAGGAGCCTGTTAACTGTAGCCCATGCTTACCCAGGGCGGGCAGTTGTGCTGTAGTGGCGTGAGATGGATAACTTTGCAGTTTTCCCCTGAATTGATAATGCACAGTATTGCAGGAGAGGTGCAGCACTACTCTATTCCTTACCCGGCAGTGCTCTGCTTCCACCAGCAAAGGGCTTGTGTCACTGCTCATCGATGTTTTCTTTTGTATTCCTAGCTGATATTACATGAATGCCCAATTCAGGAACAGATCACTGCTCTCCAGTTTCCCCCCATGCCCCTGAAGCATCATTTTTCTGATGCATTTCTGCAAAGCCCAGTGCTGTAATTAGCAGAGGAGTGGAAAGCAAGTGGCAAAATTTAAGAGGAGGACATAGAGGGAATCAGAAGAGAAGTTGCTGTGTGTGCTCTCTTCCCTGAGGATGCTCAAAGGCTGGACAAGAAATGGATTTGGCCACTTAACTTCTGAATCCCCACACTTTCCTCACCTGAAATCCTGTGTGTTTATTGGGGCCTTCATGGGGGAGGGTTTCAGCTGAGCCTCAGGGGATATCAGAACAAGCATGGAGGAAGATGGCCATGACAACCCTACCTGGATCAGTCCTGGGTTTCTCTTATGTTTAGAAGTGCTGGGATTTCTGCATGGGGAAAAAAAAATAACTTCTATGATTTTATGATTAAAGAGATAACTAACGTGCTACTAAGAGTCTGCTTATTTAACATGGCTTCCAGATCAGATCTTTGGAGCATTAACATGGAGGGTGGTGATGATGAGGAGTTTCTCTTTTTTGGCTCTTTGCAAAAGTATTTGTTCAGTATAGAAACACATTTTTTTTTTTCCTGTGGCATACTCTGTAGTTAGTGAAGTCAATGTTTGGTTTGAACAGGCTTGTTGCTCATTTTTTTCTGTTGCTACCTGTGTGACAAGGTAGGTTTTGGTTTGCTGGGGGAGGCAATGGGTTGGAAGGAAGCAAAGAAGTGCCTTTCAGTTGAAGAGCAGGAAAGGAGCAAAATGAAACCTGTGCTGGTCCCTTTAAGCCATAAAAATAGATGAAAGCGTAAATCTGAGCCCATTATGGATCTGGAATAAATGTGGTGTTAAATCAGAGGCAGCTGATAATGTAACGGTAATGCATGTTTGCAATACAATCACCACATGATATTAAAAGATAAGTGTCCATTTAGGAAGAAATGATGAAGCGGTGCTGGAGGCCCGGAAGGTCACCTTGCAAAACTTCCAGGTGATGGGAAAAGGTCCCTGTGTTGGGTCTGAAGGAGGTAACAGAGATGCTGTGAGGTGTGAAGGAAGGTGGACTGGCTTTGCTTGCCCTGAGGGACAGGGAATCTACGCCAGTTTCCTCAGCTCACAGCTCCACTCCTGGTTTCAAGATGATGTGTTCAGAGATGCTTCCAAATAAGAACAAGGGTTTGCTTGTAGTGCAGCCGGGTTGAAACTCTGCCCAAAAAGCACTGTGAAGCCCTCGTAAAGTGTCGAGTAAATATAAACATCAGTTGTGATAAGCTGAAATGAAAGCAGTAACTAACAGCCAGGATTAACAACCCAAAATTTCGTGTTGCTCTATAAACCTTGGGCTAGGCAGTGAAGCAATGAGCAGGGCTGCGTAATTACAGCCATAAAAACGCAAGTGTTCTCAGTACACTCAGAGCAGAGGAGTCAGATGAATACTGCTGAGCTTGGGAAGCTGTTAATTTGTTTCATTTCTGTAAATTTCCATCCTGTAAGCTGTCTCCTCAGCTGATATCCTTACTTACTTAACTTCCACCCAGCGTACACAGCGGAGTGCTTGGGGTATTGCAGGCAAGACAACGGCTCCTGCAAAATGAAAGCAGGGGTAACAGTAATATTCATAGATCTTGAGGCTGAAAGGAGTCATTATGAATCTGTATCCTGCCCTTCCACAATAACTCAAGCCTTGAAACCTCACCCAGCAATTTCTCTATCAGCCCCAGAGCTTCTGATTTGGGTAGGATGTATTCTTTAGCAAGACATCTGTAGACCTTGAGTGATGAGGATGCTGCTGTGTCCCAAGAGAAGTTGTCCAGTGATTGCTTTTCTTCCCTATTATATACATTCAGCTTTCAGTGTTGAGAGTATATTTTGCAGGTTTTTTTTTTTTGCGTGTAGTTGGTCTTTGGGGGTGTGGGGTTTTTTTTTGTTTTTTTTTGTTTTTTTTTGTTTTTTTTTTTTTGAGATGAAAGAACTCCTATGTATGATTTGTCTGTGTTTCTATTGAAACAAATTCTTAGCTCTTCCCTGTATTAGAAGCTTGGTCTACCTTTTTCATACAAAAGGTATCTTTTTCCAGAATGCCAAAGGGCATTTTTTTTTTGCTCTTTTGTGAAACATTCTTTTCTCTTTAACTTCCATCTGGAAACATAGACTGTAACAGATCTGGCATCTAAAAGCACAGTTTCTATCTGATATTCCCTAGGTCTGGACTAGAAAGTTTTGCCTGCAGTTTCTGTAGCAGCAAATTGTGGAGGTGGTGTTTTGTAGGTATTTTTTGTTTGCTTGTTGGTATTTTTCTTTTTAGTTTGAATTTATTTCTCCTGTAGTCAAAAAGTCATCTGAAGGAGGATGAATTTTTTTGCCGAAAACTGTAAGACTGTGAAGACTGATTTTTTTCTATAAGTTCTTTATTCTCCTCTCTCCCCTTTCTGCTTCTGGTTTCTGTTGTGGTGGAAGGCGTTGTCAATTGGAGAAGTGAAATAATCATTGTTTTCCCTGCCTTGGTTCAGTCAGATTGCTGGCTGTCTTTGAGGTGGGCTGGCACAGTCCCAAGCAAAGTGAACTGTTCATTAACAAGAGTGACAAAACTGGCTAATGACCTTTGGTTCTTCTGAAGCAGTTGGAGTTTGAATTGCTGCATGTGATCACAGCACTGTTTGGTCCTATCTCATGTCTTTCTGCTCTTGGACCCCATGGCATAGCTGACAGCACTCTATTGATCCAATTAAATGTTCACATCTGGGTTTACTTCTCCCTTATCTTCTCTGATCACTAAGAAGTCTTGGTCCCATCTTGGGTGTCACGTCATGATTTGGTGATGGCACACAAAAGGCGTGGAACTGGAAATCATCTCCAGCGTTGTTGTATTCAATCTTCTGCCAGTGCAGATGATTATGTTCCTTCTTC
>JAOWBP010001760.1:8631560-8655914 GCA_028571105.1 Tragopan temminckii | reverse complement strand
CAGGCTGCTCACAGCCCCTGCAGCCTGGCCTCGAATGCCTCCAGGAGGGGCACCCACAGCCTCTGGGCAACCTGTGCTGGTGTCTCACCACCCTCACAGTAAAGGATTTCTTCCTAATATCTAGTCTACATCTACCTTCTTCCAGTTTAAAATCATTTCCCTTCATGTTCTCACTACCTGCCCTTATGAGAAGTCCCTCCCAAGCTTTCCTGTAGGCCCCTTCAGGTACTGGAAGGCTGCTATAAGGTCTTCTCAGAGCCTTCTCTTCTCCAGACAGAAGAGCCCCAGCTCTCTCAACCTGTCCTCACAGAGGAGGTGCTCCAGCCCTTCATCATCTCCCTGTCCCTTCTCTGGACCCACTCCAACAACTCCATGTCCTACTTGTGTTGGGGCCCCAGAACTGGACACAGTATTCCAGATGGGGTCTCACAAGAGCAGAGTAGAGGGGCAGAATCACCTCCCTTGACCTACTGGTCACACTTCCTTTGATGCATCCCAGGATATGGTTGGCACTGTGGGCTGCTAGTGCACATTGCCAACTCATGTTCAAATACAGAATGTGAAGGGAGAGGAAAGCCAAAGCTGAGGTACCAGAATGAGGGTCCCAGGTAGCTTTTCAACATGCGAGAATGTGCTGAGGAGGAATGGTTGAATGTCTTCATTAGATACATCCCAGCTATGCCTTTAATAGGTGCTGATATAGGGGTTCCTGAATCAGAGATGAAGTGGTTGAAACTGTTAGAGATTACAGTGAGGATGGCGGTTGGAAGGCATGTGGGTATTACCAGGCGATGTAGTGTGGGAGGTGTTTCACACTGGCAGCAAACTGTTTCCTTTCTTCCCAGTATTTCTTCGGCTTTCCAAGTTGAGCTTTCAGGTGAATCTTTTGGTGAAAAAAGAAATATGTGTTTTCACCGTTTACCAAAAAGTGAGGAATATGGAGCATTAAACCGAGGTGCTGTTCACAGAAATTGAATGAGCAGTGAGTACTTTTGTGTATTATCCTTTTGTCCAGAACACTGACCCAGGAGAAAGAGATGGGGTTTGCCTGCAGGGGAATTGAGCTTACATCTCAAATGGCAGCATCCTTGGCACCATGATCATGAGGTATAGAGGCAGCTTTGAACTCAGCTGTCCCACAGTAATTTGTACAGAGCAATAAAAAGGAGGTGAGATGAGGCTGTTGGGATGAGAGGTGTCCAGATCTCCTTTTAAAACTAAAAGCTGAATCTCTTTGGTGCATTTGACCTGAGTTTTCAAGTAGTTTCCATCTGATTCAACTATAGTTCCGTATAATAAACTGGTGACTCAAGAAGTACTCAACCCAGCCTTGGGACTGAGAAGCCAGAGAACGTGGCTTGTGCTAGATCTATTAACTTAAATAGGCACTGTCAAAGCCCATATACAGCACTGGCTATACTAGGAAGATGTCTCAAATTATAGAATCACTGAATGGTTTGGATTGGAACAGACCTTAAAGCCCACCCATTCCCATGGGCAGGACTGCTCCCCACCAGCTCAGGCTGCCCAGGGTCCCATCCAACCTAGCCTTCAGTGCCTCCCGGGATGGGGCACCACAGCTTCTCTGGACAACCTGTTCCAGTGACTTACCGCCCTCTGAACAATCATCTAATATCCTAAACCATCTAACCTAATCTAACCTAAATGTCCTAACATCTAGCCTAAATCTTCCCTCTTTTAGTTTAAAGCCATTCCCCTTTGTTCTATCTCTATCAGACCATGTAAGAAGTCAGTCTCCCTCCTGTTTATAACTCCCTGTAAGTACTGGAATGCCACAATGAGGTCTCCTCAGAGCCTTCTCTTCTCCAGGGTAAACAAGCAGGAAGGCTGCTTCCCAAAGAAGGTCTTGATGCAATATTTTGGACATAAAAAGAACTAGCTTCCTTTGTTTAGAAAGCCATGGGCTGTTTTGCTGTACTGAAAGATACTATCAGGTCTCTTGGAAAAATGTTTCTGCCAGGCAGGCATCTCTAAAATGTGCCAGAGGACTGCCATGTGTCTGTCAGTGAAGGGTTTTTACTGGAGTCTTTGTTCCAGACATTGAGCAATGGGCTTTGGAAATACAGGCGCCACTGTATCTGGGGAGGATGTGGGAGAAATGTAGTCTGGTATTCTCCAAACAGGGATATCATGAAGATCAGAGAGGAGTGCTGCATCTGTTAGGTGAAGCAGAGCTTCTGGCCTGAGCAGTGACCTGCTGGTGATGCTGGAGGGCCAGTCTTGCAATCACTGTGCTGACAAGAGATGATGTGACAGCTGAAGAGCAAAATGTGATGAGTCTCTGGAAGAGAACAGTGTTAACACTCAAAATCTTGTCTGTGGACATAAAGAATCCTTACATACACAGAGCTGAGAGTTTATTCTTAGAATAATTGAAACAGTAAGAGTCTGATTGTTTTAGCCCAGATTTAATTACTTCAGAGAAAGATAGAGATGCTATGTGTTTCCCTGACACCGCTTTTGCCCAGCTCCAGGTCTGTGTTTCTGCTGCTGATCATTGAGTTTGTTCCCAGCACTGCCACCTGCGCTCTGGCTTTTGCCACCCCATGCTTATCACATCAGATGTGCCCACTTTTCAAGGCCTCTGTTACCATATCAGCCCTCTATTTCTCTGCGTTAGTGTCATAAAACCATAAAAAGATAAAGAAACATAAATAAGTCATAGTTGCTTGGTAAACTAGAAGAGTTGCTGTTCAGCTAATTCACATGAAGCAAGGCTGCCAGAGCAAACCTGACAAGCTTAATTCCTGAGGTCTTGCAAACCATGGGTCAGGAGGAGAGCAGCTCTGCAGCAGCGTGATCATTGCTGAGGGAGTTCTGTGCAACCCAGCCTCTTCCTGCTCTCATGTCCTGCTGGCACATGCTCTGCAGAACTCTTGTGCGTGTGCTTAAAGCCTGCACTGTATCTACCGCACCTTGAGCATGTGTGTCACTGAGTTAAGACAGAATTTCCCTCTGATTTTGTCTCATCTCTGTAGAGGCAAAGTAAGACCAGAGTCGATACAGATCTGTTTGACATACTATTGCTTCCCAGCTTGTTTTGAATGTCAGTTTTTTGTCTTGCTACATTTATGTGACATTCATATTCAGCAGTTGTTTACACCTGCAGTACAAGGAATAAGTTGAATTTGTCCACATTTTTAGGTGAAAAATACATTTTCTGAGAGCAAGTTCAGAATGCCCTCCATTTGTCATTATTTTCATCTTCCCTGCTCATGTTCATTAATGCATCTTCCATCTCCTGGCCTGCTGTCTATGCTTTGTCTTAAAAACTCCCTTTCTTGTTACATGTTCTCCTGCATAAGCAGCTGCCTCAGCTCCTGGCTCCAACTGGTTGCTGATTCCCCTGTCTCAGCTCACACTGATGCTTTATCAACCAGAGTGCCTGTATATGGAGAGCCCTGTATATGGAAACCTGCTGCTCTTGCTCTTTAAGATCAGCTCATGCAGAGGAGCAGTAGATGTGCATTAACTGGCTTTACAGTTTCTCAGTTTTCACTGCTCAGAGAGGCTAAGTACTTCCTTCTGTTGCAGCACGTTTCCTTCTTCCAGCTGTTTGCTCTTTTAAGCCCCTCCCTATTGCACCTAGGCCTGCGTTCAGGCAGCTGGCCCTCCATGGGGCCCTCTGCGCAGCTTCTTGGTCAGCATCCTGCGTCTCTCCTGACTGCTCTGTGCAGAGAACTGAAATCCTTTTGAGAGCTTGGGATGTTGCCGTGTTGCTTACCTCACACTTTGAAGAAGTAGCACACATCTGTTCCGAGCTTTTTAACTACCTCTGTCCATCACTGGTGGCAAAAGCTGAGCCTTTTTAGAGTAGAAGCTTTCGCTCTAGGACTGTGTTTGCTCTGTCCTTCATTCATACCCCATAAAATCATAGAATCGTTTGAGTTGGAAGGGACCTTCATCTTTGGTCATCTAGTCCAAATCCTCTGCAATGAACAGGGGCATGTAGCAGAAGCTAAGCAAGGATGCCTTGTTTTGCATTGCGCTGTAGTCTACAAGGTGACAGTGCCTAGCACTGTTCAGCAGCTGGTGTATGTTTTGGTTAGATGTCCTGTGCTTCCAACAGGACCATAGAGTTTGAGTGGGAGGCCACTCCTTTCTTGTGTGCAGGCTGGCCATTCTGGACGGCGTTGCCACTGCTTTTCTGCCAAAGGTGGGGCAGTGCTGCATGTCAGAATTGCTCTTGGCCTTTTGTGTGATGGAGTAATCTCAGCGTCAAGTTGGGCAGCAGCAGCATATGAGGAGGATAAAGGCAAAGTTTCCTTCTGCTCTGTTCAGTTCTCTGGAAAAAGATGGGTCTCTTCCACCCAATTCTGCAGGGCACTGTCCGTGCAGGGTGCTTGTTCCATCTTGAAAGTTGACCGGGATCAGTACTGGAAAAGTGTAACCTACTCACATTTAGTAATTGCCTGTTCTTGGAGAGGAAAAAGTGCATGAAGCAGTGAGGAATTCCAGGATAGGATTTTTGGCACAGCATTTCTGCTAACTCCCATTGTTGAGCTGGAGGTGAAGTCAGGATTGCTGCTGTAGGAGCCAGAAGACACAACTGATGTTCTGGGATTTGTGTCTGTGATGGAGGTCTTGGCTTTGCTGTCTCTTTGCCTTTGTGCCCATTCCTTCATGTGTTGCACCTCCAGAGGAGCAAAGAAAAACATGACCTTCCCTTGTGCCTTTCAGAGCACAAAGGATGACGCAAAACAGATCTGGGGATAAGCATTGACTCTTATTGTCTATCAGCATGTTCACACACTCTCATTACCCAAATGTTAATTTTGGGTTAATAATTAAAAAATAAAAAGAGTTTCTGCTGTTGTGATCACCAAGCCCTGAATAAGCAAGTGAACCTCTGAGTTGTTCAGAAAGGACACCCTACCCAGAGTTCTTTGGTTTTTCTGTTCATGAGAAAGAGGCTGCAGCTCTGAAAGCACTTCTCCGTGTTCCGTTACAGATAAGTGTTTTTTATTTTGCTTTCTCACAATTTCCTGTCTGGGGCTTACTGCACTTCCTGCTCCCCGCAGCAGAAGTAGATCAGTTCACGAACTTAGTAAAAGCAAGTAAAATAAATGCAGCTTAGCAGGCTGCATCCTTAGGTAGTCAGTAGGGCTGTGCATGCTCATGAAGCACTTGGAAAGAGATACTGAATGTGGTACTTCAGAGTTACGTTGATCTCTAGTTGTAAAAGATGAGGATGAAACTCAGGGTAAAGCTGCTCCATATCGCCTTTCTATAGGGTTGCAGTCTCTCTGTTGTGGCAGCTGTTGCTAACTGCTGCCAGAGATCAGGTACTGCCAGGTGTGAACCCTAACACTGAGCATGTCTGCCACCTCTCTGAGATACTGTGCTTCAGGAGGGATCTATTCATGGAATGCTACAAGAATAGTCTTAAAATAAATAACACAAAGTGCTGTGGCTGGGATTCAAGGCTCATTTTCCTCATCCTCTGAAGGACAGCTGTGGGTGGTATCTCTTCAGCTATCACTGTATCTGTCTTTGTACTTTGTTTATGGCTGTGCTGCTTTACTGCCCCTGCAATGCAAATGCGGTTTTATCCTTAAGTTAGTCTCAGCCTTTGTTTTCGTTAATAACGCTTCCAAAGTTGATCTCTTGGACTGTGCCCATTTCCTACATGCATTGATTTTAAAAAGGAAACGATTTTTGACTGACCAGAACAACATTTCATTTTATTTCCAGCTTAGCCACCAGCTGAAAACTGTTTGTTTGTTTGCTTGCTTGTTTTTCACAGCTATGACCAGTTCTGGAAGATAAGGATACATTGAGAGGTTCATGCTTTGCTGTTTACTTGGGTATGATGACCCCCAAGTACATTTACTCGCTACAGTTTTTACAGTCCCTGGTGGAATAGCTTGCAGACCCCCAAGCATCTGCAGGTGACAGTTGTACTCAGGGGTAGAAGCTCTTTCTCTCCTCTAAGCCTCAGTGCTCAGTGAGTTCCTAGACCCAGAAGACAGCTTTTCCCGGCATACTCTGGGATTCTTCTTCTTGGAGCTGGTAGCTGACACCAGGCAGTGCTCCTCACCTAGCACTGCGCCCTGCCCTTCCCTGGCTTCTGGGGGTACTGCTGTTAACACACAGAGCTGTTCAGTTCATGGCAGTGACTGCAGGTAAGCCTGCAATTGTGTAAACCTCCATGCAGATGAAATGCACAAGCAATTTCTTGCCCACAAACTGCGTTTTTGTTGCGCAGAGGAATGTTTCTGTTGTTAAGTTAGTGGGCTGCAGTGGCAAACACTGTGAATTGAGCCTTTGTTCCTGTTCTCAGTGTTCTGAATTTCTTTTTGTGAGAAGCCACCGTGCTTTTACTCTTGAGAGGGCAGTATCCGAGCTCTGGTAGGCAGTTCCGCTTGGTGGTATGATGGGGTGAGACAACAAACTGAAGAATTCAAATCACTGACAATCCTGCTCTGATGAGGCTTGTGAAATCTACCACATTAAGGCCTATCTCAGAACTTAATTTCACTTCTCTTTTTCTTCCTTAGGCGTGTAAAAGTATTGTTTACCCTTGTAGTTTAAAAGCTATGTGCTATGAAGCAATTTCTAGCAGTTCCTTCACATAAAGTAAACAGTGCTGGGAATCTTTTGACAGCAGTTTCCATTTTGTCTTGCATTTATGTCAGCAGTACAGTACAAAAATGGCTGTTAGAGTGCATCCAAAGGAGGGCTGCATGAATGGAGAAAGGTCTGTAGGACAAGGTGTGTGATGAGCGCAGAGGCCTCTGGAGTTGCTCAGCCCAGAGCAGAGGAGCTGAGGGAGGCCTCATGGCAGCTGCAGCAAAAGTTTTGCCCCAGAGGGTGGTGGGCACGGCCCCACTGCTGGAGTCCCACTTTCTTCTTTCCCCAAGGACAGGAACAGTCTGGCTCCAACCAGATCCCATGCCACTTCAAGGTGCAGAGGTTGGCATGCCTGGTACCGCAGAGGTGACAATATCCAGAAGCACAACACCTCTCTTAGCTCAAGTTCATCTTTTTTTGTCTGCCTGTATAAAACAGGTTGTGCAGTATTGTGACAACATTGCTTCTGTGCTGCAGGGAACTTCTGGATCTGACGTGCCGTCTTGCCAACACCCTGAAGAAATATGGGATACAGAAAGGGGACAAGGTTGCCATCTATATGTCCGTGTCTCCCCTGTCTGTGGCAGCCATGCTGGCTTGTGCCAGGATTGGTGCTGTTCACACCGTGGTCTTTGCGGGATTCAGCGCAAAGTCCTTAGCTGGAAGGATCATGGACTGTAAGTAGCTGCAGACCAAGGGGAACAAACCCCTTTGGTGCTGACACCCTCCAAAACATACTTTTGTCCAAATTTCATGTTTTCTTGGCAGAAAAGAACAGGTTCTTTCTTAGCTGGCTGGATAGAGAGCTTTCCTTTGCAAAGTACTGTGAAGAGTCTTTTCCTTAGTGGCAATATCTTTTGGCCTTACTTTATAATATAATACTTTATAAATTGCTTAACATTCAGTCTGCTTTGAGTTACTTCCAGACAACAGTGAACCTGGAGGAAAAACCAGAGCTTAGGAATGTGGCCTGATTTGTTCTTTTGAAGCATAGTTGAAGTGCTTCTCTGATCCCTGTGCAGAGTGCTAGCTTGGCAGTCTAGATTGTGATACTATGATTTATGTATAGCAAAGAAATGTTGGCAGTCTGCTCCCTCTCCATTAGACATTGTACTGACACAGAGAGCTGTTCTTAACCCAAAGCAGTTGTAGTGTGATTAAAGAGAATGCTGAAAATACAGCAGAAGAACAAAATTGCAAATGGCTCATGTTCTAGCAGTTACATCAGCTTACTTATGACTAAACAGCCATTTTCATGTTTGTTTTTTTTTTCTTCTTTTTTTCAATTTATAGCAAATCTATTCAGAGTAAGCACATGTTTTGGTTATCCCTCAGTTTTGGCCACCTATATGGAGACAGTAGACTAAAGAATCACTTTTCTGTACCTTTCTATGGAGCTCTGTAATTAATGTAGTGTAACAGAGTTTGAAGCGTCAGGGTGCTGCTATGTGCTGTGCCTTCTTAGAGGTTTCCCAACAAGGTACAGGTGGGTTTCAGAAGGCTGCAAGTAACTCAGAGCAGGATAATGCCTCTGAGAGGGTGCTGAGTATAGTGCCGTTCGATTTGGAATGGACAGTTAAATGCAGCCCTAAAGAGAGGATGGCAAAGGGATAAGGGAGATGGCTGCTCACTAAGGCCTACTGGAGTTGTTGGAAGCTTTGCACTGGTTTTAGCCTGGAGAAGCTGTGAGCATTTTTAACATTTGTAGCTGGGAAGGATGTTCTGCATGTTGACTCTGACAAGTAGAAACGAATGCATTTAAATTAGAGTGAATGATACTTAGCCAAGTGTTGGGAAGGACTTTCTCATATTCATAGCAGACATTGGAGCAAACTGTTGGCAAAGGAGTAGAATACCCCACACTGAAGTGTTTTAGGCAGATTGGACTGTCAGCAGTGTTTTAACAGGAATCAGCCTTGCTTTGGGGTGGAGAGGATGGGCTAGATAAGCTCTGGAGATTCCTGCTACACCTACGCTGTGTGTGTTAGGTTTTAATGTGCTTTTATCAGTCACTGTTTTTGATTCATGTAAATTCTGAATACATGTTGCACTATACATCATCCCCCAAACTAATGACATCTAATTAATGAAGATTAGTCTGCTCACCATGTGCAGATTGGAAAACAGGTGATGTGTCTGCTGTTTCTCTCTCTTTTTAGCTGAATGCAAAGCAGTTATCACGTACAACCAGGGAGTCAGGGGAGGCCGAATCATAGAGCTGAAGACAACGGTGGATGAAGCTGTAAAGAACTGTCCAAGTGTCAAGCATGTCTTTGTGGCACAGAGGACAGATAACAAAACCCAGATGGGTGATCTTGACGTTCCCCTTGAAGAAGTACGTGGATGCTGGTAAACCTTACCCATTTCCCTGCTGTTTCTCCGTGTGATGTTTACTCTCCTGCCTTTATGCTGCCTCTTGAGCAGATTTTGAGTGTGTGCTGCTTTTCCTGTGCACCTCACTGGCCTAATGGTACAGTGTGTTACAGTGACAGCGTCTGTATATCCCAGTACCCACCTGTATGCTTGCCCACTGGCACTCTGGTTAACTCCTCTTAGGTCCGGGTGTTGGCTAGATCATCTTTTTCTCCATTTGTGCCTTTTGGTTCCAAGTTCTGCAGACATAAAGGAGATGCCCCTTATGGTGTCTAGATCCTCATCCTTGAATAGGATGAAGATTATTTATCCTAAAATTACAGTCTGCAGGGACTGTGAGTTGAAGCAGCACCATTTCAGCATTTTTGAAAATCATGCCACAATTTAAGGAATGAGTGCTTCCTGAGAGCTGGAGTGTGCTGATACCACTGCTGTTATTGTTATTTTGTGTTTTGTGAGCTCTCATATGTGCTCTCAGACTGTTGAAAGACAGTGCAGAAATAATCAAGTTCCTGGGAGCACTTAATACAGCAAATGGACAGCGTTATGGATACCCCATGATGGAGGGGCAGTCATGGCTTGTGTATATTTACAGCCTGTGCTGTAGAAGGAAGAAAGGAGAAAACAGTGGTCATTTTAATGTGTTCAGCTGCCACACGTGAGATTGTACAACCTCATGCAGATATAGTTTTATCAATTTGCCAGCAGCTGTAAGCAGAAAACACTCATCAGTAATACCTGGAAACCAACCTTCTGCAGCCAAGATAATTACTCAGAGGTTGTTGTGCTGGTGACAGGAGATAGGAGCAACTATTAGGGTAAGTTAAACAGATAGGACAGGTTTTATTCAGAAATTGTCTTACTCTTCACTCAACAAAGCACATTTGAATGTTTTTCCTTAGTCTGCAAACAGCCTGTGGTGATTTTGTGATTTAAGAACTGATCTCAGCTCATTGTCAGCTGTAGGATTAACTCTGAAACATAACAAGAATTCAGCCATTAATGCTAACTATCATCACTGATCTTTACAGCAGTCGTGCTTACGAGCCGTTGTGCTTATCTTCCCACATCATAGATACTTTCTATTCAGTCGTATCTCACTTCCCTGCTCACCAGCAGAATCCTAGTTGTCCCTCTGTATTGCAGTTTCATGTCCTTCATACAAACCACTGAGAAACAGTGAGACTTGAGTGATGGGGAGGGAGAGGATTGTAAGATGGGAGGAAACAGTGATGCCATGCTAACAGACTCTAATTTAATTGATTCATGTTATCCACTGTCTTAAGTGGACTACAGCTACAGTGCAATAGCTTACTGCACAATTTAAGTTTGTGTTTTAATGGAGCTTATGCAAACACCACCCTAGCTTCAGAAATTGGCAGGTCACTTAAGTTTAGTGCTGACAGGTCACCGTAAATTCCTGGGAAGTACTGAAAGTCAGCAGATAAGAATTATGTCTGACCTTATCAGTTCTTATTTTATTAAGCTCTACTTGTCAGACACTTGTAAACAATTTGGACCCAGATTGGTAGTGTTCACCTGTAAGTAGTTTGTTTGCAGTATATACTTATAAAAAGGTAGTGCCTAGAAAGCCCTTCGAAGAGCAGCATAATAACCCTTACAGAGATCATCATTGAGTTAAGACAGCATAGAGCCTGAGAGAAGCAAGCCAGCTCTGCCTTTTTATAGCTACTTGTTGAGCATCTGCAGTGCACAGTCATTACCACAAGTTTGTGAACAGCAAGAAAAATGATCAACCTCTTCATGAAAAATTTACAATTTGGGCAAACTGAGCTGTAGACAAATTATGTTCTTTCAGAGTGCATTTGTGTGGTTCACTCTGCTCTGGAAGAAAAGCCTTCTCTGGTGTGTTTTATATATGAAAGCTTTCTTATGATAGGATTATACTTTCAATTCACAGCTTCATTCTAGCATCATTGATGAAATGCATAAGTGCTATTATCAGTTATGGACTCCTTGTCTCTTCAGGTGGAGAGAGTGAATACAAAGCTCAGAAGCAGCACTGAACAAACATCCAGGAGGCATTCAGATATCCTGCCTAAAGTTTTCACTGTCTGTTTTGGTCTGAAGATATTTCCCAGAGTTCTGCTTGTTTTTTTTCACAGTGCAGTTCTGTGCCAGACCTTAGCAACTTATGTTCTGGTCCCGATATGCTTTCATGCAGTGTCTAAATGCTGATGAGAAGCAACATCTTTTGTAAGTTCTTTGAATGGGGCTTGAGGATTCTGGCTGTTTACTGTTGAGCTCTATTTTGGACGTTGGCCATCCACAAGCTGCATTTACCACAAGCCTCTCTTTCAAAGCACAGTATTTCTCCTTCGCCTTCTTCTGTTGGACTGAGCATACCAGTTTGTCCAAAAATTTGCTGTGAACTGGTAGGACATTGCGTCCCTTCCCCTAGTGTTTCTGACGCTAGGGGTGAAGAGAGGAGCTAGGTTCTTAGCCACCTGACCAAACAGTGGTCTATAAGGAAAACAACAGAGGCAGGAGGGTAAAGCACTGTCCTTCTTATGAGTAGCAGCAATTTGAATTTCAGGATCAAATTAACAGGACTGCCAGCCTCTCCTGTGGCTGAGGAAGAGAAGTGAACACACAATTTAACTATATCACTGCAGTTTTAAAGGGAGAAGTTCCTCAGCTGTATCCAGCCCTGCTGCTGCTGCTGTATGGCTCATAGTTACAGTCAAGCTTAGGTTTTCTACCAGCAAATTACAAAGTCTTGGAATGCAAGCTATTACCTACCTTTTTTTTTTTTTCTTTTCTGCAATGTTGTGTTATCTGGCCAGTTCCTCATGACTTCTGTGCCTGGCAGAGGTATTGGTGGAGAGGCTGGGTGCTATATGTGCACAGGAACCTTTCCACAAGGTAAGCAGCTATAACCTATGATATAAGGGGAAAGCAGCAGAGGTGGTTCTTATCTCTGGACGCTACTGACATGCTTACAGATGGAGTATGAATTGGTTTCATATAACCAAAGTTTTTCTCTCATCACCACCTTTTCTTCTTAGGAGATGGCCAAGGCAGCTTCTGTATGCACTCCAGAGAGCATGGACAGTGAAGACATGCTTTTCATGCTGTATACCTCAGGCAGCACAGGGAAACCCAAAGGAATCGTTCACACCCAGGCTGGATATCTGCTGTATGCTGCTCTCACGCATAAGGTAACTCATAGGAATCCTCTAGAGGAGGTTCACTTACCTTACGATGTTAATGATAGGGACTTTGACTGGTGGAGATCACTGTGTTCTGTGTGTGCTGCCTAATTGGCTTATTGAGTGTAACCAAATTGGAAAGTTCTGAGAATGTGTAAGTAACATTTTGGGGTTTGTTGCTGGGGAATATAATACTGTGAGAACTAGAGCCTATACTGTATTAGTATCTTAGGCCCATACTTAGAGACATTAAAGTGATGCAGCTGAGGAGATTCAGGTAGGTACTTCATTGGCATTGGTAATGTGACTACTGCTGTAACATTCTGTAGTGGAGTACTGGCCTTTTCCAGAAGAGAGGATCTGGATTCTTAAAAACCTCTTGCACAGCATATGTAGTCTGAAGATCAAAAATTGCATTCATGTCCTATGGTTAAACCTTAGCACTGATTTTTGTTGTAATCTAGGCTAAATATTTTAACACTTGAAAGCAAAATCATGAAAAATATCTTTCTCATGAAAAAAAAAAATCGAAAAAGGAACTGCTTCTTGCAGCTTGTGATCTGAGCTCTGCATATGAAAAGTCAACAGTAAAATGGAGATAGGATTTGTGTGAAAGTTCTCCATCTGACTTTAGTGGTATCACCCTATTTGAAATTACATACAATTCTTTCAAAGCTTTTCTTTCTTTCATCTGACACAGTTGATTTTTAGAAAGATTTGAATGTAAAAGTGTCAGACTTCTCTGCATTCAGAGTATTTGCAATGTCAGCTTTTCTGAGTGACTGTGTAATTGCCAAAGCATCTATTTCTCCCTTAGTTCAAAAGGTAGATCCTGAACACTGGTACAGGGAGGCATTGTATGCAGCTGCAGCCCCCTTAGAGCTGCGTTAGAGCCTGATGGGGAAAAGCACTTGCAAAGTTAAGGTGAGAATTAGCTCTCCTAAGTAGAGAGATCAGATAATCTGTGCAACACGTGTGCAAAAACCACAGTGACAGTCATGCTGCACGTTCATGGTTTTTGTTGTTGTGTGGTTTATTTCTTGAGTTTCTGATTCTCTTTCTTTGATTTAAACCGTAAAACTGACTCTGCTTTATGAGTCAGGACCTCTTCACTATGTGGTAGAGGAATTGGATTTATAGAGAGAAGCATTTTCTGAAGGCAAAACAAAATGACGTGTTCTCCAAGGTTTTTATTTGAAGTAGACGAGCAGGGAGAAGGAAGCATCTGGAAAGCAATGCACTGATAAAGGTGATGAGCAGCTAAGAGCATTTCTCAGAAAATGTTTCATGTACGCATATCAATTTCTCCAGCTCTCTTATGGAAAAATGTTCATATTCATGAGGGGTTTAAACTTCTGAGGCCTGCAGTCTCCCTGCTGTTTAGGATCAGCTCTCCCATGAGAGCTGTCTGCAGTGAGCAACTGCAGGTATCCAGAGCTTTGGGCTTTGGTTGTAGGTTTCAGTTTGGAAACAGTCACATTCCTTGCTCCCTGTATGTTGGTAGAAACAATCAGGAGGCTGAAGCCCTGGTCCCTCTGGCTTGTTTCCTCACATTGAGCTGGCTTTGTGCTGCTGTGTCCTGTGTGAGTGGCACGACTCACCCTGAGAGCTCTCTTGCTCCTTCTTGTGTGCATTCCATCCAGCACCATACTCTTCAGCTCTATGCACCTGTTAACAGGAAATCAGCTGGCCTTACGTTTATCTTTGCAGTATGTGTTTGACTACCAGCAAGGCGATGTCTTCGGCTGCGTGGCTGACATTGGCTGGATCACAGGACACAGCTATGTTGTGTATGGACCACTTTGCAACGGAGGCACCACGGTGCTGTTTGAAAGCACTCCAGTGTACCCTGACCCAGGTAAGGAAGTGATGGGCAAACAGTTGGCCAGATGTGGCAGTGTGACAAGACAAAAGGAAGTTAGAAACTTGTCAGGTATAACCTATCTGCTCAGGGGAGGTAAAAGCTCAATTTCTTTGAAACACACATGTATAACGTTCAGGAACATCCAATGTTTAAAAAAATATATGAAATCTTGCCATTGTTTTTGCTCTGTGCTCACAGTAACCTCAGCCTCAGCTTTGACTGCTAAGCTTCATGTTGAGCTTTTGTGGTGTAATGTCAGTGTTGATATGTTTGTGATCTTGCAGGTCGTTACTGGGAAATGGTACAAAGACTGAAAATAAATCAGTTTTATGGAGCACCTACAGCTATACGCTTGTTGTTGAATTATGGAGACAAGTGGGTGAAGAAATACGACAGATCATCCCTGAAGACCTTGGGATCAGGTAGGGAGCATAAAACTTTCCTGTGATAAAGATACAGGGTTCTAGCTGATGAGAGTGAAGATACCAGAAGAATACGGTTATAAACAGCTGATAAAGTGGACTCCCCATCTGGCTTTTCAGTTATTGTCTCAGCAGAAGGGGAAACAAACTGAAGTTGGAGACACTGAGCCTACGTGATTATCCCTTTCCTAGCTCATATTACAGGATTGTATTCTTTGCAGAAAAGATTTATCCAGTGGTAAATTAACTTTACTGGCTTAGGTGACCCAAGAAATATTTTACTGTTTTTAGGATTTTAGGAGTTCTTATACATGACTTGCTTTGATTAATTACTTTCTGTGATATTTATTGCTTGCCTTCTGGTCTTTCTGGAAAAAGTCCTTTGTTATATAAGTGCATTGCTGTCCTTTGCACCTCTCAGCAAAAACGTTTTGAGCGTTCTCCTTAATCGTGCAATCTTCATATTGTGCACCAAAAGGCAGAATGAACTGTCAGCAACTCCTTGAGTCTTGAGACTACTTCCTTTCTTATTTTTGATCTAGTGGGAGAGCCCATCAACAATGAGGCTTGGCAGTGG
The DNA here is from genome assembly GCA_028571105.1 of Tragopan temminckii. Taxonomy (NCBI): domain Eukaryota; kingdom Metazoa; phylum Chordata; class Aves; order Galliformes; family Phasianidae; genus Tragopan; species Tragopan temminckii. The sequence goes on along the minus strand of JAOWBP010001760.1, from coordinate 8,640,911 downwards.
TTCTACCATGTGGTGGGAGAAGGGCGCTGTACCCTCGTGGACACTTGGTGGCAAACAGGTAAAAGGCATCCTCAGGGGGTGTGCATGGCTGTCATGGCTGATATGAGGGCAACAATGGGAGGTCTTGTTGCTGGTGTCCAGCAGTGATAGAACAAGTGGAAATGGCTTTAAACCAAAAGGAGGAGAAATTTAGGTGAGATGTTAGGAAGAAATTCTTCCCTTTGGGAACAGTGAGGCACTGGCACAGCTCCCCAGAGAACCTGTGGTGCCCCATCCCTGAAGGTAGGTGTTCAAGGCCAGGTTGGATGGGGCCCTGGGTAGCCTGAGCTGGTGAGTGGGGGTGGCAACCAGCCCACAACAGCGGGTTGGAAATGGGTGGGCTTTAAGTCTCTTCCAACCTAAGCCGTTCTATGATTCTGTGATTCTATATGTGTGAAGGAGAATTTGTAGATTTCTGTTCAATCCATGGAGCCTTATATAAGGAAAGCAACCCCCTGATGTTTTGATCAGATTTGGAATGTCACTGGGCAGTTTCAGCACAAAATAACAGGGCAGCAGCATCTAAAAGCAATAGCAGCGTTACACTTTTTTCTACTCTAAATGTTCTTTGATATTTTGAAAGCTGAAAAATCTCAGTTGGTTCTAGAAACAGAAAGCAGAGATTGAATTTTGGTGCAGTGCTTGGAGTACACAGCTTGAATTTGAAACCTGATTTCCAGTTGTTTATCAAGCCGTACTGACCTTGATGTGGTCTTATCATGAAAGGATATCATGAAAGAACATTTATAGCAGCATGTAGCCACAAACTGCACTCAGGTGTGTTTTATATTCTTGCCTCAAGAAGGACAGAGGAAGATGGAAAACTGGCTGTGTAGACAGATGTATATATTGCTTTGGCTGATTGGAAAGAAATCAGGGGAGGAAGGCTTTCTAGCTGTGAGTGGCATGGGGACAACAACTGTTGCCTGATTTGGATCAGTCCCTCCCAGGAGAGAGGTAGCATGCTGTAGTCCTTTGGCGTTCTGATACTTCAAAAAACAAGTGTACTACAGTTTTGGCAACATGCTTGGCCTAATTGTGTGCATCAGTGAAGTAGCTGTCATTTATAGACTATTTGTCATCTACTGCCTGCTGGACAGAGGGGCTGTCACTTTGGAGCAGGAAAATTGCTCCATCTGTTTCCTGCCTCCTGCTTTTCCTGGTGAGCAGTGTGTAGGACAGCACAGCGCAGCCCCCAGCTCTTTGTTCACTTTGGTGTCAGTCCTCTGTTCTGGTCACCAACATTCAACAGCTGCTAAGTGCATTTTGAATGCTCTTTCCCCAAACAATGACAAATATGTCCTCAAGTTGCAAGCCACTCAGCTTGCTGTGGAGCCGTGCACTTAAAGGACACAGCACAGCTGTGAGCTTCCTGCTTCTGCTCAAAAAAAGCCTTCCCTACTCTTGAATTTCTAGCTGCTGTTGAGCAGATTATTTATTCCCTTTCTAAGCAAACTGCTCATGATTCCACTCTTATTTCTGCTACCAACCTCTCTATTCAGGATAACTATCACCCATCTCAGTGTGGTGAGTTAGCTTCTGGCGCACAACCAAGTTCCATTTAATCTGAATCAGACTTGCAGACTCTTTTTATTTTCGGTTTTGAAATAGAACAGCAGCAATATTATCTACTCTGTACTTTCTTAATACCTTAAATCATTTGGACTCTCACCTTCTTAGCAGGAGAAAGTCTGATGGATTAGGTGCTACACGCTTTCCTCTTCCCTGCTCTGAGATAAAACACTGCTGAAAAGTAGTTGATGGCTGTACAGTGATGGAGATGAGAAGAAACTTTTTTTGACCCAATACTTTTGCTTATAGCTTGTCTTCAGTTACTGATGCATGCAGTATGGTAGGTCCGATCTCCCTTATACAGGGCTAGATCTTGTAAGAAGGTGTATTTTTTGTGGGTTTTTGGAGCAGGAACTCTCAGGGGGAAGGTCAAAGAACATTCGCTGGACAGTCTGTAAGTGCAAAGTGCTTGATTCTGAACTTGAACCAAGTGCAGTTTTGCATGCAGTTACCAGCTCCTGGAAGCATAATATAATGATAAATATTCATTAAATGGATTTTGTTAGAAAGTAGAATCAATCTTTCTCCACAGTTGATGCTTCCATTAAAGAGGAAGCCAAATTAATCATGGATGCGCTATATACACAATCATAAATGCAAAGGGAATATGGAAAGAGATCACAGAAACAGTTTGATGGATGCTGGTTGTGATCCTGCAGTGTCACCTCTCACAGACGATTTCATTATAGCTCAGTAATTGCACTGCTCTGTGCAGTGTCCTCTATGGTACATTGCTCTCCAAAGCAGCAACACGTTGCCAGCTAGTAAAGCCTGGTGGGCGTACAGATCAGCAAATGATGATTTAAGAATCCACTTGAAAGTCTTTGGATGAGTGAATAAGTGAGACAGCAATTACAGGAAGCAATTTTAGTAGCGTTATGTGCAGATGAGAGAGATGGAACATTTCTGTGGCTGTTAGTGTTAAAATATTAGGAATTGCTGGGCTGTGATTGACAGTAATGGAATCAAGTCTGTGTTTCAGTTCCAGGCGTAGTTATTCACAGTGCAGAGGAAACACTTGGTAGTTCCATTTTTGTTTTTCAGTTTAAAAAGTACCCACAAAATACAGCTGTTGTATGCAGCTGTGAACAAAAGCTGTTTTTGAGAGACATCTTTAAGTAGGTTCTGGAAGCTTTGGTTGTTGCTTTCTTACATTGCCAGTTTAAGACAAATACATACAAATAAATTTTCCCATGCAAATAAATTCTGAAGCATGCCTGTTACCATTCATTTCTGAAACATGCATTTCCTCAGAGGCCCTTCCTTGTACCCACATTAGGGTAACTGATGGATGCAAATTCAGAGTCAGATTCAGTCTTTCCAAACCTTGATTTCAGTTTCTACAACCTCAGCAAAACTGGTGGAGCTCAGCGCTCTCTAAGTGGCATAACATAGCTTAGTTTCTACAACTATATTTGTTAAAGCTTAATGTTCCTATGTTTTTTTTCTCTCATTTGTGTTTTTGAATTACTTTCAGATCTTATTAAGGTTGGAATCTGATTTAATGTTCATCCCAGCAGGCATGAAAAAAGAATGATTAAAAGGTTCAATTTTGAATAGAAGATGATTTCAAATTGCTTGTAAGGGGTGGGTTATTCTCATTCTCTGTAATAACAGTAATTCAGACTCCTGAAGTGCTTTTCCTACTAACCTTATACAGCTGTAAAAACATCACAGGGAGATAAATCCCCTTTCTCTGTAAAATCACTACTAGGGTAGGAAATGGGGCTGATGAGTATTGTCCCTGCTGCCAAGCAGCCCCATTCATGTGAAAAAAAATCTTGGAAGGGTGTATGTACGCATTAGAGCTCCTTGTATTCATTGCTAGCTGGTAGTTAGAGGAATTGGTTTATCCATGAGCTGATTTAGTGCCAGGCTTTTGAGCAGAGAGCACATGGGCTGAATCAAGACACCTCCTTGTGCCTGGTTTGCTGTGGATATATCCATGGAAGGGTGCTGAATGCATGCACAGTGTCTTGACACTGCAGGGTCCGCAGGCCTTCAGTGCAAAGCCAGTGCTGCAGCCCATGCAGTACTCCCTGAGAAGAGCTAAGTGGGACATTAGTGGTCATGGTGCTCAGTGCCACGGAGAACTGCTCTTCCCTGAGAAGGCTGCACGGTCCCACTCTGTGCCGTGCTACTTGATGTTGAATAGTTCCTTCCCAGTGGCTTTTACTTGAAGGTGGCTTCTGTATTCTCTTTAACAAAGAAGAGCTAGTATTTGCTTTCATCCAGCATTGGATGAATCTCAAATATTTTATTTTTCATTATTCTTCCAGAAACTGGTGGCATCTGCATTGCCCCGCGGCCTTCAGAGGAGAAAGCTGATATCATTCCAGCTATGGCTATGAGACCCTTCTTTGGGATTTTCCCTGTTCTGATGGATGAAAATGTGAGTTGAGGCTGTGGTGGGTGCCAAGAAGAGAAGCTACTGTGTGTTTCTGCCTTAATCACCTTTCCAATGGGAGAGGAACAGGATCTGAGAGGACGTGTGCTCCTCCATTAAAACAGTAGAATAAAAGAGCAATTTATATATCTGAGCATATCTCAGATATCCATACAGATTTCCAGCCGGGCATTGCAAGCTACCTGCAAATCTCTAGAGAGATTAAAAGCTGCTGCTTCCATTTCTGAAAGCAGTCAGAAGTCATACATGTCTTGGAAACCAGGGAGCTGGAACAGTGCATACAACACCCAGTGACTTAGCAAGACTGGCGAAGCCAGAGATGAAGTCTTCCAAGGGAAATGCTAGGCATGAGGCCCTGCAGCAGTGCGTGTCTGTGAGAGAATGATGCTGATCTCTGAAGCTTTGCTGAGCAATCCCCGTCAGCACTCCAGTGCCCAGTAAAGCATGTAATCTCCTCATATACATTTAAGTGAAAGGAAAAGGTAGCAGTCCAGGCACTTCCCTCCTGGCCTCACCCCGGGCATTCTCTGGCTTTCATCTTTTCCAGCCTTGCCCTCTGCAGAATCACAGGATTCACTGTTCTTTGAGACTTAAAATTGTCTTATCTGCAGTGCTGCAGGCCTTGAGGAGTAAGGAATGCCCAGCACAGATGGTGTGTTCACTAGAGGATTCATCTTCTCCCCATGTGGCCAACCATTGGCAGTCTGCACTGAGCAACAGGGTGATTCTTACTATATCAGTGAGTCAGAGGCACTTGTTATTCTTATTTTGCTCTTCTGATTATCCTTTTTGTGCTTGAACCTGCAGGGAAAGGTTTTAGAGGGCAATGACGTGTCTGGTGCACTCTGCATCACGCAGCCGTGGCCTGGCCTGGCAAGAACAATCTACAGAGATCACCAGCGATTTGTTGATACATATTTCAAAGCCTATCCAGGTAAGGAGAGTGCCAAGGGAGTGTGGTTTGCACTGCGTTATAAGAATGCTGAATATTTTCAGCAGTGCTTTGTGATATTTCTATTCAAGCTAGATCTTGGAGGTTGCTGGAATTTGGTGTGTCGCGTGTTGTAAGTGTGCAGTAATGGTTCTAGCTGTCACATGAAAATGGATTTATTTATAAAAATGTAGTGCCTACAATAAAAATCCAAGGACACTTTCCCTGGGGCCATTTTTGTCTTGTTTGGAAATAAGCATGTCGGATGAGAAAGTACCTCCTGCATCACTGAATCTTGCCTGGGCTGTCACATGCTGTGTTACACCTGCCCCTTTTTAAGCATGGTCACATTGTACCTGGCAAGTAATTGCTAGTGGCAGAGAAAACATTTTATAGAAAATTGGACAACACCACTGTCTTCACTCAAGGCAAAGGGCTTGGGAAGTCACAAGGTAGAGAAAAATTGAAAAGATGGTCCGGCAAGTTGTGCAAAATTGTGTGGAAAATAAGAATGGGAAATTGATGAAGTTGAATGAGCCTCTGTTCCCTTATTATTCATTTCATATCCGCATCTGAAATCACAGTGATATTTAACATAGGTTGATAGCTCCTATCAATAGATAATTGATTGGAAGGGCAAGAAGCATGACTGAAAATCCATGAACTGGACAGTAATGGATCCTGCCAAAAGGATTGGCTGCCAGCTGCTGTGCTGAAGTGCCACAGGAACAATTCTTTCCTTGACATGGCTTTGTTTGTTTGCTTTTCAACTAACCTGGTAGCAGAGTTTCTACCATGGTCATATGCTGAAAAGGGATCATTTTCTGGGACCTGAGTCTTTGTTAGCCAAGAAAAGAAGTGGCTTTTTATCAGAACCAACATAAGTGATTAAAAAAATTGGCAGTGTTCCCATATACAAAATGTAATAGAACTGTTCACTTTCAGCTGAGCATTTGCAATTTTCACTGAGCACAGAGGTGAAGCTAGCAGCAGACCTGAGTTTGACCAACAGCCTATGGCATGATGGCACATGGCATTTGAACTATTTTGGGGCTGTATGCCTGGGTGAGCAGTTGCTATGCATCTGTAGGAGTGTAAAGGACAGGGAGATCTGAGAACCCTTTTCGTTTTTGTAAATCCAACAGAGCATCACTGTGTTGTGTTGGTGGGCTTGGTTTTATTGCAGGGACATCAGCCACTGGTTGCTGCTGGTTGTCTACAATGATTGTAGGCGATTATGCCTACCATTGCCTTGCTGCTGCCCAGATGATGTAGCAACCAATAAAGCCTAATGATAGCAGCCAAAGGCTGAGGATAGCAGAGGGAAGTGGAAAATGATGTGTGGCCAATCATGCATCTGTAAGCTTAGTTTGCAAACTGTCTGATCCACCCTGCCTTACTTGTCATCCTAGAGCATCGTCTGTCCTGAACCAGAGCCCCAGGCAATAGGCTGGCACGCTTCCTGCTAACAACTGCCCACATCTCTTTCCATTAGGTTACTATTTCACAGGGGATGGTGCTTACAGGACCAAAGAGGGCTATTACCAGATAACAGGGCGCATGGATGATGTCATTAACATCAGCGGACACAGGCTTGGGACAGCAGAGATAGAAGATGCAATGGTAAGCTGCAAGCAGGCACACATCTGTGGGGCAGAGTAGCCCTTGAAAGAAGCTGTATGAATTTAAGCAAGTGCAAAATCTGCCTTTGAACTTCTGCCCCTACTTACATACAGCTGTAATTCTAGATGCTGTTAGAGTCTTTGTAAGGGATTGGCTCTCCCATTCCTTCCTTTTCCTCTGCTAACACTTAGCCTTTACTTCCCAAATCAGCAGTTCATGCTCATCTGGACTAGCTGAATATGGCTGAGAATTCAGTAGCACTGAAACAATCTTGATTCACATTAGCTGCAACGATAGATAGCCTGTCATTCTGAGAGAAAATAGTATTAGCTCAGAGGATTGAAAACAAAAAGTCCTCAAAGCACTTACCTTCAAAGCTTGACCTGGATATTTATTTCTGTATTATGTGCCTTGCCTGCAAACAGCTCTTAAATGTAACATCTGATAAACCTGAATTTATATGGCACACAGGATTCTGTTGTCTCCTCTGTGAGTAAATTTTTTTGTCTGGATGAATTTATGATCATGGATACAGGATCTGGTTCCTCCCCCACTTTTTATATATGTGTATGTGTAAATATGCAAATATATTTGTATGCTGTATTGCTCTGTGATGTTTTTTCATATTTTTAATCTAATTTAAGACACAATCCAGCCTTTGGTGTGAGATGCGGGTACGTGAGTTCTCCCAGCCTGTACACCCAAACTGTCTTCTTGCTGCCAATGAGTATCAATTTCACCCAAGAAGTGTGGCAGAATAAATCACTGTTCTGGAGCGTAATAAAAATGTGCATTCAGCAGAACAACCCTTCCATGCTTCTAGGAAGAAGTGAAGGCCAGATTCTTTCTTTCTTCCTTCTGGTGTGCTTTGGTTGCTGATAAACACTGAGCAAGTGTTGACTGTGATATTAGCAGCTTCGCATTTGTTCTGCTGGAGACAGATCTCTGAGGCACAGAGCAATGCCAGACTACTTTTGTGTGTGATTTGGCTATGACCAGACATCACTTGGGACTGTAGCCTTACACACACAAAGAGAAAGCGTCACTGAATCACAGACTGGTTGAAGTGGGAAGGCATCTCTGGGTTTATCTACTCCAGCCCCTGCTCCAGCAGGGACACCCAGAGCTGCTTACCCAGGCCCCTGTCCAGGCAGCTTCTGAAAGTCTCCAAGGAGAGAAACTCCATTACCTCTCTGGGAAACCTGTGCCAATGCTCCAGCACCTGCACAGCACAGAACTGCTTCCTGATGTTTAAATAAGACCTATTGTGTACCCGTTGCCTCTTGCTGGTGCAAATTCAGCTTGGTGTGCTTTGGGGTCAGTGGTGTATGCAAGAATGCTTATTAGTGTGTTTGAAAGCAGAACCAATTCAGTGAGTAAATGCTACTCCCAGAAACTGGTGTCTGTGGCCACCAACTGACTGTGCAGTAGGAAGGTGGAATCTAACTTTCCTGTTTTGCATGCAACAAAGAGATGACAAGATACTGCAGATACTGCAAAAGTAGCTGGCACAGATGCTGAAGGGCTTTACGCTCTGATTATTTTTGTTCTACTTTTTGTGAAGGCTGATCACCCTGATGTCCCTGAGACAGCTGTGATTGGGTATCCCCATGAAATCAAAGGAGAAGGTATGTAAAAAACAGCATCCTGACTTGACACATAAATACATTTGGTTTCTAACCTGGACTCTGTGCTAAGTGGTGTCTAGGGAATAGAAGGCTGGTTACTGTCGGTTGATGACAGTACAGTCCTAAGGGGCAAAGGCAACCATGAAAATAACTTCCTAAGCTAGGTGCAGGTATTGCTTCCTTGACTGTTTTCATACACAGTGTTTATATATGTGATAGAGCTTTCATAAGCAGGACTGTGCTCAGAAAAACCCTTTGAACAGATTGGTTTGTGTTGGTATTGATCCCAATGACTGTGCTAGTCATTGTTGTGCTGTCATTGTCACTGAGACCAATCTGGTCTATGGACGCTAAGACAAGACTGGATCTTTACTGTAGAGGCTTGAATCTGACTGCTTTTGTAAACATGACTGATGGTTTTCTTGTCAGTCCCTAGATTGTGCCTAGGAATGATTTAAAACCTGCCTTGGCATTCAGATGAGTAGTTCTGCCAGCCAGGACCTAATATGAGGTACTCATATTTCATTTTCATTTTTCTCATTTTTTTTAGGTGCCTTTGCTTTCATAGTGCTGAAAGAGCAGACAGCTCATATAGACCATGTCAAAGAAGAGCTCAAAACTATAGTGGCTACCAAAATAGCAAAGTATGCTGTGCCTGACCACATTCTGGTAAGTGGGAGACTAAGGGAGGCTGTGAGTAGGAACATCCACATTTAATAAGCCTTGCCTTTCCTATCTGCTGTGTTGCAGTTGTCACTCTCTAGCAGAACAAAGGAGCAGGAAAGGAGCACTTGCTGGAGGGATCTGTGGGTGGAGGAGGCAGGTGCAGTGGTCTGAATGCACACATCCATGCACAGAGAGTACTGAGAGAACCTTTCCTGGCAAGAGTTCTGGCAAAGGGGAATTTTAGGCACACACTGTGCCTTAAGTGGCATTTGTCATCCCTTCTTTGACATGCAGCAGCATTACTATTTTAAACTAAAAGAGGAGAGACTTAGATTATGTATCAGCAGGATTTTTTTTTACTAAGAAGGCAGTGAGGCCCTGGCACAGCTGCCCTAAGAAGCTGTGTGCCCTGTCCCTGGAGGGACTCAAGGCCAGGTTGGATGGGGCCCTGGGCAACCTGAGCTGGGGGGTGGGGCAGCCCTGTC
>JAOWBP010001760.1:8606828-8623830 GCA_028571105.1 Tragopan temminckii | reverse complement strand
GATTTGGTATTTTCAGGTCATGCTTTTCAAGCATTCCCTGCTCTGGATATAGTATGCATTGACGTTAGCCAGCATAATAGCATCCTCTCTCATTATTCTAATAACAAGCCGTTCTACACGGTCACACCACTCACTTCAGAGCAGTTCCAAGCACAAAACCAAATGCAAAAATCGAAATCTCTGCTTTGCAGGTTCTCATTACATTGCTTTCAGAACTCAGCCACCTGCTCTGCTGTTCTCCAAAAGTCTCTGCATATCCAGACCTTTCACATATCACCAGCAATAATCTCTTAATGATCTGGGTTGATTTCTTCTTTACTTTCATTCCCTTTCCCAAGCACAGAAGTATCTATTATAACACAGCGTATTCCAAAAAGGCTTTTATCAGACCTCATCTTACAAAAGCTCAACTATACAAAACTAATGCAAGTCACTACAGAGTCAGTGTGACACAGACATTAACCCATATTTGATAAGACCTGTAAAAGTTTCACCCTCTAATCCAATCAACTCCGGAGATTTTGTACAGGGGCAAAGGTACAAGCAGTGACATAGGGCCACAATACCTCTGAAGATGAGACTTAGTGATAAGTACACAGTTCACTGTCTCGTGAGAAGACATTTCTCTGGCTCAAGTGTAAATCCTGTCAAAGAAAACATCCTTTCATAAAAACTGTATCTGCCAGTAGCTGCCTTTGTCTTCACCAAGAAATCAGTACAACTGCGCTTTTGCAACCAGGAGTTCTCAGCTCCTCAAAGGCAGATTTGGAAATTGTTTCCATTCTCCTCCAGCTATCAATTTCTAGTAGAAGAGCCCTCACTATATCCTCAACCAAGAGCAACTGCTGCACTTTTTGCACTTATCTATTACTGAACCACTTTACATGGAGACTCCTTCACGCTCACAGTGTTTTAGACACAACCATTGTTCCAGTCCTTTAGGAGCAACCATCTAACCTTATTTCTTAGTCAGACATCACTTGCTTTAATAAGTATTATCTAATCAGTATTATCTAATCAGTACCACTAAACAAAATAGACTAGCGTATCAATGACTCAATTTTAGTCTCCCCATTATTATTTTAACTTAGTGAACAAAACCAGCCCCTATAATTGGAACCCACTTGAATAGGACGTTTTGCAGAATGCAGTAATTTTCTGAGCTGAATTATTTAACATAACATTGCAGGTTTGTATGGTATAAGGCGGAGAATATAGCTACCACTGACTAGTTGTCAGATTACCCAAGAAAGGCATTGGTCACAGTCTGGTAGTAAAGGAGGAACAGCTTACCTCTTTCTGAGAATAAGCACTCATTAGAAAACTCCCAAGCAGGCAATTTTCAAGTAGAGATGCTTCCTTTTTGGCAGTCAGCCCTTAAATGAGGTTGGGGGGGGGTGAACCCAGGGTTCACTCCTTCCAGTCACACAGGTGAATTGCTCACACCTGTGCTCCCAGGGCTGGCCAAACCCCCAGATGCTCAATCATTGGTTCACGCCAATGGTTCCCATATAAGGAAGATGAAGAGAAACTTAGGAAAAACATTTGCAAGTCTGGATTATAATAATTAACATGCACAGTGACCTCTACCTTTGAGTTCAAAGAGCTTTCTTGCCTTACCTTGCAGCTTCTTCAGCACAGCCACTTCCATCTTGAGAACTTGCTTGGGCTGCTGAGCTGATTCCACCTTCAAGGCCACATTCTCCCGGGTAAGCAGATCCATTGCCTCATAAATCTCACCAAAGCCTCCACCACCGATCTTCTTCAACTAGAAAAGTACAAGGAGATTTGGTACAACGCACAAGAGAGATGGCAACAATTTGTCTCTCACGGAGCCAGGCACTAGCTTCTTTAATGCACAGGCAGGAACAAATTCAGCTCCCTGTCTGTGCTGTGCCTGAATCCCTTCAGTGCACAGTTAGGCAGAAGTCCAGCTGCCCACTTGACTGTGCTATGTATAAATTCTTTGCTGCACAACAAAAAACAAGCTCTGCAAGTGATGACACGTGATACATACAAAAGCAAATGATAACGCCTATTATGCCATTAACGTTCTTGCCAAAAATCAAAGGAAAGACTCTCTAAGGAGACAGCAGAATGATTATGCAGAGTGACAGATAAAAACTGTCATTCACCTTCTGCACACAGATCTCTGCAGTAAAACACAACTACAGTGGCTGGAATTAATGTTTGCAATTAATAAATAAAATGAAGCGTGAACCTCATTCGCAAGATTTTAAATACAGAACTAAATACCACTGGAAGTTTTCAGATGTTTGACTGCTTTGCTAGTGAGGCTACTTCAGTGTCATGTTTCTGAGAACTGACAACTGCACTAACTCAGAGGAGTTCTGCACAAGCCACAGGTACTTCTCCATTCTGATTCTCAATCTCTGGTTATTATTATTTTTTAAACTACATCAAATGAAGCTTTTTGTGTCTCTAAGCAAAATTAGGCACTGCATCACAATACTACCATCTCCCTACCTGGAAGCTAAAACAAACTGAAAGCTGAAGATGCCCAGGTTTCAGCATATCTGATCTGTGCCTACTTTATGTAAGTTATTTGCTTGTTCTAGAGCAGTCATCCACTCAGAGCACAAGCTAAGCTTTTCCTGGAAAGTGATTCCTTGATTTTCCTTCTGCTGAGACTTGAAAGCATATGTACATATAGATATACATATGTATGTAAGACAGACTCCTGAAGCGTTGCAAATGTCAATGTCTTTGCCAGGACAATTCCTTTACTTTTTTTAAAAATTTCTGTTTCTCTTAAATGTTTAAAGCACGCTATGTTGCACAGGAACAACTTCAGGTTTACAGCACAGCTAGACCAGAGTTCCTTTGATCCACTTAGCACTTATTCACTGAACCTAACTGCAGCCCTTTACTTCAGCATTCCACATGCACTATGTTCGCAGCTGCTCTGGAAGCCCTGAGGACTGCTCATTTCCAAAAGCAACAGTAACATTTGAAGAGAAAAGGCAGCTTAAATCAGCCAGACACTCAAACACGTATCTTACACAATGTTTGATGAGGTTTAAAAGATGTTTTGGATGTTTTCTGCACCATATAGCCTATCCTGTGCATCTGTCCAGTTAGATAAACAAAAGTTCCAGACTCTCAAGGGCAGGTTTTTTTCTTCATAAAGTGACCAAAACCATTTTCTTTCCTGGCCCCCAAGTCAAGAAAAACACTTCTGCATGGTAGCTGGTATAAGAGATCATAGTACTTTCAGGATTAACACCCTAAGTATTGTCTCTGAAGTTATTTCTGGATAACCTTTTGAGAGATGCTATCCAGAGCCATTCTTCTTCTCTTTTTCCTTCTTATTTTTCCTCACAACATTCTACTGAGCTACACAGGCATATTCAAACAATAAACATCCCAATAACTAGGTCAGCACATATTCATAAATTATTATAGTGCAGCTCTACTTCTACTTGGAAATTCATACAAAGTGAGCTGGCTATTAAAAATCTTTCAATCAAAACAATGCTACATTCAGCACAGTAACATGTCAGCTAATATCTCAGTATTCAGTATATGGGATTTTTTGTTCCTTGGCATATTAATGACAAAGAAGATGAGGAAAGGGATAGCAAAAGCTGAAGGTGGCAAAAAGTTTATTTGGAACCTGAAAGGACCTTGAAGGAAGATGGAAGAAGTCTCAGTGGGAAAATGCACATCATCATAAACAAAAGTCATTGGTAATAAATATAACACAGCAGGATTGAACAGGAGACATAAGCTACCCAAATGTCTTGCCAGGTTGCAAATTCAATAAATTGATCTTAGAAGAAATACCCGAGCCAGCACATGAAGATCCTTTTCCATTCACTGGCCCCAACATGGACAGTTCCCATGTCCAACAAAGTTGTCAAAATGCAAAGCTATTACAGTGTGAATGGAACAGCACAGTAATACACTTAGGATAGCAACACTGTAAGGATCTGTAGGAAGGTCTTGTGTACAATGCACAGTACTGAGCACTTCGCTGTTAGAGGCTCTCAAAGAGGTAGAAGTGGTTCACTTCAGGACTAAGAGAATAAGTGCAAGTCTGGAAAACTAAGGATGGACAAACTAGACAGCCTAGGACTGCTACCTCAGAAGAAACAAAAGAAAGTGTGTATCAAAACAGCAGATTCAGGAAGAAAGGTTCAGGTATTAAGACTGCTCACCTGGGAAAACAACTGAATTAGAGGATGCATGTAAGTCTATGTAAGAGCGACAAATGCAAGATGGCATGAGATCAAGACAGATTTACTTCTGAATCAGAAAACTGATTTTATGCACACGTTCTAGTCACTTTCTTATGGAAATTATTCTCTAGCATACTTTTCCCAGCACACCAGATGGTCCTGTTCATCATTACCAGTACTGCCAACCTCCTTGGTCTTTCAGCAACATCCAGAGGCAATCAGCAGCCATTTCCTTTTCGATGACTGTTAGTGAGCAAGTTGTTATATTCCAACTGAAGGCCTTTGCTGAGGTCAGGAACTTCCATACAGACATCTCCATGTTGCTTGGATACTCTGTAGAAGTTCACTGTCTTAAGGTGAATTCTACACAGCTTTCTGCTGGACACAAATGAGAGATGGCCATATACCATTCAAGAAATAAGTAGGGAAACTGTTAAATGCAAACTCAAGAAAGAGAAGGGAACATCTAATGAAAATCACGTAACAGGTAATCATGAATCACCCGGCCCACGTCTTACTTCCCGGGGAATAGTCTCATCTCATCCTTCTTTCTACCTTTCACCAGACCATCTACTCTTTAGGCTGAGGTCAGTAGCAGGATTATTTCTACCTAAATGCAAGAGCCCGTATGGAAGCTATGTATCCATGTTTGAGGAGTTGCGTGAACAATTCATCTGATCAAATACAGGTATCTATTTTGACTCATCCATAGACAGCTAAAGCTAAGTCAGCAGCATTTCAGACATGCTTACAGTCCTTTCAGTATTCCACCAGTGACCACACGACCATACAGAACATTGCAAAACTTCTTCCATTTTCTAGTCTTCATGACACATCAAGCCCTTGGAGTAAGCTGTTACCAAAAAGCGATTCTACTGGACTGCTTGGTGTAGCAAGCTCTGATGAGGGGGTTCCAGTAATTCCCCGGACTGGGCTTTCCCTCAGGACAACCAACACAAAACTTCTACATCCCAATGGGGCAAGCCAATACCTAAAGCCTCTCTGGACATATCAGCAGTTATACAAAACACAGACTATTCCCTTTGAAGTCTCCTTTATATATCCTCAACATTTTGGATTTGTCCAGAAAAGATACTTGCAACAAAATCCTTCAGAACCTAGGGGGGAAAAAAAAAGAAAAAAAAAAGAAAGCCTTCCCACTAAGCAGAAAAAGTACTCTGGCATGAGAAAAGTACAGGTCCACTGGGAAAATGGAGAACTGCACTGTTTCACAGAGGGACAGGTCAGAATAACAAGGCAATCCTCCAACTCCACCCCTTCCCCTCCCACTCCAGCAACCAAAAATAGCCTTTAATTACAAATTTGATCTTTTATTTAGCAAGTGAATAAGACATCACTGTTCTAATCAAAGTCTGCCTTCCAAGGATATTATATACGGATAAGATCTTCCCAGCAAAAGAGATGTTCAGTCCCAGTGTCAGCGGCAAGGTCAGGAAGCAGAACGTGAGCTCTTAAGACAGAGCGAAGGACCAAACTGAAGGCCAGTGAACTCAGCCAGGGACAAGGCTGTCACCCATATGCTTCAAATGCTGCCAAGGGCAAACAGTAACTACTGCAACTACCTCATAGGAGTACTTCTGTGATCAAGTCTGCAACTCTTACAGCCCATCTCAACAGGCCAGCTCATCCAGAAATGGCAAGCAGGCTTCATCTGACTTAACAAGAGGTGAGAAAGAATAGATTGGTATTCACCGAACTCTCAGACTCACCTAGGAGTTGCACTGATCTCAAGGGGTAACTAACTCAGATAAAATATGCACAAACTGAGAAGCCACCTAGACACCTAGACCTAGTTCGAAGCATATACAGGCCACGTTTTAGTTCCCACCCTTGAGTGTAGTATCACACATCAGAAAGAGCACATGGATCAAGTCATTCTGTGGGGCCTCAGCAAGAGTTACATGGTTCTAGTACCATTCAAATTTCATCTAGTTAAAACATCTGCAGATAAAGAATGACGACTCAAAAGACTACTTCTTCAAGTCCCTAAGCTTTGGTGAAAGGCACAAGTACTCCCTGTCCATTCCTTTCTCCTAAAATAACAACAGCAAATCATTGTCAGAAAGCCAAGTTTTACTCACTTGAAGCAACAGGAAAATGAACTACTGCCAAGGCTAACTGCAGAGAACTAACATCTTCATTTGTCAAAATTTGTCACCAAGCATATAGGAAGAGAGGACGAAAGGAATTCAAGGAATACATTAAACTGATCTAAAATAAGAACTTGGTTCAATACTGGAAGTATGCCAGCGCTAAGAAGTACAAGGTTCAAGCAGATGCCCAGCCAGAGATAGTCACAATGGGAGAACAAATTACACAAAAAGCCTTCTGGCATCTCAGCCCCAGTGCCACACAAATATGCCACACACCTGCTTGAGCAGGATCCACTACTCACAGCAAAGCTCTGCCTGTCCAGGTTGCACGCTACGTGTTAAATTCAGAAATGCCTCTGACAAAAAAAAAGAAAGAAAAAAAAAGCTACCAATAAACTACACTCAAGGAACACCCCACTTTTTATCTGTAACTTGCTTCTATGGTACCCAATCCCTTGGGCCAACAGAGGTATATTTCTGCCAGACTACTTTAGTCCCATGCAGCTCCCTGTTCTGACTGATCACGAGCTGACACCTGGCACACCAAGGGGACTGCTCAAAAGACCTGCCTAATGGGCATATACTCTTGAGGGGACCAGCAATGACCATGCAGTGAGGGCTCACAACACAACTGAGTTAACACAAAGCAAAATACCATGGGTGAATCAGAATTTCTCAGTGCTACTTCTGGCCTTAAGCAAATTATGCAATTTCTCAGAGACTTCAAGCAGAGTAATGATCTCATTGCAGTACTTAAGAACAGTGTGAGCTAACACTACAAAACATAAAGGGCAGTTACTCCACTTAGAGTTAGTTGTTGCTGGCAGTACACCTGCATGTTTCTGTATTTTCTGTTGGTAGAGCTTTTAGCTGTTCCCAGGCTCACACAATCATGCAATAATGAAGCCACTGAATCCCATGCTTAGTGCCAACACAAATTTAAAATCAGTTTGAAATGTTTCTCTAGAAGCATAACTGGACATATTTTAGGCTTCTAAAGAGTCCTGCAGCATCCATGAACAAAGTTACTTGGCTTGGATTGTGAAAGAAAAACAAACAGACACACACGCCAAAATATAATAATTTGCAGAAGAAGTTTAAGCACTCCCAGCCAAGAAATAGAACCTTGAGGCTTCATGAACTGTAGGAATGGCACAAGCCCAAACTAGCTAGCGTCCAGAGAAAAGGGCAAGAGTATCTGCATCAATATACTCAAAGCAACAGCTAGCATCAGAACTGCATCTAATGTCAGCTTTGCAAAGAACATGTACCAATGGATCAAATTGCAAGGTCTGAGGAAACCTCAGTTTGTGCAGGGACAGCTGGCTAAAAGCTGCAAACAGCACTGCCTGGGAAGTCCATAAGCACAGAACAAGTTTCAAATCCTATACGTCAGTTGGCCTGTACATGCATCAGCATTCCAAAACAAATGTACGTGCTCCAGCCAAAAGCTGCAAGAGCACAGCAAGGCTTCCCTGCATTTGCACCGGAAAGCTTTGGGAAGGAGTGGGGGGTGTCTCTGTTTTGATATCTAATTGCAAAGAAAATAGAGATCCTCCATCTGCTCTCAGGAAGCACGGAGATTGAGGAGCAGTTTGAATTGCTTAAAAATAAATAGGCTGTGAGGGGATAAGGCAGACAGGAAGGTGAAGGCTGTGGAGAAACCAGAAGCAAAATGTTAGGATGAAGACAGGTAGGTGATGGGGAAGTAACAGGAACAAAGCAAAGTGTAATTTCTTAAGAGCAACAAAGAGATACAGGCAAGATGTAACACTAACAAAGGATGATATCTTGTCTGCAGTGGGCTGTTGAAAATAACCTATCCTCAACATGAAGCTGAAGGCCAGTTCTGAGTTTCTTCAGTCCTCTGCTATTCACAACTCACTGCAAAACTCAGGAGGTCAGCACAGAGAAACTCCTTAGTGCTACTGCTACACATCATCTGCAGTTCAAACTAGAGAGTTTTGTGCAGTGAGGTTAATGATTCAAACACTGCCAGTAATTCAAGTCAGAAATGGACACAATGGCACAGATGTGATTTTAATTAACATTTAATCTAACGTTATATTCTCCTTTCTTTGTCTGAGGTGATGATATAATGCTACTTCCCCCCATTCACTCCTAGGGACCTCACTCCAGCAATAGAGAGAAAGCCTTATGTGTTAAGAGGAAGTACATCCTCTTGCATCGCCCAGTAAAACATTCCTGACACAGATACAACAGCAGTAAGGAACACAAAAAGGTGAGTTTAAATGGCAGAGTCATGCCATGGATATTAAGATCTGCAGCCACACAACGTACACTCAAGATGAAATGACTACTGAATGGCTACCCCATTCAGCTTGCACACTAGAGAGAACAGCTGGCTTGCAAAGACCTAGAACTCTTAATATGTGAGGATGTAATTTAAAAAGTGTTAGAATAAATTAACATCAAAGTTTACCAACAAGCTAATTATGGAATTTCTGACTTTTGAAGTAGATTACATTATAACCTCAAGCATTTGCTTCTGAATTATCTTTTTGTAATGTAATTTATTTATAGGCACTTTTCTAGTATTCTTTGCCAGAATAACTCAAAATCCAAATTTCTTATTAAAAGATGACTCAGACAGCTGCAACAGTTCAATCCCAACTAAAAACCCCTGGCAGCTTTAGTCTTCTAAAAATACCAGACATTCTAAACACCAGAGCCATACTATCTTCTTTCAGTATCTTACTAATATGTTAAACCATACCATTCCACGGTTGCTTGTTGGAGCCCAGGACTAACCAAGTAAGTTTCTATACAACTACAGCAGGAGGTGGTCTTCTGGGGCCACCAAAGGAAGCACAAAGGCAGAGCTACTCACCACTTTCCAGCGATCTTTGACCACGTAATTGGCCGGAAGGATGTCGACCTGCTCCCCTCCTCCACTCATGTTTGGTTCGTCCTTGATGACTGCTGCTAGGCACTGCATTTGCCAGCCAGAGAGTATCTTAGTAGCTCCCAATTTAAATGAGCCATTTATCTGAGAAAAAAAGGGGTGGAGGTAAGGAATGGTAAAATTAATACAGGTTATGGCAGAAGTACATGCTACATTTTCACAGGTTTTGCTTACAACTAGTTCAGAACCAGACTCTCAGGAAAGAAGGCTAACTCACCTCACAGATACCTGAGCTCAATCCATGCATATACTTGGCAGACGCAACCATGCTTCAGGTCAGCAGCACAAACTAAAAAGGTGACAGATACCAGCTATACCATGCAGGAGTCCAGTGCTCTTGTGCCCGACAGCCAAAAAGTCAAGGAGAATCTAATGCCAAATGCTGCAAGAGCTGTTACAGTTACCCGGCAAAAAGGTCTTGTTTTAAGAGAGCAGCTGCAACACGGGCAGTTTTTATGGTTTTCATTGGATAACATCCAACACAAATCAGAGGGGTTTGCCAGGAATTGCATTCAATAAGCCTAAAAGCATCTGAATAGGGTTGAAGGACCTTTAGAGAGCCAGGATTAAAGACACTGTGATGAACAGCCAAGCAAAGAAGATGGGGATGGTTAGAAAGGGCTTCAGCCATCTATAAATTAGTCCTCCTCACAGCATATGCACTGCTAAAAGTTATCAAATAAAGATATAGAAAAATATCTTACTGCTATAGTGTTCACATTCTACCTCATGCCTCTTTTCCCTGCTTTTACAGGGATCTCCACATAGCCTACACCGAAATTAATTTTGTTTCATTTTATTATTACAATTCTTCTATAACACTGACTTTCAGATACACATTAGCGCCTCTGCCCTAGAAGAAAATTAATTTGAAACAGGACAAATAGAAGATCTTCCTAATGCATTTTGCCTTTTCCTCTAAGATTCTTTCCTTGCTTTAGAAGTAGGCCAGGCTGCACGGATCTTTTATTAAGCTTTCTTTGCTGTTCTACCTTTCTTCCCTAAAGATACTCCGTATTTCCCTTCCTAAAAATGAGAGCTACTGCAGCACTCTGACTGCAGAGTTAAATAAGTTCAACATCATAAATACCGAACGAGAATGAAAGATCACCACACTTCTTCAGGCCAAAAAAAATGAAGAAAGTCCCCATTAAATTATGAGCTCAAGTAGAGAAAATTCCCCGGCAATAAAAGGACCAAGAAGGAAGGACAGGAAGTGACCAGCAATGCAGTGTGCACAAGAAAGAGGCAGACAGAAATATGCCACAAAGTTCAAGACACAAAGGATGATCAAACATGAAAATATACGCAACACCTCAAAAGAAGATGCTGTTCTAGAAATAGAATATAGCTGTGGAAGAACCAAGCAGCAGAATATAATGCAGTAACAGGGCTTTTGTGAAGTGCTCACGCAATCCAACATCTGATATGAGTACAATCAAAATGAGAAAAGAGAAATAGGAAAGAAACTGAATTGTAAAGAAATTTCAGAAGAAAAGATGCTGTGAAATACTCTGAATTCCCACAGAGTCCTGTGTCTGTATGGGGCAGCAGCTCTTTCAGTTTCCAGCTATTGAGGGCAGTAAGAAACTGAAAAAGTCCCCAGTGAAAATAATACACACTGTGTTTGGCAGCAGAACATTTTTTTTCTTACTCCTAATGAGTAATTCAAATGCCGTTCCCTAGCTCCTAAGCCAGAACAGTTGATATGATCCAACCCATGATCCCTATGAGCTCTGCATGTGCTGGGAGGCAAGAGCACAATACCTCACTGCAGGCTGTACAGGACAGAGAATCTCCCCAAAATCTTTCCTGGGGCTGGGTGTTCTTTATTACTTAAATAAAAGACATTTAATTACAGACTGTCCTAAACCCTTAGCGTTAGAAGAATACAAAAGTACACTAACATAGGTGTACAGAAATGCAGGTACATGAAAGTCTCTCGGCATCCCTTAATGAGGGCAAGCACAGCACAGTGCAGCTCTGGCACATAGGCAGTACAGAATCAGCTGGAGCACCACAACGGGGGGTTGGCAGTAGCAACAAAGACAGAGAGGATTTTGGGAGTTTCACACAGTTATGCATTATTTTTCACCTGCTGAAAGCAATATATCTAAAAACATGGGGCATGATGTCACATTGTGCATGCTAAGTTTTTGGTCTAGTAAGCAGTGGTAGAAAGTAATGTGAAAGAAAAATTTTAGAAGAGAGACAGTATCCATAGCTAGGCAAGACAGAACAGCTTGCTGTGGTACTGAATATACCGTTTATCAGTGTTATACTAGGCGCACACAAAAAACCCAAACCAACAGTATGTTTGTCATTCAAGGAGTCCCAGAAAGCTTTAGTGGCTTTGAAATAGAATAAAATCCTCCTGAGGCACTACCATGAATAGCAGCCATTTGATGATAAAGAATTACATAACAAAGTTTATTGATATGCTTTGGTACAGCCACAGTGGTGCAGCCAAACAAAAAGACAATTTAATTACAGCTTGAGACAAATTTCAAACTGTTTTAGATGGCAGAAGCAGCACAAAGCTGCAATAACACAACAAAAATCTGATCCTGAGGCAGCATTAACACTGCAGAAATACGCTTAGGCATATTGACTGAGGGTTTATCAGAATAATATTGAAGCACTGCCTACAGCCATGCCAAAAATACAACACACGTTGATCAAGATCTCCAGAAGCATCCCGGAGAAAGGGCCAAAGAAGGGGCGGAAGTTACGTTTTCTATGCAAAGGTAAGCATATATATGTTATGCAGTACTCTAATTCCACCCAAAAAACAATTAAATACAGTGTAAACATTGTTTGTCCAGCATCTAAACCTGTTGTCAGCCTCCTGCTAGGCCTGAATTTGCTGATGTAGCTACAGATGTGAGGTGGTGAAAGATGGTCAGTGGGCTCTACCCAATACACAGCACAGAGTACCACCTCTACATGTTAAGTAAGTGGTGTCAAGGGGACCTGGAGCAGAGGTGGAAGGATAACAGCTCTCTTAAGCTCCAGTAAGGATGTTTCTGATTCCAGTGGTAACTAAGTATGTGAACTCTGAAACATCTTTGTCATGTTCAGATTTAAGATGTAGAGACTGCAGAATGCAAAGGCACATAACTTGGAAGACAGTAACTGGGAATACAAAAACTTTCAGATTGTCTTCTTCCTGTAGGAAATATACTATTTTCCAGGAAACAGTTGTATCCATATCCCAAGAAGAGAAGGAGGAGTGCTGAGGAAGCCTAAAACACTGTGAAACTGGCTTCCTAGAAATAGCATATGAAGCAGAATGAAAGCAGGTGTGAGAAAGAAACAGCGACAATAACAGAACTGTCTCTTGGCCAACCTCAGCATCCAAAAGTGTGAAATCAGCTCTTGCATACTGCTGTCTCTTCCAGCCCATACTGGAGAATCTGTAGTGTTTTATAAATTTAGTCTTGGTCCTTAAAAAAATATATATATATCCAAAAAAAAAAAAAACCCACCATGCTTAACAGGCCTCACTAAGTATTCTGACACACTGCTCTGCTGTATGTTTCTTCTGTTTGGCATCTAGACAGCTCCAGTGAACAGCACACATGGTTAAACGGTCTCTTTAATTTTAAGGCGGCTTGCAAGAAAACTGATGTAATATAGCAGCAATTATTGAACTGACATGAACACGTAGACCAACAGAAAAGCGTGACTATGACAGGCAACAGTAGTAAAATTAGGAGGAAAGTCTGCATGAGAATCATTTCAGTGCAGTGCCCAATGTTGTAACCTATCAGCCAGGCAGAGCCTTACATCAAATGCATCTCCCTGGTTCACATCTGTGTTCTTCAGGAAATCAACTCACAGTAAGCAGAAGCTGCAAGCTGAAGAACTCTTCACTGCAGATGCTTGCAGAGATTCATAAACTGACTTGACAAATTCATTAAAATAAATAACAATTAGAAATCCATTAAAGAACTGCATACAAACATTTCACCTTTAGTTTAAGAAGCCATCAGTTCACAGATTGCTGAAGGCAGTATAAGCGTTCTGTTAAGACATTTTATATGCTTTCCCTGCTCTTCTTCTCAACCCCTGATATCCTCCTGACTATCTTCCTTGAAGAAAACTCTACTAATTGTATGACATCTTTCCTGTATTAGTTCATTTCAGTCTTGGTATGCTTTGTTAGTAGCGTTCAAAATACAGCCAAGTTGAAAAGTCATCAGACTCAGAGTGGTTATTAAACAGCAGAACAAAGCTCTGGAGGTCTGTTTCTCACCATCTTACTAAAGGTCCTGGGACAGTCTTAAGTGTCTTTATCTCACTGTTGAGGAATCGCAACATGCCACTCTATTTCAGGACTCATCCTCACCATTGGAAGTCTACAAATTAAAACAATTAGAACAAGCGTAGATTATTTAGACTGCTGTAGCCCAGAACCCTCATCACTTGATCTTGAACATGGGATCCACCTTAACTGCAGATCCAATGGTGTCTTAAGAAGTTGATGTGAACTAAGGCTTTTTAGGCGAGATAAGGCCAGACATCTGAAAAACAAAAGCAGCAACCCCAGTAAAGTGCAACCTGGAAGTCAGTTCAATCTCTCCAATATGTGAATAAGAGGAAGAAAAAAAAAGTTTTAAGTAGAACTTAAGCATAACTTAACTGTTCCCACCATGAATACTGGTTTAAAAGATCCCACAAAGACAAAGGTTCACCAGCATTAGGCCAAAATGAAACCAATGCAGCAGAGAATGAGAATATAAAAGAAGGATTAGGAGTGCTTAGAAGTAAGAAAGAACAGCAGCAAAGCTTCCAAGTGCAACTGAGCAGCAGAAGTTGGGCTCAGTCAACAGCACAATTAACAGCAGGCACTCATCCTCTCTCACTGTTCTACAAACTTTATCTGTTTCCAGCACACAATACCAATTATAAAAATGAAACACCTTGTGTTAAAACAACAAAAATATGTATCCTTAAATCTTTGTATAGCTAAGCTGCACTATGTACCAGCATTCTATTATTAGGATAGAAACGCATGCGATAATATAAGAGAATTGATTAGAAGAAAATACACTGCACTGCACTAACACTGCTTCAGCCCTGGAACGCATCATACCTCCTGCTGAATTTGAAACAGCAATTTGAAACAAGTCATATGTTAGGGTAAGTCTGACAGCAGGAGCTCGAAAGGTTCTGAATTGTTCCTTGCAGACACATCTTCCTTCATTGCCTGCCTCTGCTATACTGAATCCTGCTCAGAGAGCAGGCTCAACTCCTAGCAGTTGTGGCTTATTGTCTCCTCTCATAGGCATGCAAGGACATTCAGCCTCAGAAATTCTGGATTTGCTATTCATAGCATGTCACTACTGTAAAAATAAATAAATAAAGATCTAAAGGCGAGGTTGCAAGATGCTGGGACTATTTTTCACCTTTGAAAAGCTTCTGTTTTATGACCATAAAGGAGTGATGTAAATATGACTGAAAAACAATCTGAAATGCTGCAATCAAAACAGGCAGCTCCAGACTCACTGCTAACCCCAGGCTGCACTAAATAGAGTGTAATAAATGTGACAGCAGACACCCCCTGACAGCTCTTACTGCTTACCTGCTTACACAGCCAAGTGAAGGTACTGTGGTCTGCACAGTCACTTACAAGTATCAGCATATGACCTAAGGAAAGCAAAGCCCCAAACATATGAGTTCAGGCACGTCCAACTCATGGCTGCACACAACCACAGCAGCAGATCTGCCCCACCAAATGGCCTGGGCACATACCCATCACTCCCAACAACCACACAGTGGTGTGCAATCGGCACGGGCTGAAACCGGCACATGGGGAGGGCACAGTGCGGGGCTGACTCCGTTATGGCAAATGGTTGTGTGCACTGTGATACAGCCCTGTGAACAGCAAAAATCATGCAGCTGTGCTTTGCTTTTTGATAAAGGAACTTGAGAATGGGTTTTGAAGAGCGTCATAAAAATTATCAATTTCATTTGTTGATTTGCAACTCCATTTCCAGTTGACATAAAGGTAGATGTTGGTGAGGTGGCAGTAGAGGTTGAACTTCCCCATCAATATCCTGTTCTACTTTGTTGCCATGTGACAGAATGGCATCTGACATGGAAGTGCATATAGAGCAAAAGTGCGAACTTGAATTCCTCCATGCAGAAACAATGGCAGCCACTGACATTCATTGGTGCTTCCTGAATGTTTGTGGAGTCCGAACAGTGGATGTCACACAGTGAGGTGGTGGGTGGTACATTTCAACAGCGGCAACAGAAACAGTGGGTCACCACCACTGGTGCAGATTGTTATGAATATGGCATGCAGACTCTTGTTCATTGCTGGTCCAAATGCATAACTAATGGTGGTGGCTGTGAAGAAAAAATAGTGTTTTATAGCTGAGAATTCGCTCCATTAAACAGTGTTTTTGTATGGGTTGTATTTTCCATGGAAATAATTAGGAGGCATTACTTTCAGAGCAGCCTTCATAGATGTGGCCAAAGACAATTCCTTTTCACTCAGTGTGTCCCAAGCAAGCCAAAAGGTTGGACGTTAATACATTAAGGCATTCTTTCAGAGACTGAATTAGCATACGTTACAAAGCAGTCAGATACAGCAGTTATTTCTGTGCCAAAACCAGGAGAAGTAGTCTATTACTTTCTTCCAATCTCCTTGAACCAAATTGCTCCAGTTTTCGAACCAAGCAGAAAATTAAATAAATGGAAACCAAGAAGGCCCTCCTGCAACATAATCAACTTAACCTCTTTTAACATAACAAACAAATCTCACAGCCTGCTTAAAATGAGCACTAACTGGAGTTTAAGCTTATCTACTACCTGCAGAGCCAGTATCGATTGCTATTTGCAAAGCTTGAGCAGTATGCTGGTAGCCAGAACAAATATATCTGAACAAAAGCAAGAGCTACCAGAGGTTATACTTCTTGGAGGCTGGAACCTCTGTAAGGTCCCTTCCAATCAGAGCCAGCCTATGATTCTATGGTTCTAGGGTCAACCTCAGCCTGCACCCAACACCTTTAAACATCACGCAGAGATTGCAACAGGCTGCAGAGGCTGGTGGTCACTGTCCCTGGAAGTGTTCAAGAACAGTGGAGATGTGGCACTGAGGGCATGGTGGGGGTGGGTCAGTGGTTGGACATGATGCTCTTGGAGGTCTTTTCTTCACGACTGTATATGTTCTCAGCAGCTGCTTCTGGATTAGTTTGTTTAATCGACCGTTTTGTACCCTAAAGCATCTCTCTAAGGCAATTCCTCTGCTTCCTCCCTGCAGAAGGCTTTTGTGGGGAGCTTATTACTCACCATCCTCCATGAGACCACTCCAGGCCTCTCTTCAGAGCTCTGCCCAGCAGTCTCTGCCTGGAGCCACTAGCCTTGAAGAACAGCATTTCACCTTGAGCAGCTGGTTCAGCTGTACAGCAAACTGGGAACAAGCTGCTTAATGGTCCCAAACATAACCTAATGCAGAGTGACCAAAAGGCCTACAGCTTGAGACCAACCATTTTACGCTTGCATTCCAGCAAAAATAATACTCATCTTACTCAGTCAAATCATATCTTAGATGAAATCGCTGCAAATATCAAGAAACTCCTCAAAAGCTATTCATAGAATCATAGAATGGACTGGGTTGAAAAGGACCACAATGATCATGTAGTTTCAACCCCCCTGCTATGTGCAAGGTCACCAACCACCAGACCAGGCTGCCCAGAGCCACATCCAGCCTGGCCTTGAATGCTTCCAGGGATGGGGCAAGAGGATTC
>JAOWBP010001760.1:8533739-8597861 GCA_028571105.1 Tragopan temminckii | reverse complement strand
TTCCTCGGAGCGACCCGGAAGCGGAGCCGTGGGAGATGACGTCAGGGAGTGACGTAACGCGGCCCCGTTTCCAGGCGACGCCGCGGAGGGCGGGAAGCGCCCCCTTCCGCACCGGGTCCCGCGCTTCGGGCTGAGGGAGCGCGCGGAGGAGCGTGGGAGGGTCGAAGGGCAAGGGCGAAAGTTTAACGAGTGCCTTTGCTTTGTGCCTCCTGCGCGCTCTGCAGCCAACCGCAGTCATCTTATCGCGCCAGTCCTGGGCTCGGGGAGTTTGCATCTCCTAGCAAAGCCGGCAGGAAGGAGAGCAGCTCCTGGTTTGGTTAACGCCCCGTTTTTCCTTGCGGACGCTGTAGGAAAAGCGCCATCAGTACGGCGTGCTCACGTCGGTTGCTGGAAATCACAGCGCCTTTCCAGCAAATCGAGAGCATTTTCCTGCAGATGGTAAACGCACGCTTCTGTCAAATTGCACGTCCCCTCGCTGCAAAAGCACCCCGGTGTCTCCAGCACCTGTTCGCTGTGTCCTGAAAAGGTCCCAGAAAAGCGGCTGAGGCGCTGGCTGTGCTCGGCGCCGAGCAGAGCAGCTGAGGGACGCCTCATGGCGGCTGCGGCTCCCCACAGGGAACCGCTCTTTTTCCAGTCTCGGTCTCGGGCTGATTCCGAGGAGCTCGGTTTCCTTTTGTTGCCTGAAAGCAGAAACGTGGCAAACGAAATTTTGCTATGCAGCGTATTTCTACCAGGAGGCGCTCTTGGACCTAGGATCGGATGGGCTCAGATCCTCATCTGCTTCCGGAGCCGTCTTTGTGCGCTGATAGACCTGGGCATGGCTTACCTTAAAACGCGGCGTGTCTGCGCCTCAGATGCTGAGGCCACACTCTCTCCTAGTTTAGAGTATTACTCTTCGCCAGGATTCCAGGTTTATTGATAGCTGGTGCCTCATCTCTGTGATCTGCAGAAGTGCAAGATGCTAAGGCATTCCCAAAATCTAAGAGTGGTGTGCTAGACCAGTAAGCAGAATGAAGTCCAGTACTGAATTAGTCAACGTTACATTCACGAGTTCCTTTAACTATATGCACTAGATATCTATTATCTGCAAAAATATATATATCTTTTTGTATTTGGGGCAAATGCTTACAGTTATCCCATTCTCCGTGAAATCAATGCATTTACTTTTCGCAAGCTTTGAGTCTCAGTGTGGAAAATCTCCAGACTACTTCCACATTCAAGAAATATTTGTACCTACAGTTTATGGTTCACCCATCCAGCTAGATTTATTTAAGAAGATTTGTTTTTGTACAATTCACGCTCAGTGGTTTTTATTGCTCTTTTACATTTCTTGTGGTTTGTCAACCAATGGGCTATAGTTTCTGGAAGGCTGTGCAGTGATCTGAAAGGTGCTGCTGGTCCAACAAGACTGGAAGAGCCAAACTTAGAGTCCTTTTATTTCCAGATCCTGTTAGACCTGAGCACTTTTGGTCCTGACCACACTACAGAGCAGGGTTGGTTCCCTCCAGCTGGTTTTATGATCCACCTCCTTCCACATATGTCCTCAGCCCCACTTCCCTGCAGAGAGAGACCAGGAGGAGAGTCCATTGGCAAGCCAGATTATGGCTCAGTTTTGCAGTCCTTCACAGTGTCTATGGCTGTTCCATGGAGTTCTTCACTTCAGAAGAGACTGTAATGGCAAGCCCTCAGGAGCACTGGTTTGTAACGGTCCTTTCACTCTGGAAGGAAAGAATCTATCATGGAGTCATAGAATCAAGGTTGGAAAAGACCTCTAAGATCACCATGTTCAACCACCATCCCACCTCCATCATTCCCATTAACTGTGTCCCTCAGTGACACATCTCACCACTCAGCTCCTACTGATACAAGCCAGGATACTGTTGGCCTTCTTGGCCACCTGGGCAAACTGCTGGCTCGTGTTCAGTCAGCTGCCAGCTGACACCCCCAGATTCTTTTTGGGCTGGTGGATAGAAGAGCAAAGGGCCTAGCAGTCCCAATCCCTGCTGGAGTGTCACTGCTGCTGCCTATGGATGTGGAATTACAGATGGCAGACGGGACATTTCCCTGCCTCTTTTGGCAGACTCTTTGTGCAGGACAGGATGGAGCTTACTCACTGTGTCTTCTCGATGTCCTCAATGCCCTCAGGCAGGCGCACATTGAGTGTCTCTGGGAGCAAGAAGGCCACCGAGCCACAGAACACTGCTACACCACAGTACGTCACCTCAGGCAGAGACCTCCACACATCATCCAGCAGGAACACAAGTGGGGCCAAAGACCCACCAAGGCGTGCCATGAAGGAGGTGTATCCCATTCCATTCTGCCTGAAAAGGTAGGAGACTGTGGTAGTGTAGAATACCGCAAGAAAGACATGGGTACTTCTTTCATATCAGACCTTGCAAAAAATAAAAAAATAAAAAATGGAGTCCTTCTTCCCTCTCCTATTTTTGGGGGGATCTAGAGATTTCTCATTACTAGCTGAGAAAATCTGGGGATTTCTCACCGCTAGATTTTTCCTCTACCAGGCTTTTTCTACCTTTTTTTTTTTTCCCTCTGTATCTTCATATAATGACAATACTTCTGAAATATCTGCTCTAAAGATGTTTTCTCTTTGAAAGTCTAAAACTGAGTGCATTTTCTACACATCCCTCTAGTAAGTCCTCTTATCTGCTGGGATTAATTTAAGTCCCTGCTCACCCAGGTAGTTCTAGGCAGATGCCAAGTACTAGAGATTCCTGTGAGCAACTTTGGTCCTTCTGTAGTTAGGAAAGTCTGGAGAGAAGGCCAAAAATAGGAGCTGGGACCTATTCCACTTAATAATTTTCAGGGGGTGAATGGCATTTCATGCATAAAACAGGGATCCCATAACCTGTCTGTGATTTTACGTCATTATTAACTGGATATTTCAAATGAACTGTCTTTTTTCTCCTAAAAGGCTACTTAATCCCTGCTTTAATATCATCTGATGTCCAGAGGGCTATCAATCTTGTGTGGTAGTGTGTGTCCCACAGAATACTCCTCACCGTTCAACACGTTCCCCTACCCACATACCCCAGGTCAGCAAATAATAGCTTTCTGCCCATTTCTTGTGGGTGGATGTAATCCTCAGAACCTGCTACTTCTAGTGGCAAGGAATCAGTCCTGCAGCATAGCCCACAGCACCTCCTGCTGTGTCAGTGTCCAAGACCAGATGGTGACATCCCACTAAGGATCTGGCGATGCCCTCAGGCAGTAGTGTCTCTCACCTCAGGACGGTGGGGTAGAGCTCAGAGGTGTACAGGTAGACAGTGGTGAACGCAGCTTCTGAGGAACCTTTGGCCATAGTGGCTATCACAGAGCGTAGAGAAGTGAAAGCTGGGGGGAAAGAAAAGACATTTATGACAGTAGTCAAAGAAAAATGTGAAGAAGTTTCTTGTGGATAGAGGTGCCAGAAGGCTCCAAGAGACAGAACTGGAAGCTTCAGAGCCCTGTAGCTGCTGCATTCAAGATCTGAATCAGTCTGAATCAGTTTGAAAATTTGGTGACTGCTATTTTAAGTGAAAGCTGAATGGATGGAAGGCTAAGTCCCAGTATTTCCCATTGGAAAATATCTATAATAAGGATGGGCACTTCCCCTTGTTATCACTAGCCTTATAGTGCTTCACAGTGACTAGAGAACATCTGCTGCCTCCAGATAGTAGGGCTAGCTCACATAGAATCATAGAATCATAGAATTGCTCAGGTTGGGAAAGACCTTCAAGATCATCAAGTCCAACCATGACCTAACCATACTACCCTAACAACCCTCCACTAAATCACGTCCCTGAGCACCACATCCAAACGATTTTTAAACACATCCAGGGATGGTGACTCAACCACCTCCCTGGGGAGCCTATTCCAGTGCTTAACCAATGCCCTTGCAGGTGGAAGATGTCTCTATAAAGAAGAAGATCCATGTTTCTCCTTCTCTAGCACAGCACAGAATTGATACCTCCCCTTTAGCATACAGCAGAAGAGCATCTCACGTTTAGGAATGATGATATTGGCTCCTATGCATAGTCCAGTCAGGATGAGTGACCACGCCTGGCAGTGCCGCCGTCCAATTCGATTCACCAGCACGTACATGAGTATCTTGGCTGGAATCTCAATGATGCCAAAGACAAACTGGGAGAGATACATGTTGAGCCCAAAGCCAGTTAGGTTCATACTCATGCCGTAATAAGAGAAGGCAACACCAAACCTGCAAGGAACGTATGGAGATTGAAATAGGGGAAAATCAGCTGGGCAATGCAGGATGAATCCCTTGTGCAAAGTATAACACTGCTTACCACACTGTGCCAGAACACAGAGAGATCTTCCGCAGGACAGGTGTCCTGAACAAGCTG
The DNA here is from genome assembly GCA_028571105.1 of Tragopan temminckii. Taxonomy (NCBI): domain Eukaryota; kingdom Metazoa; phylum Chordata; class Aves; order Galliformes; family Phasianidae; genus Tragopan; species Tragopan temminckii. The sequence goes on along the minus strand of JAOWBP010001760.1, from coordinate 8,593,500 downwards.
ATGTAGGAGAAACTCTCGCTTGGCTTTTTCTCTGTAGTCATTCCTCTAAGAGCCTGGGAGATGTGAGAAGGAATGAGCTCAGCTGCTGTACATTTAGCATCTGGACATGAGATCCTAGACAGACTGGGGTCTGTTGCCTTTCCTAATTTCATCTACCCATTCAGTTTTCCATATATTCCTATTGCAGAACAATTTGCTGGACATTCGTTATCAGAGGCTTGTCTTCCTACATCATTAGATAGATTATCTAACATTTTAGAGCTCTTTTTTCATCCATGGCCCCTTTTCCTCTCTTACTCACATATCCCACGTGGCAGAAATAGTCCTAGCAAAGTCAGCATTGGCCATTGCAATTGGCCATTCCTTATTTTTCCAAGCTGTACGTCTTTCAATGCATACTCAGTTCAGTGTCCAGTGTCCAGTGCAGTGAGGTGTCTTGCCACGACAGTGATGAATGGAAAGACTCCCCACCTACTGAAGTTGGTTTCTGGTCTTACATGAGCTGAGTGTGAGTTTTCTCTTTAGCAGTGAATGTAAATGCTTTCTAGAGCAAAATGGCCTAAGGCATCCTGTGGACCGTAGTGCCCCACAGATCACACTGCAGGTTGAGCATCACTTCAGTTACAAAGTAGAACAGAGAGAAAGAGAAAATGTGGGAGGAGGAATGTGTCTGGATCTTCAGTTTCTCACCTCCAGTGAGACAGTGAAGTCTTTCCTTCCATTCATTCTTGCACATCTAAGCAGATGCTTGTGAGCTTGTTTCACTTTGCCGTTGGCTATGAGCCACCGGGCAGACTCTGGGACCCACCTGGTGCGAGGAGAGAAGACAGCATTCCTGTTGGCACCCCATGTTTTCCACACCACATACATGGCCCTGGCCAAAGAGAGGGGATCTTCTCTATGAGACTTCAACCTCTACTGAGAATAACAACTGTGTTGCATGAGATTAAGACAAGTAGGACACCCTCTTTACACACACATGCTATTCTACCCTTAAAGAACTTGTCTCTTAATTGAAATATGTCTAGCCAAAATTTTTATAACGTGATTTTTCATCAAAGCTTGAATTTTCTGAGCTGGTTGAAGTTTCAAGTCTTAACAAATAAAATTGGACCCAGAAAGTTTATATTTAGACACTAGATTTAGATTTATTCAGATGTATAGATTTATTTAGATTTATATCCATGATTTTTGAGATTCTTTAAATGCTGATATTTTAGAATATTAAAAATTACTATGTAGAAAGGGTTTAGTGGGCCCACTGAGATTATACCTCTTACTTCCTTTGTTAATTGCTAAATTATTTGTTGTTCACAACAATCAAAGCCTTCTGCAAAAGATAATTCATTGGAGTCTAAATCACTGGGGCTGCGGCCCCCAGTGAAGAAGCCATGCTAGTCATTGAGTGACAAGGGATGCTCTAATGCTGCAAAGCTAATTAGCAACTTGGAGAGGTTTACTTAGCAGATGTACCTTGAGTGGGGGTCCTGTCACTCCTATTTTTCTATCTGTCCCAGTAAAAGATCCACCACTTGTCATAAACGCATCTGTAACTCCTTGTTCCTCTCTGTGATCTTTCATCTGGTTGCAATTCATGTCTACATGGCACTATCAGCCCTAGATCTCCCCAGGCCACAGTGCAGCCCTGCTGGCCTGAGCACGTGTGGTCAGTGTCCAGGAGACACTGGAAATGCCTCACGGTCAGATCTATTCCAACTATATGCAAAAATTCCAAGATAGCCCAACTGAAATGCAGTTAGAAGCTTGGAGTATTTCGGTAAGAGATCAACTGAGCTCATGAGTTTGTCAAAATCTCTCACTGCGCTCTCTCACTGAGTTTCTCCCACTGAGTTCCCTATAAGCTGTTGGTGATTTGTGTGCCCTAAGTCAGGTTGCTGTAAAATCAATGAACTATTCAATCTATTCAATCCAGAGCTGAAAAGGGTGTGTAGAGCAAAATCATTTGCAAAACTGGACTATGGAAAGTTTTCAACTCCCTCCCTGAAGTTGTTAATACTTTGGCAAATATAAAGAATTAAAGGTAGCATTTTGCACTCCTTGCCACCATCTCCGGAGTATGTTATGTCTTTTGACTGTCTAATGTCTCAGCTGAGTACAGGTATTGTGTCAACAATATATAATGAATGTGTTAAATTAAATTTTGATTCTGTTCTTCAGGGACTTAATTATCCAACAATCACTGACCTCTTGGTTGCTTGAATTTTGATCAGACAGCATAATTTTTTTAAGAACTCATTTCCATAAAAGGCATTAGCAAACTAGAAAGAAATATAGCTATTATTCAAAGGGTGGATCCAAATATATCTGTGAATTTCAAGATTTCCCAGGATTCAATTTCTACAACTAGGTGTCCTAGAAAAAGAGCAAAACCTCAAACCAGAAAGTCAGCAGAACATAAAATTTAATTGTCTTGAATTTGATCAGCAAAACATCAGATGTTACTCTCTGCCAGAAACCATTCATCACTGTTGAAAGGATACATCTTCTGAGCCATTGTTTAACAACAGCATCAGTGTGCATCCCATTTTTCACAGATATGATTTGAGATTTTGTTGGTAGCTATTTGGTTGGTGCAGCTATTTCATCTGCTGCTTCATGCTGATGGACTAGTAAACCATCACCTCTAGATGCCTCTCTAGGCAGCTGAAAGTCATATTTGCATTTTTATACCTTTTCTGCTTATCAGTTATGCATGTAATTTTGGGGTCTGCATGTATATCAGTCAGATTATTTTGTGTGGCTTCCAGGTATAGCTCCCCATCACCCTGGGAGATTTTTGCAGTGTGGGTCCAGATCCACACTGATGTCCAAGATGAACCAAACAACAACCCTGAGGTTGAGGAAGGCCAGGCCACCATTTCCGAAGATTTTCAAGATTGCCAGATCCAATTCCAGGATGAATACTGCAATATTTGCCATACACACGGGGCAGAAAGGCAAATGGCATCCTGCTCCTGTTCCAGCAACAGCAGGCCACAGGTTGCTGCACTCACCACAGGCAGACGATGCTCAGAAGACAAGGTCCTGTCACGGCAACCAAGAGCCAGTGCCATTCCCTCACCAGGTATGCTGTCAAGGCCAGCAGCATGTTCCCTACGCTCCAGGAGATGCTGGTCAGGACCCCAGAGAAGGTGCGGTGCTCTGTGTCCACCCACTCCATCCCTGTAAGAAGGAGGCAGCGTTCAGCTGAGTCACACAGGGCTTCTCCAGGAGAGGGTCTGTGGGTCTTTGTGAGAAGGGCAAAGTGAGGCAACATCCCTGGACTTTTCCTCCAGGAGACTTCCATTGACAGTTGCCCCTTTTTAAATATTCATCCACAACTTAACTCCTCACAAAGCTGAAAACAACTAAAATGAAGCTTTAAAGGAAGAAATTCTGGACATATACTAACAGTGCCAGAAACACCCTAGATGATATGTTTTTATCTTGTTCAATAGCATCCAATGGTCATCTTCACCAAACTAATCCTTAATCTAACTCTCCAGTTGTATCTTGCCTTTCCAGCTTCTCTGCCTATGCATTATTCTAGATTCAAGAAATATAACATTAATATAGTAAACATAAATTAAACTGAACTGGCCTTAGAGGAACAGATATTAATGCACATGTAAATCCAGAACAAAGGGTGATCCCCTTGCTTCTGTTTGACAACTAAGTCAATTTTTCTCCAGAGATCTTGACATCATGCTACAGCATCTAGCAATCGGAAATGTCCTTCCCAATCTCTACTTTGTATTGTAGGCATCGCCTTTAAAATAAGAATGTGCCATCGCAGGCCTTGGGACATGTAATATCTTGTGTGTATTTGTCCTTTCCTGAGGCATTTTTAGCTTGTTTTTGGGTGTATCTGCAAAAATTCTGGAACTTTCTGCTGCACATGTAATGTGCTCTAAGGTATTGTGACTCTCGCCCAGGGCATCCTAAACATACCTATAAAATCATCTGATGCTCTGTTGGGTAGCTTGGAATTTGGAGCTTGTTTTAATTATGTCATTACTTAAATTTCTTAGCTTCAAGTTTGCCTCACTTTGAGAGATTTTATTTTCGTGTTCTTTCCCTTTCCATCCTTTCTAAGAATACAGATAAGGAATACGATGGAAGCAATTGCTGCAAAGACTGGAGAGGAAGAAGCATGCCATGAATGACCCAACATCCTGCTCCTGCTCAACCGGTGAATTTCTTTAATTGCATGTGAAAAATGAGAACCCAGTATCAGAGGAAAAGGGCAGATACTTCATCTATAGATTTTAAAGCATTAAGAACGGTGATTAACAGGAACTGCTGGACAGAATCATAGAATCATAAAGGTTGGAAAAAGCCTCTAAGATCGTCATGTCCAACTGTCACTGCTCATCCCCACCATGCCCACTGATCACACCCATCAGTGCCACATCTCCATGGTTCTTGAACACCTCCAGGGATGGTGACTCCACCACCTCCCTGGCAGCCTGTGCCACTGCCCGACTGCTCTTTTGAAGAAGTAGGCACCCTGTACATCATACTTACCCAGAGGCAAGATGATCAGGGACACACCACTCAGAGCCACCCCAGTGAGGGTTCTTGTGACAGCCAGCATGCTGTAGGAGACGGAGCAGGCACTCAGCATCCCAAATATGACAGAGCACACAAGTGACAGCATGAGGATAGATTTCCGGCCAAACCTATCAAAGCACAAACAGGGTTACTTACAGGCTGGAAATGTGTCCCAGGAGTAGGGTTTGAAATGAGGCAAAGCAGAGACTTAAGGAGGTTGATACATAGTCTGCACTGCAAAGACTATGTGGTACCCCAGAGTGGAGGAACTTGCTGGATATTGCCAGAGCTGCAGCGATGTGATCCCATAAAAAGGGTCAGGAAGCCCCATGAGCACTGGGCATGAGTCTCTCCAATGGAAAGAGAAGCACTGATAAAAAAGAATGATATACTGGGCTCCCCATTCAATGCCACCATGATAATAAGTGATGTCAGCTTGAACATGCATGCTGAGGTTGCTCCTCAAAGACTTTGGAAGTTGTGTGACCTGACCCTTGGTGCAGAGTCCTGTGGGGAGAGTGTAGAGAAATACAGGAAGTTAAATCCACACAGATGTGCTTAGGCATTCATTTTCACGCCAACAATGTGCATATGTGTTTCTACACAAACTGTGGAAATGTAAAATTCGATATGGAGCTTAAGGTTGGGATTTCAATGAAAATTTTGACAAACTATCAAAAAATGGAGAGGAACTTCCAGCAAATATCAGCCCCGCATGTGAGGGTTTGAAACTGGCCTAGTAATTAAATCTGTCAACAGGTCGCATTCAGTCTGTAGGGACTGATTCTGGCATTCTCCCAGTGGCCACCTAATAGGGATGGTGGCAAGGACCTTTACACCAGGGGGTGAAATGATGTGTTGGGACACAGTGCCACCATAACATTCTTAAGAACGGTCACAGGTAACTTCATGCAGCAGCTAGTTAATACGTCTGCTGGAGAAGAATCAACTCGTGGTGATAGCCCAGGCAGTTTTCTGGATATGCTGTGAAATTTTAAACAGACCCAGACTGCAGAAGTGATGCACCTAGGTCAGGGCAGCAAGCATCCAGAAACCCACCAGTGCTGGATCCCATTTCCAAAAGTGTAAGTGCTAAAGAAATTTTTGAAATTAAGATATGGTTCAAAAATACAGTAAGGAGCATATCAAATTATAAAATTCCCTGCAGAGCACAAGGCTGCTATTTATGGACCCATTACTAGACTCTCGCAGCAAATGCACACCACCTGCTAACGGAACCAGAGAGAAGCTGACAGGATCGAACTGCTACAAGGAGGCTGCCAGAAGTAATGTGGTTAAAATTGCCTTCAAAGAGAGAGAGAAATGGAAAAGCCCAACCTCTGAACATTTATATGTGGAAAATATAATAAAAAGAGCAAACTGTGCAAGAATAAAAATGAATAAAAAAGCAATTTTCATAAATATCCCAATCTGGGAGTCTGCCAGAGCGTGATGCAGCCAATGAGGTACAATAACAAGGTACAAAAGGAGAATCTGGACAAGAACAGGTAATAACAGTATTTCATTTTTTTCCCCAGATTTCTATTCTTTTGCATATATATGTTCTCAGTAAAGGGTTGGAGGGTTTGGTGGGGTAAGATTTGTCAGCAGAAGTGTTCTCAAGTGCAGAAGTCTGTGGAAGCTTGGATCAGAATGAACCTGAGCTGTAGCAAAATGGCAGGACCAGATGTCTCTCAGCCTGAAGCACTAGAGGTGCAGTACGTGCTTTACAATTTGCAGGGGGGAGTGGGACCTCTTCTCTATTAGAGAAGAGAAAGGTTGTTTTTACAGTGTCTTGAGGGAGATGTGGGGGCATGAATCTGAGGTTTAACAGATCTAGTATTGATACTGATTAAGTGGGTAAAGATAATGTTAAAAGTTAGAATTTGTTGACACATAAGCAAATGCTGCAGGCATCAGCATGGCTTTTGTAAAGAAAATGCTCATAATCTGTTGAAGTTCACTGCAGGAGAAGTCAAACATAATGAGAAAGTTCTGATTGATTCTGAATGCTTGGATTTCCCAAAGCAGCCATAACCACTCTCCCACCAGAGGTTCTTATAGAAACTAAGCTGTTACAGGAGAGGAGAGGAGGCCTTTGCATGGGTAAATGATACATTAATAGCCAGATGGCAGGAGTAAATGGTCACTTCTTGAGCTGAAAATCCCCCTAAGCATTTCTGCTCTCCACTTTAATGGGTACAGCTGGAGGAGTCTGAGATGAGAATGAAGCCAAAGGAATGTTGTCTTGCAGATGAGGGAGCCATGAAGAGCAGAGAGGTGGAATGATGGAAATGGGGCTGAATATGCACTATAAAGTGCAGAGAACCCCAGAGAAGATGGGAGACCTACTGACATATCTGGAGTATTGTAGGCAACCAACACAATCTGCTTGATCTGTTCGCTGTGGTTTACAGCATGGCCCAGAATGGCAGTGCAGTCAGGCTGCTGACGAAGGCATGGCTGGCTGCCAAACCCTCTTTATCTGCCTCTTTAGCAGACTGAAGGTCCTGGTTTGTCTACTCAGCAGTCAATCCTTAGCTTAGTCTTTTCTGTCGTCACATTTTCTCCCCTTCTACTATAACCCTGGGGAGATTATAGTAGGTATAGGTGGGGAAGAGATTGAAGAGAAAACAAAACTGCACGCGGTATTCAAGATGTGGGGCCATCAGATATATACATGTTTCTGCACGGTTATGTTCACTTTAGTTTTATATTCCTTTCCTAACAATTCTGAATTATACATTTGCTTCCCTAGCTGCTACTCATGACTGAGAAGATAGGACTAGACGGCCTCAAGTTGTGCCAGGAGAGGTTCAAGTTGGATATTAGGAAAAATTTCTTCTCCATAAGAGTGGTCAAGCACTGGCACAGGCTGCCAGGGGAGGTGGCGGAATCACTGTCCCCGGTGGCGTTCAAGAATCATTTAGATGTTGTACTGAGGAACATGGTTTAGTAAGGAAATATTGGTGGTAGGTGGATGGTTGGACTGGATGATTCTGGAGGTCTTTTCCAGTCTTGGTAATTCTAAGACTGTAAGATATTTGCCTGGAGCTTCTTATTGTAACTTCTAAGTCTTATTCCTGAGCCACTATGGACAGCTCTATTTTACATGTGAGGTTGGATGCATTTCTTTCTTTGTTTTACATTAACCTACCCTGAAATTGTGTCTTTTAATGCTTCCACCCAGTCACAGAGCTCTGTAGGATCCTTCTGTAGTTCTTCACACTCAGATTTTGTCTCTACCAGCCCGGTCACTCAGCACCCCCTCCTCACTTACTCCTTTTCCAGATCAGTTATGAATATGCTGAAGAGCACACATCCAATTAACAGGTCCCCAGAGATGTCCCTTCACTGTAACAACCCAACTCTTACCCCTCCCTGCTCCCTCCCTGCTTTTGATCAATTATTTAGCCATGCAGGGACATCCTGTCTTGCTCAGTTTCTTTTGAAGCCTTTTGTAAGGAAATCTCTTATAGATGATATCTCCTCTGTTCACACACCTGAGAACATCTTCAAAGAAATCCAATCTGTTTGTAGGGTATGAATCTTATACAAAAGAGAAATAGAAGTCCTATGGCCACTGACTTAGCCCTTCAGAACTGTTTCTACCAATTCACTTGTTAGAGCTGGATGCCAGGCTGCCTGGCTGGCAGTTCCCAAGGTCTTTCTTGGGGACCTGTATAAAAACTGATTTGAAACAGATACAAGAAAAAATACAGAAGTGACTGGCAGCTTCGTATAGTGCACCTAATTTCCCTTCTGCTGTGAAGTGATTTTGCAGCGTGTCTCACCCTAATGTTCCTTTGGTCCCAGAGAAAGGAAATCAGGAGGGAATCAAATAGTTTCCTGCACAGGAAACACAGCCATTAAATATTGAATAGTGTAGAGAGAACAGCACATCCTGATTGCATGCTTGCTCTGCATATTCGGTAGTAGGTTTCCTGGCTCTGCTATTTGCAAAAATATTTGATTTCTTAATTGATGTCCATTCCAGGTTGTTACTCAGACTTTTTCTCCCCTTTACATTATCACATTCTAACATTTAACCAGGGAGAAAAGATTTGCTCCTATTTTCCTTATCAGGCCATGGTTTTAGCTCTTCCTTGAGGAGTGCCTCCCTGCTTTACCCTGCTTCTCTAGTAATGACAGTTTTTGCTTTCTTGAGACTTTTTTTGGACTTGACATGTATTTGCTTTAAGCCCCTCACTTGTGTGTCCTTAGATAATTTCCAGATAGCTTGCCAGGATTTAACTCTCAGCTGCTTGTTTCAGCTTTGTTTTAATCATCTTTCTCCTTTTCAAGCAGTTATCTTTCCTGAAATGTCTCGCAGACAGTGGATGCAGCAATTCTGACCCCAGTGCTACTGTCATTGTTGCAATGCACCTTATCCTCACCATGACCAGAGCAGGTTCTCAGGTGGGCTCCTAACTGGCTGCCCCATGGAGCAGTCCACAACTCTATCATCTCAGCATTTAGCCCTTGCATTGCTTCTCAGTATGACTTTAATCCAGTTTGGATGTGGAAGACTGAGTTCTCCCTTTACGACTGTGTTTTCTTCTTTTTCTGCCCCTCTCATTGCTTTTGCAAGTCACATGTGTGTGAAGGCCTTGCCAGGAAACTGCAGCCTTGGTGGACAGCCTGAGAGGGTCAAACCTGTCCGAAAGGTATCCAAACACCACAGCCCCAATCGTGACGCCGATGAAGAAGAAGGTCGCGGTCGCCTGGTTCAGTCCACGCTGCTCACACACGAGATCCCACTGAAACACAAGGCCAAAGTGACACTGAGCGCCCAGTTCAGCCTCTGCCCCCCTTCAAATCGCTTCCCAAGTTGAACCAGATGCAGTTTAGTTGGGATATCAGGAAAAATTTCTTCTCAGAGAGAGTGGTCAGGCATTGGAATGGAATGCCCAGGGCAGTCATGGAGTTAATCGAGAGACATGTGGATGTGGCACTGAGGGACATGATTTAGTGGTGGGACTGGGTAGGTCAGGGTGATGTTTGGGCTTAGTGATCTTCAGGTTCTTTTCCAGCCTAAACAGTTCTCTGATTCTTTGTGCTACAATGTTCATTATAGAATGCCATCTTGATATCCAGTTAGTGTTGCCCTGACCAATTTCCTCCAAGTAGTCTGTGCAGGGAGAAGGGAAGACAGAGGGGAGTCAGACTCACTCCTGATGCTTATAACTCACTTATTTCTATGGAGAGAGTGGTCTAGGCACTGTTCTTAATTGACTTAATTAGCATCATTTTTCTTCCTTGGAGGTGCAAATGTTGCTGATCATTAGAGAATGCTCTGACAAAGCTGCAGAGTTAATTTTTCTAAGTGTGTAACTTGACAAAACTTAATTTAATCATCAACCCAGCCTTGCAGCTTCTCTGACAAGGCCAGCCAGACCTTGAACAACCTTTTTGACTGCAAGACAGAAAGACTCCACAGAAAGTCCATGGCCTCTTGAACACAGCCTGAAGCCACAGCACCCTGAGTGCACTGTCATAAGGCTCTGAGTCCAGTGCCTCTGAAGCAGAGCATTTATCCTGCCTTTTTCTCTAAGGGTGCTTTACATCTTTCTCCCTGAAACAGTGTGGAAGTCAGATGCAGACCTGGTGCACTCCCAACATCCATCTCTGTACTTGCCAAAATCAGAGGTTGAGTGGTGGGGATCCTAGCATTGGCTCTAGGATAAGACTTGTCTCAGTGAAAGCATGGTCAGCTGATGTTGTTTCTGATCCAACCATTTCCCTTTTGTCTGACCAAAGTGTTCCCTTCCCTAAGACCTACTGTGCTTTGGGCTGCCTTTCCAGGAGGAAAAGCTACAGTCTGCAGGTAAAGCATTAACACCCAGAGGTATCACTGTTAGCCCTAACGAAGCATTTCAGAAGGCTGGTGGTAAATGTTTGATGGGCAGGGACCTTGGGCAGACTCAAGGTTATGGCTGACCAGAATGCTGCACCTCACCAGGAGCCCTCCAAGAGCACATTTCCTGGGCACTCTGGTGACAACTTGACTGATGGACTCCTAAATCTGGGAACTGTCTTCTAGAAGGATAAAGTCACTGTGAGTCAACAGCTTTGCTGAGGTCTGCTTCCCATCAAGTCAGGTAGTCAACAAATGTAAAACACCAAAGATATATTGAAGGGCAGAAATAGAACAAGCAGGGAAATTGAGAAGGGCTGCTTGATCTTGGGGAGAAGCAAGGGAGCAGGAGACCAGAGAGGAGAGGCAGATAAGGAAAGTAACAAAGTGCTTGGAAATTCAAGAAAGCCACAGAGTCAGATGACATCCTTACAGGGTGTGATCCTGAGCCAGTGCCACATGGCCCAAGCAAAGAAAATCCCATACCAGTCTCTCCTCCCCACACCCTCAGTCTCTCAATCACCTGGAGGTGCTCATTATGAGAAATGTTGGTATCTACCTCTGAGCTCAAGAGAATTTCCCCATTCCAAGCCATCTTCTCTAAACAAGTACTTTCCACTGGTTAAAATGCAAAGATTGCCCTTCAATTCTGTGCACCTTGTGAACACCTCTTCATCTCCTCAAAACACTGAGCTAATTTCATTTTCAGCTAGATCACAGGCCAGGGGTTACCTCAGTGGAGATGGTGGAGGTGAACTGCGAGTGGTCATAGACCCACCCGTACTGGCAGTCCTGGGTGACGGAGTCGTTGTCTGGTTGCAGAGAGGAATTGAGAAGTAGGTGAAACTGAGGCTGTGAGAACATCTCACAAGACCTGAAGGTGCCATCGGGCTCCCGGGGGATGCTGATGAGCAGAATTTCCTCCGTGGTGAGGTTCACAAATTCTTCCTGATGCGGAATTACACAATGGTGAGACGGGGTAGCAGCAAGAAAGTTGTGCATTAGGAAATGCATGGGAAGGTTGATTCTTGGGAGGCAGAGGATTAACAAAATCAAAATCTGGAATCTGCCAAAGCCACCAGTTTCCAGTAAGAGATCTTCAAATTTCATCTTTTCTATAAAGTTTGCTCATTCAGAGCAGCTATGTACCAAGGAGCAGCAACATGAGCTTGAGAAGTGGTCTCTGTCCTTGAAGCTGAGCTTCCCATGGCTTTTCATACAGCCACTTCCTTGGACTTTGAGATCTCACAGCAAGGCTTTCAAAAGTCACAGTAAAACTCTCAATTTGGGGTAGAGCCAAAGAAATCATTCCAAGTCATTCCATGTGCATACACATCTATTTCAAGCAGATCCAGCACAAAGCACCTTTTTTTTTTTTTTTTAAAAAAGAGTCCTTTCCTCCTGGGGTGCTTTTTGAGGGGGAAAGCCACATTGGGAAAGGGTTGTGGGAAGAGTACCATCATTTCTGGTGCAGGGACATCACACTCTGCTTTCTCTCAGGCACAGCAACGTGCTCTGTGTTGTGTGAGCTGATTACCAGCCTGCAGAGCTGGACAGAAAAAGGGGCCCCAGGAGCGCAGTGGTGCTCCCCAGTATGGAGGATGCCTGTGAGCACCAAAGCCTGATTGCTGTGCATCAGCTGTGTTCTTAGTATGGCTTGTCTCAAGTCATGACCTGGGATCAAGGGGTATGCAGAGGACAGGGCATCCAGACGAGATGAGAAATGTGTCTCTGAATGGAGACCAATTGGTTGGGGATCAATACAACAACCCCGTGAGGGACCTACAGCCCTCAGTAGGGCCAGAAGTACTGCTGCCACTGGGGTTTCACACCACGGCTCTCCCACCACCATCAGAAAGAACTCCTGAAAGAGATGGGTCTTTAATTTACATTTCTGTTCTTTGTGTGCTCTTAGCCAAGACCATGGGCTCTTTATTCAGCCAGAGCCTCTACAGAACAAGAACAAACCATGCATCTGAGAAGCTGAAAGTTAGTTGGAGAAACCTGTCATCAAAGGTCAAAGTTGACAGAGAGTATGTACCACATGTAACTTTACGAGTCGCATACTGCACAGCTGCTGGGCAAAAGCCTTGATGCAGCAAATGGGGAGGTGCAGCAACAGAGCTGGTGCAGCTTGGGTCACACAAACAGCGTGGTTCAAAGGACAATCCCTACTCCAGGAGACAGGGACAAAGAAGTCTAGCAGCTCTAGGTACTTCAGGTCAGTCAGGAGCTGCTCACCCTTTTCCCTGTCCAGTAGAGACCCAGCTGGAGGATCGCTAGCATTTAGGACAGGCAAAGGGCTCTGCCCCACAAACAAGCAAGCTTAGAGAAGAAGCAATATCAAGGCTGGTTAAACTGGGAGCTGTGGGAGTGGGGAGTTCTACCTTGTTTCCCCACAGTCCTCCCTCCTACAGCAATCCTGTGGTCTTGAATGTTCAGAGGTGCTGATGCAGGCAGGCACCTGCCCTGAGGTTGTAGTGGGCCAGAGAACAAAGGGCTGCAGAGCAGCAGATGGAGATAAGAAGGGCTGAAGCAGTTCTTTGGGCCTCTCTGGTTGTGGCTGAACGCTCAGGTTCAGGCTTATAAGACAAAGGATGGCATGCTGTGGCCTTAGGAGATCTTTGCTTGTCTCAGCAGCATTCCTGGTCATCCATGTTTAACTAACATGCTGCCCCAGTCTGCACTACTGAGTTATCAGTGTTCATCTTTGGGTGGGAGCAGGGAAATTAGGTGGGAGTGGAGCAGGGTCACCCCACAGCACCATTCCTCCAGGGTTACAGTTTAAGCTCAAGTTGAACTAAAGGGCAAATCGTTTTTCTTCACCACTGGTCTTCTAAGAGCAAGGAACAGGGATTCTCATTGATATGCTGTTGCATATTTAAACTGCAGAGCAAATCCAGCCTCCCCATCAGAAATGAGGTTACAGTCCATTGCTCTGCAACCCTTGGAGCTCTTCTCTTCGCACTGCAATTGCAAAGAACATATTACTTGATTGCTGTATTTCTCTAACCCAAACATGTTCTCGCAGCGGGTCACTACGTGTAGTTAATGAACACTGCACGTACAACTGCTGTGACTCTGCCCTACCACTTGGCTCTAGACCCTGGACCTGTCTCATGTGGCTTGGACCTGCCTGGTAGCAGCAAGATCACGCTGACTGCTCACGTATGAAAACAAAGGCTTCACATCCATACCATATTCTTCAGCAATCTTTCTCCTCTGTTTCAGAAGGCCAGCTAGTGGTAGAGAGGAAATATTCTTCAGCAGCCAACAGAGCATGGTCCCATAGGCTCTCAGCACAGCTAGAGGAGCTGAGCTGGGAGCCAGGGGATGAGCTGGGACATGGGCCCAACCAGAGCCCAGTCTGGAGCAGAAGGGGCTGGAGGGGACCCAGGCCTTTAGTGGGCTCCTGGTTCACGGGCACAGGAGGGATGGGGGGTAGGTGAGGCTGTGCAGGGCAGTGAAGACACTTTAGTGTCCCTAACATACTGCAACATGTAATGCTATCGATGGAGCTTAGGGCAGGATTTAGTGCTGGTTAGAAAGCTATTTTTGGAAACCCTGTGCAGACAGTAAAGGAGTGGGTGTGAAAGTACATAGTCACACACTTTCTTCCACTGAAGCAGGAGCTGGGCTGAGTGGCTGCCAAGAGTGATTTGTATGTGATGACAGAGCAAGCAAAGCGAGGTCTAACACCCAACCTGGGGAGTTTCCCTGCCCACGTGGCTATTTGCTCACTGCATCCCAATAACTCCACAGCTCTGCTCAGCCTTCCTCTCCCTTCCTAAGCCATTCCCAGCTGGTCCTTACCTCAAAGCCTTCTCAGCCATTCATTTCAATTTCTTCACACCTAGTCTTCTCAGACAGTCATTACAACTTTACACCCTTTGTTGGTCTGCCCATCCATCTGTCTTGCCTGTAGCCTTCAGAGTACATCAGGGAACGTGGCTGTAGGAATGCTGCTCTTTAAACCTCCTACCAGCCTAACTGCTGCCTCCTACCCCTTCCTCCATCAGCCAGAACCATGCAGATGACAATCACTTCAGCATTTCTCTGGAGACTGCTCAGATTTCATCTGCCTGTTCCTGACATGGGCTTTGTAGAGCCCAGTGTTTCTTTCTGTGGATTTAGATTCTGCACTGAAGCCAACTAACAGTGCTTTCTGGGCTATGGGAGAAAGATTAAAACCTGTCATCGTAAGATCATCTTTCCAAGGGAGCACTTTTCTTCTTTTCTGTGCTCTCACTGATTTTTCACAGTTCTTTAAAGCTGAGAAGAGCTGCAGGTGTTCTCCTGTCAGAAAACTCAGCCTATTCAAAGGAGGCCAAGCTGCTGCTCCTCACTGCTATTTAATTGGGTTATGAAGGGCTGCTTTATCCCAGCTGTGTGCTGGGGCCCTGCTGGGACTGGTAGCTCCTATCTGTGAGAGGTGCAGCTCAGTGTAAAGAATCAGAGGGGAAAGAGGGTGTTGGGGATATTTAGTCAAATGATATGTAAGATTAGACAGGTGATACATAAAAGAAAGTGCCACCACATTTGCCTAACAAAGTCAAGTTCCATAAAGTCACAGTGACTGCTACAAATTACATTCTTATCCTGTAGGTTTTTTTGTCATCTGAAGCCTCCAAGCAAACACTCAGTGCATTAGACCATGATTACACCAGCTGGGAAATTTTACCATGTACTCACATGTTTCAATGAGGTATTTCAGCACTAGTCACAGTCACAAAGAGGGGAGGTGTAGGTCAGATGTGAGGAGGACGTTCTTTACTCAGAGGGCAGTGAGACACTGGTACAGCTGCCCAGAGAAGTTGTGGTCCCCATCCCTGGAGGTGCTCCAGGCCAGGCTGGATGGGGCCCTGGGCAGCCTGAGCTGGGGGGGGGGGGGCGCAAAAATTTTTCTGCTTCTCTCTGCAACACCAATAAATGGGAGAAGACACCAGTGAAAAGGTAGACAGGCTTTTAATGGCATGATCAAGAATCCCCCCGTTAATAACAAATCTAATGACAACTGTGTCTGGTATGAACAAGAAATGGCATCATTGTATATTCTTTTTAAGACGTGATCTGAAGGTATGAGCAATGCCAGGTGGATCTGTACACAGACGGGGCCTCTGTGATGCATGCCAGATTCGATGGCCAAGAAATTTGCCATGCAGTTGAACCGGATTGTGGTTCCTGGTCGGAGTTGTACATTCTGTTTGCAGTGTGTAAACATTCTCGAGCTGCTTTCCTAAAGAATGCAAAGGAGATATGTAGAGAGATTCAGCCTTGGGACCCAGTCGCGTTCCCAGACAGTACCAAGGAGCAAGAGTCCTGTCTCCGGGCCAAAAGGCTTTGTCAGACTGTGTTGGAGGTGAAGGAAATCAACATCGGTGCGCCAGCTGTGATGTCTGAGTGTAGAGTCCCATGCTAATGTGTTAAAAGGAGATTTACAAAATTATCTGCGTTTTCAGCTCCAATTCCTGTCCGGAGAAGCAGCAGCCCAGGTTGCACAGGACAGCAGGGTCCCTGACACCGGTTCTCGTGCACGGGCTGGTTTAAAATGCTGACTCCTTGCCTAACCCCATGTCCTGCAGAGCTCTTCACACCACCTGCAGATGCCAGTCTGGGAGCCTCTGCCTTGGCAGCCATGTCCCCGAGTGCCACCAGCCTCTGCCTCCTCCTTGCAGCTGGGGCAGAGGTGAGGCAAGCTGAAATCTCAGCCCTTCTGCTCATTCTGGTTCAGGAGCTAAAGGGAGGATGTGCTCACACCTCGGTCCCTGTCAGGAACCCAGTGGATCTGCTGTAGTAGCTCCCTTCCTCCTTTTAGCACTGAAGGCATCAATGTCTGCCTTAAACCTGCTCTGCAGACATTTGCAGCTCCAGAAATAGAAGGGGAAATGCTCCTCATATCCCAGAGCAGCAGCCTGCAAAGGGGCCAGGTATTCCTTGAGTTGTGCAGACATCCAGGAGGGCTACGAAGACCCAGACAGGGAGGGACTAATCTGCAGGGGTCAAAGAGTGACTGCAGATCGGGTTTACTAGAGGAGGGAAGTTACAAATGAGGGGATGGGAGAGCTGTAGTGTGCAAATTGCTGCCATTTCGTAGTGTCCTGGCTGTGCCTGGGACCATGGATCAGTGCAGCCTGCAACCAGGGCTATTTTCTAGCCTCACAAAGATGCAAGACCCAAAGCTCATGGGGACGCTGTCAACTTATCTGAATGTCAGCTGGCTCTGCTTTCCTGCTAGCACAGTCCCAGCCCTTCAGTGGTCAGCAAGAGGCTGAGGGAGAGCAAAAAGCCATTCGGGGTTCTGCAGAGGACCCTGGAGCCAGCAAGCAGGGAGCACGTGGGCACCCACACTGCTGTTGGTGACAGAGCACACAGAAGAGGGAAGGAGCTGAGCAGGAACCCAAGCTCTGCCCTTGAGTGCAGCTGCTGGGAAACAGGCGTGATCACAGGTGCCCAGGTGGTTTCTACATGCTTTGTGAACGCAGCAGATCAAGCATGGGCACAATGCAATTAAGCCAGAAGAAGCTCGTTGGAAACCAAACCCGTCAGATCCACAAAGGGACTTTTATTGTGTTTGCAAGATTCATTTGACTGCAGTCTGTGGATGCATGGAGCAAGGCCTCGAGTGGACATCCGTGTTTGTGCACGTGGGATAGTGGTAGGATCATGCCATGGGACAGTAAACTGTACAGGAGAGAAAGAAGTGTGCTAAGGGGCCATCGAGCTACTGCTGGAGCTGCTCAGGCTGTAAGTAGATGTGGAGCCATCTTACTACAGAGATTTACACTGAGAAAATAGCTCTGTGTTGGAAAGGAGTAACACCAAAGACGTTGTTACCCCAACTAAACCACGCTTGTGTTAGTGAAGGGCCACCACTCAGTCTCTAGACCCAGATCAACGCCACACAAAGATGGTTATGACAGCTCGGATGGCCATCCACACCACTGTGTGTTGGCCCCTGGTGAGCAGAGCCTCACAGCTCCCATGTGCTTCAGTGGTGGTATCCTGCTCCTCCACCTGCACCCACAGCACAGGGACAGCCCTGCACACAGCGGGGACACACAGTGCCTCTCTGAAGGCTGCAGAATCCTTTTCAACCTTTAGCCACAATATATAATGGGCACTACTTATATTATATTCTTATAATTTTTAATATATATATATATATATAGTAATACTCTCTACTTAGAAAGGACAAGCCAAGTGTCCTGCCTCTTGCAAACCCCAAGCACGACCCAGAAATGTCTGTGACTGAAACACCTTTTGCACCAAGACAAGCCAGTGTCCGTGCTGCCAACCAAAGCCAGCTTAGTGTCTCCAGCCACGTGTCTGTGCCCTCCCATGACACTCTTTTGACTGTCCCCAGTGCTCTTTTTGCTCATACAATCCACTGTCATACTAGCTCAGTGCTGAGAACTGTCCTTCAGACCCACCCCTTGCCACATCATCTTGTATCAGCCATCTGCTCTAACAGAACAACCCCTCAAACATGATCTGCTGCGTTTGACCCGACTGCGGCAGGTGCCCTCCTGGTCTGTGGGGCAGAGAGCAGGATGAGAGACCCACAGTTCCCAGCCCCTTTTGTAGGGCTCTTTTCACAGGAAATATCATTGCTGGTCCACCCGCTCACCAGAAAATCGTCCTCTCCAGAGAACCAAGCAGCCCCAAGTGACAGCAGTCCCTGGGGTCATGCTCACATCTGAAAGGCAGAACTTTGAAAATCAGAGTGAACAGACCCAGAGCAGCTTTTGCATGGCAGAGGCTTTCCTGAGTGTCCCTGCCAACACCTGCAACAGGAAGCAAGTGTCCTGGTTTGGGCTGGGGTATGGTTAGCTCCCTCTGTAGTGGCTGGTGCGGTGTTGTGTTTTGGATTTGGGTGAGAATAATGTTGATAACATACGGACATTTAGTGGCTGCTGAGCAGTGCTTGCATGAAACCTGACTCTTTGCACCGCCAAATTTAGCAAATGAGCAAATTATTTTAATCACTTGACTGAAAGAACCCAGCACTGAAGCTCCTGTAAAAAATAATCTCAGTGAAGGACTGTAAGAGGCAACATGAAGCATTTTACCTGTAACATCACAGCATCACTTGGCACTGGGAAAGGGAACAGGTCTGAACTTCAAGCCTGTGGGACACATGGGTGCAGTCAGTCCATGCAGGAACAACCTTGGGAGCCTGTCAATGGCAGCAGTCAGCAGCTCCTGCTCTGGCTTTCAGCCCTGCTGCAGCCAAACAGCTCTCAATGCCACTGGACCTGATGACTCAGGATAGACAGTGCATGACAGTACTACAGATCCAGCTGCAGCATCAGCCCAGCCCTATCACACAACACGGAGACAGGCTGCCGTCTCCCGTGCTGGAAATCATTCACTGGCATTCTTCTTTCAGCTTCTTTCTTGACATGGTACAGCTGGGCCCTGGACAATTCTAATTTAAACTTTCTCTTGAACAAATACAATAATTGTGCTTCACTGGCCTCCCATGACAAAATGGGTTTGCTAATCCTGTAAATAGCCCTGTAGCACTTGTTTCCTGCTCCTTCGACGCCTTTTTGACATGTGCATGTAAGACCTGGATAGAGTATCTGGTAATGGCTTTACTGTCAAAATCTTACTATCTAAGCACTCTAAAATGAGTAGTCTGCTGACAAATTAATAGGAGTGCCATTACCATTTATATTTCCAGAAAGAATCTGTGTATTTGGGTTTATTTTGTTTTCTAGTTTCAAAACTCTCAGGACACATTTAAGCTGCAGTTGGACCAGACTCCAAACTCACATGAAGTCATCATGCCTGAAGAAGAAGTGGTAGAATTTACTATCTACTCTTTCCTCCACTTTTGGCAGAAGCATTTGTGTGACCAAATGCTGAATCTGATGAATGAACAGATGAAAACTAACCCAGCAAACCAAAGCACTTGTCACACTGGATCCCTATCTCCAGCCACCTCACCAAACAGTTGCAGGTAAGGTAAGGGAGGGGACTGCAACTTGGAGGGACCACTGCCATTATTGGCTAAGTCATCTCAGTCCCTCAAACCACAGCCTGAGTGTGGAATTCCCAGTGCCCCTCTGCAAAGCTGAGAGCTGGGATGTGTTCTTGGATGAGAAGCTCTGCTTCTTACTCTACAAGGGTGAATGACTTTTAAGGAAAACACCAAACGTTTTGAACTATATGAAATAAATCCCCAGCATTGTCAACACTGGAACTCTTGTGTAGAGAGGTAATTCCCATCACTTGTTTTCAGACATTTCCCTGTTCTGATGTCCCAGGAGTGTCCTGTTCACCCTCCCACTCCATCACAGCTCACGTGATCCATGCATGTTCCTGTAGAAGCACTCTGAAATAGAACCTTGGGATTCCTTGGACTGGATGACCATGAAGGTGACTGTAAATACATTCAAATGAGTCAGTTACTACCATAGGATTCTTCCATCAAGCTTTTTTGCCTGCAAATCTTTTCTGAAGCTGCTAGTTGCAGCTGCAGGAGTGGGTGGGCAGAGCAGTCATTATTCTGTTCTGCCTTATGCAAAACTTCTTTTAGGTGTGACAATGGCATGAAGCCCCAAGGATTTGGGTCTATAGTGTTTCCCCCTATGCAATGCAGGGAAGAATTTGTGACCATTTCAAGATCTTATCAGGCTCTGGCAGTTATCAGTCCTCCTGGCTTGAATTTTCAAATCACCCTAATTAGTTGGGGAGCTAAAAAGTTGCAGTGCTAAGTGAGAGCTAAGCTTACGTTCTGGTAATATTACTTAAGAGCACAGCCCTTGCTTTTGTGTTCACACTGTTGGTTGTCAGGCAATGCATGGAAGAGCTGAGCACGAGAAGGACATAAACCTGATATCCCAATGAGAAATGCACGGGATACCCATGGCATACCAGCAAAACTCTCCTTGCAAAGCAGCAGCTTTAGAGTATACTACAGGATAATTACTTCCCGCCCTGCTGTGTAAGGGAACCTTCAACGACAGTGCCAAAATTCACAAACACCAAGAGCATGACAATAAAGCACAAGGAATTTAGGTGCAGGGGGCACCCGAGCTGAAGGCATCCAGTGACTATTCACATCTTCAGGATGGAGCTGTGTTTGGGTGGCCTACAGAACCGTGGCACCAACCACACTCAGGCTGAGAGGAACCACCCACATCAGAAGATGTGGTCTCCACAGGTCACAGTTTGTTATCTGAGACAGAAGTGGCTGCAGAGTGCTCCCTTCCACATCACATGCTAGTGCTCTGGATTTCCCAGCAAGCTGCCCATACATCCCTACTTTCAACTCAATACCTGCCCCACAGGCAGCTGCTGAAACAGCTCTGCAGGACACCCTGGAGCAGGCAGGAGCATCTACAAGAGCTGCCTGTGCCCCACTCCTGCCTGCAGAGGTCCTTGTGGAAAAAGGAGAGCAAAGCTCCTCCAGCTCTCTCCTGCCCTTCTCTCAGCACACAACGACACCCCCACCCCTCTGAGCTGGGCTGGTGACAAGCCCTCACTAACACAAGTTGCAGGAGGGAAAGCAACACTCGGCCGTTGGCAGCCAGGGCTGGTGTTTTCCCAGCAAAGAGAGAGCAAGGGCTGCCTGCAGGACAGGAGCCTTCCTCCCCAGCAGGATCTCATCACTTCCACTCCTCTTTTCAAAGCCAGGGTCAGTATTGGCGACAGGTATTGCCAACAGAGAGAGGGGATTGCCTGGGGAGTAGGGGGGTCAGGCACTAGGCAGGCTGCCAGGGTCGCTGTGCATTAGCAAGCGTGAGCTGCGGACTGGATGTTTCCCTCGAAGAAGGCTCCGTGGCTCAGAGGCTCTCAGGCCTGTGGGAGCTGATCGCAACTGTGTGGGGTGAGAGTGAGTGAAGCATTGAAGTACAGCTACTGCTATACACTCGTGGTTCCGGCATGGAAGGCTGTGCTGCAGCATCTCAAGTGTATACTATATGCAGAAGTTACCCAGTCTGTTGGGTTGGCAGAAGATCATTATCTGGCAGCTGCCTTACTTTCCAGGGACACCTGCTTTCCTTTGGTTGCTGGACTCTGAGTCTGGGTTTTTCCTCTTTGCCGTTTTTTGGCCGTGCCAGGAGAGGGCAGGGAGTCTCCTGTTGGCCCTGGGGCCTGAGCCTGGGGCTGAGGTCGGGGGGAAGGTGGAACTCGCTGGAGAGCAGTCCCTGGCTTATGCTGCCTGCAGGGAGAAGGGCTTTCCCTCCGAGGCAGCAACTGGCTTCTTGGGGAAACACTGGAGGTTTTGGAAGGAAGGACAGGGCTCCGAGGGGATGCGTAGCTGGACCTCTGCGTGCTGCTCCGTGGAGGAAGAGATGTGGAACTTGGTGAAGGAGGAAGCCGGCTTTGTATCTGCATTGTTCGGTAGTCATTTGAGACATTTCCAGCTGGTCTCTGCGCCTGGAGCCTACAGGGAAAGAAAAGAGGGCAGATGAAGAGGAATTACTGCAGGGGACTCTGGGCTCCTGGGAGCTTTGGCATCGCTGCTGCTGGGACAATTACAAGGAATCTCCAGCATCACAGTGACTTGAGTTATGCTTTGAATAAGCTGGGGCAGTGGCATCAGCATCATCCCATAACAATGCTGTTAAACAGTAAGCGTGTTCCCTGATTCACCAGTATCCTCTGGGACAACATTCAGGCATGGTTTAGCAGGGCACACTCCTTTGGAATCTTCTTAACATGCAGTGTGAATGCAGCAACCTCTTTTAAGGTAGGCAACACAGTCCGAGAGCACTGTGGCTCTGAATAACACTTAGGCTCTGAGTAACTTTGCTGGAAGATAAACCAGCTCACAGGCATCACGGCCCTTCAGCTGAATCTGAAAAAGCACAGGGATACGTAAGGAATTTAGACTGTGTGGAAGTGGCTCAAACTCCTCCAGGTCACTGACACTGCCTGTATGTATGCACGCACATCCCTCTCTCCAATTCTTCTGCTGATGCAGTCACAACTTGTGATGCCTCAGCCCTTGCAGGCCTAATTGCAATTGCTAGACCCTTTAGAGTCAAGGATTTGGTGAATATGCTGCTGAATTGAGAGCCCAGGGATCAATTAGCAGCATCAGACCAAACGAAAGAGATCACGGAAGGGAAGAAGGTCTCAGTGCCAGGGCACATGAAAAAGGGGTTGGCCTTTTGACCAGACTGAGCCAAAGAGCACAAAAGAGGTGGGACTTTTATAGACAAATGATCTGAAGTGAATATAAGAAAGGGGAATGGACCACACATTCAAGTCAGGCAAAGAGTAAAGGAGTGCGAGGTGAGCACAGCTCCCACTGCGATCCCTTAACAGGTCCAACATTTTGCGTTGCTCAGCATTTTGGGCTTACCTGTAGGCAACAGCTGCATCCTGCGGGGAGCTAGATAGCACTGCCATCACAACGGCTGTGGAGCTCTCAGACTTCATTGTCTCTAGCGGTGTTTTCACAGGTGTGATGGGCCGAGGAATTCTGCTCTTTGTGCTTATGAGTTTCTCTTCTCTCCCCAGGAGGGCAGCTTTCTTCCCTGCCTTTCTTGGGATGGAGTCATCAGAGTCATGGGTGTCCTCCTCAGAACCAGTGGCTGACAGGGTTTCTGAGGCCCGCCGCCTCTCGTCACTGGAGGATGCTGAGGAGGAGGCCCCCGAAGCCAGCCTAAGGAGGCAGTTTTGCCTCTTCTCCATCACTAAACGAGCGAGATCAGGTTGCTTTGCCCTCTTATAAAGCCTCTCTTTGGCTGAGAGTGAAGTTGAAAGATCTGAGCCAGTGTCCTCCTCAGAGAATAAAATGGGGATCCGACTTCTATACCTGGAGCCCAGAGGTCTCCTGGGACCCTGCTGTGGAGCATCAGGGAGGGTCTCTGCTGGCTTCAGGTGTTCTGCTACCGATGCTGGCTTCTCGAGGTCAGGCTCTCTTGTGACCACCTTGGCAGACTCTTCCAAATCCAGCGAGAGTGCCACATTGTCAGAGGACTCTGCCTTATCCTCAGGAGGCTTTGCTACATTGGGGACCGACAGCTGCTCCCCCACAGTTTCTGAGGTGGTTTCAATGGGATTGGCAGAAAGTGCACAGCTCTCTGTCTCGGCCCCTTCTAGCCCCGAATGGATGCTTCCATTCTCTACCAACACCAGGTTGTCTTCCAGCTCCTCTTCAATAATGACCTCTTCAAACTGGCCCGGAGGGCAGTATTCCTCATGTCTCATCAGCTGGCCACTGGAAGACATGACATTTAGGTGGGTCTTTTCTGCTATATGAACAAATGTGCGCTCAACTTTGGTAAATGGGGAGGAAGCTGTAGCCACTGCCACGGGAGGCTTTGGTTCAGATTTAAGGACTGAGGACAGGGTCCCTGGCTCAGACACATCTAGCTGGCTACCCATTGGCTGCGGCCGTTCGCTCTGAGGTGTCAGTGCAGCGAGAGTTCCCAGATCAACTTCTGGAGGCAAGTCTGTGGTCACTGGAGATTTTTTCAGATCACCTGGTGAAAACAGCACCAGTGTTTTTGAGCCTTCCTCCAGTTCCAAGTCCCCATCAGCCATGGAAGCTCGACCCTTGGATCCCTTCTGGTCATCAGCCAGGAGGGTGGATGGTGCGCACTCCTGGCTGCGCTCTGTGCTTTTTTGACTCAGATCACTGCTGGAACCACTGTGCATGTCAATTTCATCCCCCTCCTCCTCCACATCCTCTTCGTCTTCTTCCTCATCTTCATCTTCTTCCTCGTCTTCTTCCTCCTCCTCTTTGCCATTCATTTCCAGGTAAGGTTCCAGGGGTTTGCAAGGAGCAGTCAAGACAACATTTGAGAAATCAACTCTCTTTATCCGCTGGGATAACTTAGCCTTTTCCCAGTAGTCTAACACATCTTTTCTGAAGTCTTGATAAGGCAAACTTAAAGGCACCGCCTTGGGCAGACCGTTCATTTCAAATGACTTCAGTGTATATGCCTGCCAGAAGACAAATGGGACAAAAGGAAAAGGTTAGTTTCAGACATAGGGCTGACACAAAAGTCATTGGCATCAACGGCAGTGGGAAACAGTGGAAAAAATCTAAACCATCATGATTCCAAAATACACACTAGAGTGGTGATCATTCAACCATTAGATTAGTACCAACCTTAGAAAAGAGAGAATCATAAAGACACATATCAACAAAGGCAAAAATCTTGCTGAAGGAGTTTCTTTGTTAGCATTTATTAATCTGTACTTGAAAGAATCCCTTTTAGCAAGCAGTTCTTGAGGATTTTTTTTTCATTTCTCCCAGTCTTCTTCAGTATTTCCTATTTATTTCAGTACCTGTATATTTATATATTCATACCTTCCTTACTAGAACCATTCAGCAACTGTCTTTTATGCCCAGGCCACAGAGCACTTATAGGCCCTTCTGAGGTAGACAATTTCCTAATCACTTCAGAGTACCATCCAACTCTGTCCCACAGCAAAAACCTTTATAGCTCTTCAGTGCTCCCTTGCTGTATTATTCACCATTCCCTTCTGCTTTGATTTTATTTCCAGCAACTTCTAATTCTGTTTTCTACAGTCTTCTGCTTCCACTGGAGTGATCAGCAAGTAAGTAATGAATGCTGATATATACAGTATCGCTACTAGACTCTGGTGTATCCAGTCAATAAAAGCAAGGGGAGGACGGAACTGTTGGTTGAGGCAGTGTTTCTCAAGCTGGAGTCTGTTGAGGTGAGGCTGCCCATAAGGCTACAAGGAGCAGTCTGTGAAATGAACGAAAATAAAGCCAACAGAAAAGCAGTGCTTCACACACACACACATGCACACAAACACTTAACAGGCAAGAAGAGGCAAAATAAATAGGAAATGCCTATCAAAGTTTAGTTCAATCAGCAATTGGTTGTAAGTGAAAACCACAGGAGTAACACTCTGCAGAATGGATTTTTTATAAGATACATATGTCACCATTCAGGTAAGAGGGCTGGGAAACGGAAGCCACTCCATGAACTCAAGCAGACAATAACGCAATGCATTACATTTGGAAAGTCCTAACCACAAACAGGAAGGCTGCAAACATCTGCTTTTCCAAGTGGCATTTGACGGAATCAGAGGATGTATAGGCCACACAACTGAGCAAGCACCCATTTAAGATACTGTGAGATATGTGAGATACAGAGCTGCCAGCGGCTAGCAAGAAGGTCATATTCAGCTATGGCAAAGGTGTGTGAAAGATATAAGACCCTTATGCTCACATGCAACAGGGACATTTCAAATAGAATCATGGGTAGCTCTGAGCAATTACACACGGCAGTAGGTTGTTTTCCAGAGATGAAGATGGCACTCATTCTTCAATACTGCTGGATTCAGTTACGTTTTGGTTGTTTAGTCCCAGTGAAACTTATTCCTCATTTCTCCTTTCCTATTGACAAAGTCTGCCTGCTACTGTCTTCATATTTCTTTCTGTCTTATAAATTAAAACACAGGCTGGCTCTGACATTGCCTTTGGCATTCAAAGTTTATTCTCATCTCTTCCTAAAGCAGGAGCCTGTCCCTGAGGATGGCCTGGTAATAACCAGACTTGGGCTTTCACTGTGGAGTGCTACCTCTTGTATCAGGCTGACAGATGCAAAGCTTTGACCATTTAGATGGACCTACTACCTTTTTCAAAGGAAATTACCCACTTGGCTTCCTCCCTCTTTTCCTCTGAAAAACCTTCTGGAAAACAGTCCTGCTGGCTGGATTTGGTCTTCCCAAGAAATACACAGATAGTAGAAATCTCCTCATTCCTGGAGTCCTGATCAAGCAGGCATACTTCCCCAGCTTTGGGACTGGCTCTTAACACAGCAGCCCTGCTCAACGTCTTGCCTTGCACAGGTCACTCACTGCTCTATCTCACCCTGTTGTGGTTGATGGCACAGTTACAGGATCACTGGTTTCTCTTTGCATATGTAAAACTTCAAATGTCCTCTCTTGGGAGTTTTTGACATCTCATCTGCTTTCTGGTCAAGGGGAACTGAATCCAGTCCTGTAGCGTACATGCTGTATAGGCCAGAGATGCTCTGCAGTCCATTCTGCCACCAAGCTCCTCTGTTGGCCAGAACAGTCAGGCATGAGACCTTTTGCTACTGGTGCAGCCTGGCATCTTGTCTGGTGGCCCAGTGATCTCTGTGGCTCATCACACATCTCTGTCCCCTTCTGGCTATCATTTCTTACCAATAAGATACCCTGTAGTCTACTGCCACTTTTTCAATCTCGAGTCATCCCAAGAGCTTTTGAGATTCATCTCATCCTTTGCTTGTAGCTATTATCTCAGCAGCTCTGCCGGAACATTAGCATATCCAATGTGCATGCAGTTGGTGTACTGTTTTATGCAATGCTTCTTTCTTCAACTGTTCTTTCTTTTGGAAGACAGCAGGGTTGTTTTTCTTGAGATGATTGTTTTAGGCATATATATACATATAATATATACATGTATTTGTTTCACAGCTAAGCAGTAAGGTATAACAGTGACATTGCTATAATATAAATTACAGTTCTCTCTTCTGCTCTGGTTATCCTTTGCTATTGGTGAGTCGTGCTGCAGATACTAACCTCCACCTCTGCCTGGAGAAATTCCTTGTGGTATTTAGCACGTGGACTGTCTTTCTGCCATTTCAGTTTCTCTGTGTATTTCTATTTCCCTGCCCAGATATTGCCACGATGCAACAGTGATTGTTTGGCTTCTACCTACCTCTGGGAGACTTGGGCTGTTCAACCTATGGCACGCCCTACCCCAAGACTGGCAGAACTCATTCCTCAGAGAAACCTGAGACTGTGGTTATTTTGCCACTGCAAACTCATCGTGGAGCAAATCCAAAGAGTGTAAATATGCCAAAAATGAAAGACAAAAGTTATGCACAAACATAAGTAAAAGAAATTTTGCTGAGATGAGCCTCGGGTCAAATATTAGTTTAACACATATTTTCTTACCTTAACTACTATCATCATCTGAAGCTGTTAAGAAGGAAGACCTAAGTCTAAGTCCTAAGGCATCAGTCTGAGATTGTCTTCACTTGAATTGATGTGATCAGCAGCTATCTACCAATGGCCATGCTGCTGAACATGCTGCTCCTACTCTGAAGCCCTCAAAGTGTCCTCTGTTACATACCGTGTGTCTTTTGTACCACAGCAGGCTCACTTTCTCTAGCACTGTTCCTCAGAGGCTGGAGAAGAACCCTTCTCTGCTCTGCTGTACCAATGGGAAGAATGTGTGGGAAGATAGTGGAAGATCAGGAGTAGAGAGGCTTACTCATACTGCATACTGCACACTGCGTATGCACTGCTAGCTGGGGGGAAGCGCCCAGTGTTAAAGCTGAGAGCCATGTAAAAAACTCTTTCTGCTGGTTGTGTAGATGTTAAATTGTGCACACTTAAGCCTTGCCAATTCAGATGCTGGTTAACATCAAGCCAGAGCTCTAAACACATCAAAATGGGGCTAGATGCAACCTGTTCTGTGATATGACCGGATGTAAAACAGTGAAATTGGTTCTAGCCTAAACTTACATAAACACAACTCACAATGTGGCCTTCCCAAAGTTCATGAAAACCATCCTCAGCAGTCACGAGACCTTGTTTTTCTTCCCAGATCCAACCTCACTGCAAGTTTTCAGTGATCACATTAGCAAATGACCATTAGTTCTACCAGAGCTCCTCTGCCTCCCAGCCCTGTGCTCCCACGTTCCTACCCAAGGATGAGCAGGGGACACCCTCCCATAGCTGGGAAGCACAGGGAGTAGAAGAACAAAGCAAGAAAGCAAACAAAAAACCCAGTCATCACCAAGGTGCTGCCTTTGATTCTTTAATAAGGTTTTGGTAGTATACAAGCTCTTTTTTTCCGATTGTCTGGATTAACATACATGGATTTAAAAAAGGCACAAAATCCATTGCACAGCTTTCTGTTTTGTTTGTTTTTTGATGTCATTGCCTGTTTGTTGTGGTTTCAAGTGTAGGATTTTACAGTACTCTGCAGCATTTACAGCATGGTCTACATACAGGTAATCAATGCATGCTTTTATACAGGAGACAGAATTCAAATTCTCTCTCAGTATGTCTATATACACAATAATACAGTGCTTTTCTTCTGAAAAAAGCTTTAAATTGGTCTTGCATGCTCGGTGTGCCAGAAGAATTAGTGCAAGCATATATTACAGTGTTATTGCAGTACAAAAAGGGGTTGACATTAGGCTCTAAAGGGATTAAATACAGAAAGAATAAAAAGACTCAGGGAAAACAAGCTTTGGATCCCTTTAGTCAACTACATCCTTCACTTGATCCCTACTCAGTACCACCTTTAAAGCTACAGCAGCTGCTTCCTCTCCATCTCCCTGCTGCCCTCCCCCTGAGATGAGCTTCCACAGCTTCTTCACACCTTCTGTCCCTAGCATTTGGTGAGGGCTTCTGGCAGCTCGAGGAAGCCCTTTCTGCAGGGCTCCTGATGCTGGAGACCAGCACAAAGGGGACTTTCCCGAGATCCACTGCTTCGAGCAAACTCAAGTCCCAGCAGATGAAGTTTCTCAAACAAACCAGGAAGTACAACGGGTTACCTACAGATTTTGCCTACTCTCAAGAGAAATGACTACAGAAACCCACGTTCACCTCCTAACTGAAAATCAACGGTTAAATGTGGTTTGGACTCTCTCCTGCTTAGCAGCAACAGAAATCTAACAGGTGACACAAGGTAATGCAAAGGAAGGATATGCTGGTCCCTGAGATTCTTCATGCGAGCTGAGAAGTCCAAGAAGCAGAAATCAAATTCCCAACATGACGTCAACTGTTCCGTTGGGAATGGGAAGAGGCCTTAGTCCTGAGAGATGCAAATGGCACACAGACAGCAACAGCTATAGTCCAATCTTCCCTTTAACAGCTTTGATTTGGATACTATCAGGAACATAGCATATCCTGGAAGTGACATTATCCTCTGCCAATACAGTCTAAACTTGTTTGGGACTGAGAGACCTGATGGGATATACGATAATGAGTGGAAAAACTAGAATCTGAGTTTCTGAAGCAGCTTTTTCTTCCAACCAGCAACACATGAGGTAAAAGTAGCAGGGGTCTTAGAGCTGCCATGCTTGCTTGCAGGATGTCTGTGTTCCAAGAATCAGCACCATAATCATCAGAGAGATATTCTTTCCAGCGTCTTACCATCAAATGCTCCACAGCCATTTTTTTTTATTTTAACAAAGTGAATAGGACAGTGCAGTCCTATGCTGGTAAGTGCTCTGCTCCTCCCTGTTTGTGCTTTCAGATGTTGTTAGGTTTGTGTCAGTCTTCCTAGCATTGTGGATGGAAGCAATAGCTCTGTAAAGGTCGTACGCCTGCCACTCAGCTTGTACCCACCAGTGCCTCCAGCAAGGGTTGGAGCAGAGCTCCCTGTCTGAGCAGACACGTGGACCACCTCGTTTGTATCACTCACAAGAGACTCAGGAAATGGCGAGCAAAGTGGAAGGAAATGCTAATCCAAACATTTTTCTAGTCCCTAATTATAAAGGCAACTTAATAGCAGCAAGAAAGAAGAAGAAGGAAATTCTGAGAGCTAAACATCTTTCT
The DNA here is from genome assembly GCA_028571105.1 of Tragopan temminckii. Lineage (NCBI taxonomy): Eukaryota > Metazoa > Chordata > Aves > Galliformes > Phasianidae > Tragopan > Tragopan temminckii. The sequence goes on along the minus strand of JAOWBP010001760.1, from coordinate 8,563,577 downwards.
CAGTCATAAAAATAACCGTAAGTCAGCAGTGCTAAAAAAGAACCTGGTCCGGCTCTTTTCAGCTGAGGGGCCAAGAGTCCCCCAGAAATCCTCCTCGTTTGACTTGTAGCTCAGAGGAAATTTGCCATTACTGTATTTCACATTGCCAGATTGATTAATTGCACTCATAATCAAACTGAGAAACTTGGAGTTGGAGGAAGCCCTGGGGATTCTTATGAGGCAAGTGCACTAGATGAGGTAACCAACCTGAAACACTTCTTGCATATGAAAAAATAAGACCTCCAAACATAAAGCAGTTTTCTTTTTCAACACTGAAAGACATGCAAGTGAATGTAAAATGGGGATCGCTTCCAGTCCCCAGGTTACACGGTTAGCAGCTTATTAAAAATGTACATTCATTGTAACATTATTTCTTCCACGGTATGCGTAATACAAACGAGTTGCAATACATCAAATAATACTTAGAAACATTTCCCATAAATGATTCTTTGTGATGTCCCACGAAACAGCAGTTGTGATCTGTATGTTACAGTGACCCGAACACAAAACACACGGTATAAAAACGCAACAAAAAGGAAGGTAGTGCTGCAATGATCGGCCTTCACGCATTTTATTTCATGTTTTAACATTACCCAAAATGAGCGTTTGCATACTAATACGTTATGACCCAAGTGGCAGCACCATTCCTATCACCCGAACGTTGCCACCAGCTGATGGTGAAGGCAGAGGTATGAATGCCACAAGACACTGAATGAACAAAACTGGGCTGAGCCATGTTGCTGAAAGCATTTGCTCGCATCTGCAACATGCAAAGGAGACCAGTTGCGCCATTTGAACCAGACACCATGAAGACACTTCCTTTAACTGACTGAGATTCTTTCTTTGCAGCAGTCTTTTGAGCACTTGGTTGTGTGCAAAGTGATCCGTTACCAGCACAGAAACGCTTCTGTAAGGCATGACCACTCATGGCCATTCACACTCCACAGGCGAGTCATGAACACACACAGAACATACATACAATCAGAAATGGAAGCTCCAGCAAAAAGCATCCCAACACCACTCTGGGGATAGGAGTGAAATCAGGAAGCACATCTGGCTTGCTTTGGTCAGCCTCTCCAGAAACTGTCATCTCTTCCAGTCCCTCTTGGGAGGGCTGGCAACTACAATGGAAGCTGGTCAAGAAGAAAGACGCCCCATATTCTCAAGCTGAGAAATAGCTAGGGCAATTTATTTACTATAAACACCAACAGGAGTTGAGGGGGTTGCAAATCATTCGTGATTTTGAAGGCTTCAGACTTTGTCTGCTAGGGAACCCAATTTTACTTTCTTCAGCTAGTCCCTTGTAGCTCATCCACCATTGCAGAGGAGAGCTAGACAAATGCATGATAGCTATCTCCCAGCAGTCCTCCCCCCATTTGTCATCAAAGGAAAAAGAGAAAATACAAATATCAGGCTCTGCCTTGAAGACATTTGCATAAAAGAACCCTTTTTTTATTTAATGTGAGACATCAAAACGACCTCAGCTCCAGGTAAAGTTCTGAGACTGGTATGACTGTATCTCCACTGCCATCCACTAATAGAAATGTCTCATCCACCCAGCACTTTGTTTATAATAAAAATAAATTAGGCCATTGATGCAGCATTATGTGGCTGTGACTGGACTCAAAGGAGGCTCTCTAACCTAAAGAAAGAGATGCTAGACCCACTGGACAGCACGGTGTCTATCCTTCACCAATCCCTCCAAGTGAGCAGTATAAAAGCTCCTCATGTTTTCAAAAACAATCTTGTGCCACTACCAAGCACTTGAATCCCACACTGAAATATGATGCAAGATTATCTGATGGAGGTGTGAGAAGGAAGGACATTAGAAAACAAGAAAAAGACCAGTATCTTTCCATGCTTTCTGATCTTCGGACTCACACTGCATTCTATTGTTGAGCTATCTGGCAATACAAGCCCAAACTACCAATGGTTATATTTTATTTCCTTAGTTTTATTTACCTAGAATCACAGCACCAGACTGAAATAGTGCATTTTAACTCTAGAGAAGATGTGAAGTTCCTGGTGATGTGCAATCAATCAAAGAAATGCCTCAATTGTATTGGTTATATGCAGGGTCCCAGTGTCCTGACAATTTCCAGATTGTGAAATAATATTCTGTCTCCTGAAATTCTCCCTGCGAAATCAAACCCTCATGTCTAATTTCATCCTGACGTGTTCCATAAAGGCTTTATGTGCTGCACGCTTCCTCCAGCATGTCAAGCAGCAGAGAAGTGGCTTACAGCAATAATAAAGCACTTGGGCATCTTTTGGGTTAAGAGGCCATAGGAAGGTATGAGTACTGCAGCTAAAGTGAGGTGTTTGTCCTGGCTTTGTATCTGATTGTAGAATGCATCTACTGCAAAACAAATAAATAAGTAAATATAGTATAAGAAGCTGTGCACTTTGGGCAGTGTAGTTAGTGACAAAGTGATACCAAGGCCTGGCGATGTTATGAAACAAACGACAAATGAGGTAGTTCAACATTCCAAAGCAAACTCTTTGGAAGAAAGGCTTGAAGCACAGGGCAGAAAAATTTCCCAAATAGCATTTGTTTCATTTTTCATTTCAAACTGCTCAAAACCCAGAGAAGCTATAAAAGAAAGAGTATGCTAGTTGGCTTTAGAGTCCTCTTTGGAAATGAAATGCCATCCAACTCCTGAAGAGCCCCTCGAACAGGTTGGGGAAGCTGCTGAGAGCTTTTGACAATCCGTTTGAAACAGTATGCCTCCTTCCAGGAGTCCTATATGCAAAAAATACACCTAAAACAAAGGGTTTTCATCTCAGAAAAGAAAAAAGGTTGATGACTGGCTCATGGAAGCCTTGTCATCTAGCCCTCAGTCTGGCTGCTACAGAAGCTATCGGTGAGAGCGAGATGCCAAACAGGATCACAGAATCAACCTGGAGCTTGTCTACAGCAACAAGATACTCAGATGCCTAAGACCAGTGGCACAGTCCAGGTAAGGGAAGAAATGTCACTATGTGTACCAAACTGAGGAATACTGATTCTCAGAGAAAAAATCTACCACTCTGTGATACTTCCAGATGAGACAGGCAGTGAGGGGAAACACCAGCGAGTTCACGTCTAGAACTGATGAACCACGTCAGCTCTGATGCACCTACATTTTCCCTGTCCTGGCTGTTTGAAATATCCTAATTACTTCTACTTGTATTTGGATTGCTGCCCCAGTTTCAGGGCAGAGAATGGGAGCAGCCTTTTTTGCCAGCTCAGAAAACATCCAGTTGCAAGAGTTTGCTCTACAGAGAATTTGCAATTGGAATTGAGACATTTTCTCACACACCCGGCACATATTTAAATAAAACTTAGAGACTAACAACAATAAAATCGGTTCTTCATCATCTGTTTATATGGTCTGCAATCACAGATGGCAGCTGTCTTCGGGGAAAGAGCTTTCTGAATTTAGCTGCTCATGTACATAGTGATTTGGGGGTGTTTGCTAAATCCTAAGAATTTCAAAATTTGAAACTTGTGAAATTCCGTCCCGCAAATGAAAGGTATCTATCATTACTATCTCTGAAATCAGGCTGCCTTCAACTAACACGATGGGTGTTCCTCCAGGTAAAGCTGCAACTTCTCCAACTGCCAGAATGTGCCATTTTTCACTGCTTCCTCCAAGGAAATCAGAGGGAATGCAGGAGGCTGACTGACGTATTAAAGTGTGGTGCAGCATGAAATCAGTAGGAAACTGGTGCAGCAGGCAAGAAAAATTCTTGCTTTCCAGCTCTTGTGAAGAGTAAAGGTAGAAAATAGTGGAGAGACCAAGAGATGTAATGAAAGTATGAGGGATAAAATACCGGGAATGGCAATGAAGGGAGCTGATGAGCATGTGTAGTGTGACATGCACTTGAAACCAGAAGGTAAAAAGAGATTTGCCATGTGGAGAAGAAATAGGATAAGCAACGGAAAACAAAGAGACAGCTGAATCTAAGAGAGCTTCTCTTAGTAAAGATGAAGAGGGTCTGCCTGTCACTGTGCATGAAGTCCACTGGCAGCTCAGGGCTACCACTGAATGCTACTTTTCCTGCATCCAGATTCAATGTTGAAACAGAAGCTAATTTGTCGGCAGGCCAGCAGCAGCAATGGACAAGAAAAGGAGTCAGCACACCAAGTAAAGGAAAAGGACTGAAGGAAAGATCTTCCCTTGGAGTCTACACCTGTGATGCGGAAAGGAAAGGAGCGGTTGTAGCTGGAAGGCCCCAGGGACCGCAGGGACACAGAGCCCAACAAAGACAACTTTTGGGCCAGTTTGTCCCTTACTTAGCAACAATCTTGCAGCAGCCTTCACCACCGCAATGTCCAGGTTCAGATCCACCTCAAAGAGAAGGAGTGGAAGAGCAAGATATACTTTTGATCGTGAAGAGGTAGCGTAGGGATGGGGTTACATCACCCATATGGCTGTCTTACAGGACATTTCTATCATGCATTCTATCATCACTGTAATGGAAAGGACCTCATGCTGTGAAAGAGGTGATGCGATGCAAGTCTTCCACTTGCTCCTCAGCACTGGCAAGAAAGCATGGGAATGGCAAAGTCAATGTGGGTATATGAAAAGGATACTCCTAAATGCAGACACAGCAGCAAAACTGCACCTTTGTTAGTATGGTTTATTTTCAACCAAGATGCTTCCACCAAAACATTTTCCATTGGATGTGAATCTGTGGTGGCAGAACTACATTTATTCCAAGTCAGGAATCACTCCAATGACTGCCATAACTCTGCTGGTGAAGCAGCCCTGCAGCATTACAGAAAGCTTGCTTTTTTACTATTTTAAGCTCAGCCACTGGCATTCTTCAATCCCTTGTCACACAAGTGCCACCAAAGATAAACCTCCCAAACACATTAGTCCCCAGCCTTCTGCCTGCTCTGCCTGGCTGTGAGCTGCAGGACACAGCACGCTTTCTCCAGCAGCTCTTCACCTGCACGTTCGCTGTGCCAGGAGGAATGCAGAGAAGTGACTCAACAACTCAGGGACCGACCAAGCAAGGAATGAGATTGTTGCAGGTACCACCCCGGAGCTTCACTGCCAATTCCTCCGAGCTTAACGCAAGCATTTACGGTATGTGCACAAGGATCACATCTCATCAGCTTCTTCCTGTGGGAAGCAGGCTGGGAAGAGAGTGATAAATTGGAAACATCTCCCATTCTGCATAGAAAGAGAAAGGAGTTGAGGGATCAAGATATAAAAAGATGGCTTTTGCAAGTATACGAGACTGATGTGCATTTGTTCACTGAAGTAGAGCAGGAGATCCTAGCAACCTGCCCTGATGCTAGTGAACTCCTGTATGGCAGGCAAGTGGCAAATGCTCACTTTAATCCTCATTGTGGAGGAGAACAAGTACTACATACAAGTGGAAGCAAAACCAAGAACATTTCTTTCAGGAAGGAAACCCTATTCTTGGGCATGAACAAAAAGAAAAGGAAAATAACTATGGTAACAAACTTTTCAGCCCATAGTCCCATAATCACATTTATCTCTGCTGCCCTTGGCTTGCCACTGCTACAAGCTGCTCAAATGGACAGGGAGCCAGAACAGCAATGAACCTAGCTAAAAAAACCCACCCAAAACTAACCAAAAACCTTTCCTTCTCAGCGTGTAGGTTCATGCAGCCAGATGGGGGAAAGGTCTGAAAGGGATGGAGTGGGGGTAGGAGGGTACCTCTTAGAGAACTGGCACCTCTCTTCCCTTAACTTGACCACAAAAGCGCAGACTTAATGGAAAATGGTTGCTTGCCACTTCCACTGCACTATCTGCACTATCCACTTGTTGGTTTTGTGTTGTTTTCCTTTTGGCAACTGATTTTTGGATATATTTACATTTATAATTGCAATCATTATAAATGTAGTACAACAAACAAATGCGATAGAAATGTAATCTGAAGAGGGTTTTTAGAATTGCACTGTAACGTTCTTTAGTATTCCAGTATTAATTTATTATAGTTCCATAAATATAAAAAGAGAGCTATTTTCACATTTCTTTAATTTGCCAACTGTTCCTCGATAATATGTGGATTCCACAGTAATTATTACAGCATTAGATGAAGATGTTAAAAAAATAAGCAAATGGACTTTTTAAAATATTCTTTTCATACTACTATAACATCAGGATCTCACTCATTAGCACCAATTAATTTATTTAGAATTAAATTTTAAAAGCCATATGGAGCACTGAGCATGAAATAAAGCTTCCCATAACATCCAGGCCGCAGCAACTCGTCCAACGATTCTACCATAGAGCCCCAGTGATGATTTTACAGGATTGATTTAGACATAAACAGCCCATCTTAGAGAATTTGAACAGGGGGAATTCAGTTTGTCTTTTAATAATACGCATCAGTGATTTGTCACCAATGGACTCTGTTTTCAAAGGAGCATCTTACTTCTATTTTGACTATTCTTATTTCATCTTCCAGCAGCCAGACCCATACCTTTGCCTGGCAGCTTAAAAACCCATCTTGCTCTCTTCAGGTAGGTACTCCTGACAGTGACCATGCCATGTTTTAGTTTAGTCTTCAATGGCAGACTGCACGTCTTCAAACTCATTCTACCAGGCAGGTTTTACAGAACCAAGTAACTCTTGTATTACTTCTCCCTTCTCAGGTTTTGAAAATCTTATTATAAATCTTCCACACAAGACTTGAGTTCCATGTCTGCCATTGATCTCCCCTCTGCTCACATCTGCCTTTTCCTGCTGAATCACCAAAGAAGTGCTTCACCGCCGCCACCACCCCCATAATAGCATACTGAGAACTCACATGCAGCTAATTATCCCAGCCAAGTCCCTCTTTCATTTTGGGAGACAGCACCTCTGAGGGCACAGCTTCCCCGGCTCTTTGCACGTGACCTATATTCTTCACACTCTGAAGCACAACCCTGGCTGGATGCAATAATGAGTCTGAATGCAAGCAACTTATGAAGCAATCCTGATCCTAGTGCAGAGCTGGCCTGCCAGTATTGTTTTAACAAGCCATCCATTTTCCTGTCACTGCAAACCTTCCGCCCAGTGATTTTCTTTTTCCCTCTTGATAGCCACTTGAAGGCACGGAGGTGCTGAGCTAAGGTCAGAACCTCAGAAGTGCTAATGAGAAACATCCTCGCTTGTAAGAGATACCAATATAGAAACATATTTCGTTTGGTTAGTTGGCTTAAAATTTATTCATAATTTTAAGTAGAAAAGTTTTATTGAAGTCTGTATAAATCACCTATCTTTTTCAATCAGATTTTGGAGCTTAACAGTTCTATAGCCATGATGAGTAACATTAGATAGATTACTGCCTGCTAAATTTTAGGTACAGAGCTATTCAATGGCTAGCCATTATTTTGACCGAAACTGGTAGGTCCGAGTTAATGAAATCCCAGCTATTCTGTTTGCTCCCCCTTTTCACTGGTAAAAGTAAAATGCGTTCAGTTTCTGGTTTTGTTCCTATAATTGGACCTTAAGAGTGAACATCAGCTTTTTGGAAACTATAAACTAAAAATTATTAAAAGCTACTGAGCTGTTCTTTCATAAGCTCTGTTTTCTCTGAAACCTGCTGTTCTAGTAAAGTCATCTTTACTGAACACTGAAAAAAATAAAATCAGAGCAGAGTCTGCTTCAGGAAATCATCACCTCTCATGTCACTTTGAGAAAAGCGAAGCCTTGCTCTCTGTGGTTTCTGTGCTTCGCAAGAAAAGAACAGCCAAATAGGATTAGGCTACAGCATAATCCAGTCTAAGCATTTCTGGCGATGGCCAGTGCCTTTTTTAAAAATATTTCTTTAATAATAAAACTGATTGGCAAATTGCAGACAACAAATTTGGCGGGGCAGTAAAGCATCCTGCTCACTCACATTCATGGTGCAAATCAAAATAAATTATTGTCACTGACTCACAAATGACTGTGGGAAGAGATTGGTTATGTCAGCAAGCAGGGAGCGTTGCCTCCTCCATCTCCATCCCCCAGCACAGGGATGCTGTATGGGCAGGCAGGAGGCACTGAATGCCCAGCTTGCCTTAAGCAGGTCCTGAGCCACGCTGAGCCATGGGGCCAGGTCCTAAGAGCTCAGAAAGTACCATCCCACCCTGTCTGAGGTTACACTGTCAAACTGGCTTATAGAGGGGTGAATCTGCTGTTAAAGGAACCTCAGGCAGGGCAAATATACCCATGGAAAATGGTATTTGGAAGGAAGTGTTCACTGTAACTCAGATGGAAACACCTCACCTACATGGTTATACCTTCGTGTCACAAATAATTGGCTTCCTTTCAACAGCCATATCTATCTCACACCATTTTCACAGTTGAGATTTCCCACTGTTTTCTTGTCTGCATCCTGGGCTTATGTATTTTCTGCAGAGCATTTTCTTTTGGACTCACATTTTTCCTAAAGGTCCTGAGCACCACCAACGATCCCCCTCCTTAATATTCACATCCATACTGCCTCCTCTCCCAGGATACCAGACCAAACGCTCGGCTCAATGGCAAACAGTTACAACATTCACTTCATTACAGAAGGTCTTCATGCAGCCTGGTGTTTCACACTGCAACTATACTGAGAAGGACACAATATCCCCACAAAAAACTTGGGAAATAAAGACTTAGAACAATTTTGATTTTCCTTTGCCTCTGAGATTCAAGTTTAGGCAAGGGCTGCAGGGGCTCTGTATACCAGTGCTGAGGCCAGTTGGTTTCTAAAGTGAGATCTATTACCACAGGCATTTCCAAGCATGGCCAGGGAGCAAGGTTGCTCTGCCACTGAAAAGCTGCAGGTGCCTAAAGTTTCTGAAATTTAGAAATAGCATAATATACAGCTGGATCAGTAAGAATAGCCCTGCCATCCAGCTCTTGACAGTCAGTGCCTCTGGGAGAAGGCAGGTGGATTTGGAGCAGCTTAGGAGTGGAGAGCAGACACACAGGTCCGCTGACACATAACAGAGGCAAGGCCAGAGAGACAGAAAAATGCAGTCTCTGTATGGAAACAAAATCACAAGAAAAGCATGGGGATTTCCAAAGGCAAAGCAACGAAGAGATACATGATCATAACTCCACAAGAGGGACAAATCCCGAGGTCCTGCCTCAGGTGAGCTTCCAGTGGGAGTCTATCTACGCCTAGATGGAGTAAAACTGCCTACAGATGTGGCCCGGTGTAAGATACCAACAAAGATGCTCGAACAGATGAGGAAGGCAACGCTTGCTGATACCTCCACGGTCTCTTCGCTCCAGTCATAATTGGACAATGTTTGTGGCTTGATTGCGTGTGTTCAGTGAGGCAGCCCTGCACTTCCTACCCCGCTGCAGGGCACACAAGTGAGTCTCTGAGATGAGCCCTGGCATCCACTTCTTTAACACATCACACGTTCACCATGTGCGTTCTCATCTTCAGCCGTGCTGCAGCCCCTCGCCCAGGTTGCTGGGAGGTTTAGAAAGGCGGACGTTTTCAGTCTCTGTGGGGTCTGGTTGCGGGGGCTTTGGAAGTTACAGTACCTTAGGCCAGTGTTGTCTGGGATTCAATATTGCATTAAGTGGTGACACATTGTGGGCAGGTGGGATCTATTATTGCATTATGGAGGCTGCTGCTTCCCTGAACGGGCTATGTTTTGTGTGTGAAGCGGGCCCACACCTGCTGGAGCTGGGACCTGGAAATGCGGAGGACGGAAGGCATGAGTCTGTGGTTTCCTGCCGTGGGGGGCATGTGCCTGCGGTGGGGCATGCGCACGGGGCTGCTCTCCGCTGAACGGCTGCGCTGTATGAAAGTGCCACCAACGTGAGGGTAGTGTTCTGTCTCCAGGGTTGAGGAGGAGAAAACGGAGGACGCCAGTCTTCTCAGGGGGCTGTACCTCGGGAGGGAGTGCTGAGAAGGCCTGTCCTCCTCCAACTGAAAAAGACCAAGAAGAGTGGAGGAAAAGGTGTCAGGCAAAGACTTGACTCGCCCCTGGTTTGTGATGCGCATGCTGCAGATATCTTCGCTGGCGGACGAAAAATGCTTTTGCTCTAAATTGGGCTAACTTACTGCTCTGTGCCTACGAATTCCTAGGGATCCCATGGGCACCATGGGAGTCTGCAATTATGGGGGCCTGGCATGCTCTCCCCAGCCACATGCGACCGCGAGTGACACCAGCAGTGTCAGGCTTGCTGTATCTGTCCCCTCCTCTGGCTACTGGAAATGTCTCTTCAGGCCACATGCCTCAGCATTCTGGCATCACTTATTTGATACGTCATTAGACTACTCATACATCCTGCATATAGACAACAGGCAAACTCTGAACACGCTTGAAAACCATAGGTATGAAAGAAAAGGTGAAACACTCAGTGCTCAAATAATTATAGGTATTTAATATTGAGAGATTCTCAAGGACTCCTTCAGTGCATCTTATTAAAACTCACTCCAGGGATTTGCAAAGGCCGCTCTGAAGGCTGTTAGTAGAGTTCCCTTTCCTCACGCTGACATTCCTGCCTTCTACTCAGTACCTGCAGGGGGAGCATTAATGCTTTCAGTTTTGGTAAGCAGAGGCAGCAGCTGGAAAGGCAAGGCAGTGTGTAATTATCGTTCAGTAAGAAACTGAAAACATAGAGCCACAGGAGAGGAAGAGGAGAAGATGTACTCTTAGGTCCCTTTTCTGCTTCTGTGATCCAGGGACGGCCAGGGAAGGAAGGAAGGGATACTCACAGAGGGCAGCGTCTGAGTTTGCAGCACGATGAGATCGCAGTCCCTACCTTCCTTCTAAGCACTGAATGGGAGAGAGAGGCAGTATGGGAGTGATTTCAGACTCTTCACCCTGAAAATGCTAAGCTCTTTCTCTCCTTTCTACCTGTGCAACGAAACTAGTGCTTTCACATGGGTTTCCAAACCTGCATTTCCAAAACAGACAATTTTTCCTGGAATTACACATTTCCTTTCAAATTCATTCCCTTCCTCGTACTTCATTTATTTTCAAGAAATCTCTGCAGGTTTCAAAGTATAACCAGGAAATGTGAAAAGGCAGTATTTCATTTCCATAAGCCAACACTATTCTCCTTAGCTGACTAGAGGTGTTGCCTTTGCAAATTATATGAGAAGAACTGAACTTCATCCAGTCTCATATCTTTTCTATCACCTTCAATATCTTTGCAGCGTTTTGAAGCTGATATCTTATCTTCATAAGAATATGAAAACTACTCAGCTTGTGGTAGGCATTAGATGTGAAAAGCAATTATTCACAGTCCTAAATGTACTGCACGTCACTGCACAGATCGGACTCTCAGATAATAATAATGTATAATACTGTCACTCAGTATCTGAGACAAATTCTAGACAGCAACTCTAATTTCAGAAAAGGACAATCATCTCTTCCTTGTGTAGATGGCATACAAATTCAGTCCTGGGTATATTGTTTGTAGGCTGCACAAGTACACAGAATTCTAGTAATCATTATCTGCTCCACGCTAAGTATATAGAGTATGATTTTCACTGTATGTATCATACCAACATGGTGAAGCCTTCTCGGCTAAAAAAAGGATCACTCCAACTATCTCGATGGACTTCCTTTACAGCACAGAACCAAGGACCTTGCCCAGGCCACAAAGGGGTAAATTTCAACACCTCACCATCAAGCAAACTCAGATATTGCTGCCTCCTGGCAGAAGCTGAGGTTACAAACATGCCACTTACATTAATGGATGTCCTAATGCTTGAATTACACAGTCAAAGCTGAAGGTGCTGCCCTTCTTCATTTCTTTGCTCTTGGCAGCAGTCAGGCGGAACCACCCTCCATCAGCCCTATCCTGTTCTGTTTGGACAGGAGCAGTGTGACACCTCTCATGCGTAGTCCCAGGGAAACATGGTGTTGACAGAGCTCAACAGACTTAGAATGATACATTAAACATAATTAGCAATTTTCTGCAAATGCCCATTGCTCACTACTGAGAAATGGTCCCACAGGGTAGCCCACAGATGTTGCTGTAGAATGAAAAGGAAAGCAAGACACACAGCACCTATTCATACCTCATTTCCTTGCTGCTTTCTTCCCTTGGCCTACCTCCTCTGCTCAGTGTTGTGAATCTGACAGCCTGCTGTTCTGCTTCAGCTCATTGCTTGGCTCTTTCAACCCAGCTCTTTGTCTCAGAGCCAGCGAGGTGGTGGTTTCTGTCATCTCCTTCTGCTGCCTCCTGTACTCTGGGAGTGCTAAGGATTTCCCTCATCACTGCTCCAGGGTCTGTGGTCAAAGAGCTCAAAATGTAATCCAGAAAACGTCCTGCTCAGCTTTCAGTCCCCAGTGCAAATCAAATGAAACTTCAGGCAACAGATCCAGGGGCAAGTACAACACGATTCCCTGTTTTGTGAGACACATGATTCGCGACCAACACATGATCCCTGTTCTGTGAGACAGCCCTCTCCCATGTCTCCGTGCCTCTTTCTGAAGAGTAATTGCCACGATCTCAGATCAATGAAGGAAAGCAGCAGCACGCAGGGATCACCAGCAAGGACAGACTGCTCCCATGGACACCAGGCAATATCACAGCTACTGCATCCCTCAAACAAGATGATGATGAGGTTCAAGAGCGTGAGGGCACTGGACTCAATACCAGAACAGAGAATTTTCTTGGCTCAGTGAGGGTTTCAGCACAGATTTTTACAGAATAAAGTCAGTAACAAGAGACAACTCCCAGGTGAAGCTAGCCCAGACAGCTCAATGTGTTCTAACTGCCTCCTGTCTTACTCATGTTATAACCAACATAAGTCTTCATGTTGAGCACACTTGTGAGATCTCTCAGCAAAGATGACAAAGGTGGGATATGACTGAGAAGAGTTTTTAAGTTTCAGAACTGCTGATTTCATAGGGTCAAGACACAGACAACTTTAAGGAAGTCCATATGTGGTATTCTCCTGGCTGTGGGAGGTTGGTTGCAGGAGAAAAGAGACCTAACATCTATAAAGTCCTGTCCAAGCAGGATTTTATAAAGAATAATTCTAACAACATGGCTAAGCTCGTGAGGAAATATATCAGTGGACCTTACATTGAGGTAACTAAAAGATAAACTCCTGGCTCCAGAAGATGGGACTGCAAGACACAGTGTAAGCAAAGTACCCTTTGAACTCCGCAGAATATATCCAATAGGCAAGGAAAAGTTAATTCAATCTCCCAGTGTTGCTTCACACTTTTGTATTTCTTAGATAGAACATCACTTAGGCAGGAATGTTTTAGGCAAAGAAGTCTCAAAACATCTTCTAGAACACCAGTTGCTCAAGCAGCAAAGGAGATTCAGAGTAAAGAAATACTCATGTGTGCAGATCTATAGACAGAAGCAATGGCTAAAACTTTTAAATGCATGAATGTTTGTATTTCTTGCCAATGCAGAAGGCAGAAGTAACTTGCCATCTTTATCAGGTATCAGTGAATTTAGTCAGCATATTTAAGAACCTGACAAATTTTTAAATGATATTGCTAAGTGTGGACAAAAACACTTAAAAAAATAACAGAAATCTTGCACCAGAATTAATGTGTAAACAGAAGTGCTAGTTCAAGATCTTTCTACACATTTTTAGCTATTTCTACAGCTTCATCTGCATGTTAGCGTGCAGACATAAGCACAGATCTGTTACATAGTTATTAAAATTCATACATTAATAAATCTAAATGCTTTGTTAAGTAGCTTGTTGTATGCTCAGCGCCTCAATAAGTGGCACACAGACAGAAGGGCTTGAACTGGATACGGTTTCATGACAATCCTGTTCTGCTTCTGTATCAGCACTTCCCTTGAGTCTGCTCTGTTGTAGCTGTCTCATTATCATTTGAAAATAGAAGATATCTAATATATGAGAATAGAGAATTACAGAATCATCTAGGTTGGGAAACACTTTCAATATCAAGTCCTATCATTAATCTCATCTACTGAGTCCCACCACTACACCATGTCCCTGAATGCCACATCCACACATCTCTTACATACCTCCTCGGCCAGAAATTCTCCCAGGCTATTAAAAGCCTTTTCTATACTTCGTTTTGCCCACATTTTGCCCACCATTCATTCATATCGTGCTCCCTCACACACCACAGTTTCTTAAGGACACCACCTTCCCTCACACTTGCAGTATTTCTTACAACAGCTTCAAACATTTGAACAAACATCTGAGCTGTAGATGAGGACAACTTGGGAAACTACACTCTAGTCAGCTTGGGAAGATCGTGGAGCAAATCCTCCTGGAAGCTATTGCCACATACATTAAGAAAAAGGTAACTGGGAGACATCAGCACAGGTATATGAAGGCTGAATCCTTCCTCATGAACCTGATAGATTTCTGTGATGAGATCACTGGTTCACTGGGTGAGGAGAGAAAGGGGAAGGTTGCTTATCTCAATTTCAACAAGATTTTTCACACTGTCTCCAAAACATCCTCACAGACAAAACGATGAAGTATAGGCGAAATAAATGGATACTGAGCTGGACTGAAAACTGCCTGAACTTCCAGTCACTGGTGATGTAGCCCCCGGGATGATATTAGGGACACTTTATGAGTGACCTAAATGACTGGACAGATTGCACCCTCAGTTGATAGCAGTTTGGTAGAGAAGTACCTAGGGATCCTGATGGACACCAAGCTGAACACGAGCCATCAATGTGCTCTTGCTGCAGAAAAGGCTAACTGCCTCCTAAGCTGCATTAGGAATGTTCCGTTCAGGTGGAGGGTGACGACCACTGCCCTCTTCTCAGTGCTGATGGGGCCACACCTAGAGCACTGGGTCCAATTCTAAGCTTCCCATATGAGAGACACATAGATCTATTAAAGATAGTCCAGTGAATGATGAAGGGCTGGAGCATCCCTCACTGGAGCAAAATAATTGAGATAGCTGAGGACATGAGGCTCAGGGAGGACCTTATCAAAGTATGTAAACACCTGACAGGAGAAAGAAGATGCAGCCAGACTCTTCTTAGTGATTTCCAGTGAAAGGACAAGAGGAAATAGACAGAAATTGAAATACAGAAAATTCAGTTTAAATATAAGAAAAAGAGGCGTGTGGGTTTTTTTTGTTTGTTTGTTTTTTACCAGTATGGAGAACTTAACACTGGAACACATTGCCCAGAGAGGCTGTGATGCCTCCATCCACAGATATTCTGGACTGGACACAGTCCTGAACAACCTGCTCCAGTTGACCCATCCTGAAGCAGCAGATGGGACTGGATGGTCCAACCTCAACTATCCTATGATTCTGTGATAATCAAGAGGTTATTGTCTTTTTGCCAGTAATGGCATATACTGGAGGAACAGAAGAAAGCATTAAATCAGGAATACATTATCAAATCACAGTTTCATGCGAGCCTAGAAGAAGCCCAAGTCTGAGCTGCAGGGAACACTGACAGCGAGGCCCTCAGTATTTTCATAAACAAAGCCCTTGGGCAGCTGTTTACAGCTCTCAACATCTGTGTCTCCAGCTTCGCAGTACCAAAGAAGAGGCTCCTTCTTTCCTCCATGCACCAAGTTATTTTTCCTTAGAGAATTAGCAGTTGGTTTTACGATGAAATTGAAAAATACGAGTAATTTTGAAGCTGTGTATGTAGAGGCAACTGAAGGATCCAGACATGAAAGGAAGCATAAGTAAACGCCAGGCACTCAAACAAGTCCAGAGTTGGTCCAACTACATAAAAAGGTAGGCTCAGTAGTAACCAGGGAGTATTTCAGTACTGAAGAACAAAGAAAGGTATAGACTGCTGGAGAACCAAGGGTGTCTGATACATTAAGTGACCACCCACAACCACGTTATCTTTATTTAATGAAAGGAAGTGAATTTTCTTTTTTTGCCTGCTAGGGTGACCTTTTTTAAAGCATCATTATACTGTGCTAAGCAGCCCTCATGCTGCATCATACCCAACTCCCTCAGTCATTTCACACAGCACTTACTATCTTTGCTCCAGCCTTTTTTAGCTATGTAAAATATGCCAGTGAAGCGTCCCTGCTGGTTCTTACCAGCTGGTTTGTGCCATGCTCATTGCATTATGAGCATCTTGCACTGATCGGTTTAATAAGGGTACAGAACAAATTCACACAGAAGCTCTTTCAACTTGCTGGTCCTGCCTATGCAATCTCCAGACATCGAGGTTTTTTACAAATATTGGCTTTTTTACAGCGAACACCTCCACCTTTTTTTTTTTTTTTTAATTACTCTCTGGGATCCAGAGAAGAACAGAATCTGGGCAGGGCCTGTGCAGAAGGATCCAATCCTGTGAACACTTTCTTAGAGACCAAGGCCAAGAAGGAATGGAAAATGGAGCTACCATCTTCCAGAGGCAAACAAGACTGCAAAGGCACCTACCATTTGAGGGTACTTCTGCAACATGGTCCGAGACTCACTTGTTGTTTCCTTCACTTATGGATTGCATGTGCATGATAGATCTTATCTTCACTAGCATACAGATTTCAGCTCTCAGGAGAGCAATTTTATTGATTGCTTTTTTTTTTTTTTTTTTTTTTTTGCTATTAACGCTCTACAGCCTTCCTCTGCATGTCTGAGAAATGAAGACTAGATATGACACAGGTAGTCTGAGCTAACAGTATATCACGTTTCTCCAGGCAATCTAATAAAAGATATTACCTCTTACTAAAAACTGAACTTCTTCATGTCTTCAGAAGACCATAGGGTAAAAAAAACAACAAACGAAATGAATGAAGCCCTCTACAACTGTTTGAAAAAAAACCACAGTAGCTAATGACATTTCTGTGAGTTAAAAGCCTGATAACAACAATGCTGATCACTGAAGTAAGATTGAGGTGTATACGTGCTGGTTACTCTGAGATTTTATTAAGTATTCAAAAGAAAGTTTAATTTTAGGGAGTTACTTTATGCTATGCATTGCTGCAGGCCTACCCATGATGTACGATTACATTAGGCAGCATTATCTTGTAACGTATTGCTGCTGCTGCTGTTGAGAAACTGTGAGGAGATGTGCTAGTAACACCTCCACACAACTTAGCAGTTATTAACAAATCACTGAGGGATAATAATAAGAGGACTTATTAAAGATACCCACAACCAGAAATGTGCTCACCTCTTGTATCTGTGCCAAAATTGCTAAAATATCTTGACAACAATGTGTCCTTAGTAATGGACAACACTACCAGCTACAGGGAGCACCTCGAAGGTGTTCACAACATTTGCAAGTATTGTCAGAAAGTTTCACAAGAGCATCCACGTCTGGAACCTCAGATTTCTCCAGCAAAGCTGAGGCTTCCCAAGACGATGATTTTGCTATGCTAGGCAATGAGATACAGACCAGAGTAAGGGTCTTACCTGTCTCTGAGGACCAGTAGGTTCAGATTCTCGTCTCCTTTGTCGGATAGCTGGTGCTGAGTGTAGGGGGGAGTGGGCTGGACTTCCTGTCTGCTGTTCATGTTTACTGTCAGATACTGTTTGAGAAGGTCCTTCATGTCTGTGGGAACTGTCCTCCTCAGTCACAGGCTGCATACCCCGACTTCGCCCATCATGAGTCTTCGGCCTGACTGCAGCGTCTGCCCCCAAGCGCCTTCTCTCCTCACCATCTTCAATAGGTCTTAGCTCCTCAGGCTCCTCATCTGTGGTGCCAGAGGTGCTTGGCTCAGCACCTGGGTGAAAGTCCTTCAGCTCTGTCTCCTTATCAATGATAACCCACTCCTTGCTATCAAAGTCCTCCTCCTCCGCAAGCGGCACTGAGCGGAAAGCATTGCTGAGGGCTTCATGTTCCACTGAAGCAGACACATCCATCCGACCACTTGCCTGCCGGTCAGCCTGGCCAGTGTCAATGGACAGCATCTGGGCTGGCTGGGAGGAGCACACAAGCCGTGATGGTGAGCCAGGCAGATCCATTCGTGATCTAAAGACAGAACACGAAGCCATTAAAAATACATCATGTTTGTGGTTAAAGTTAGAGAGCATATGAGCTGAGAAAAAACTCGATAGCTCTCACTCCCTTCTTAGCGTACTTTAGAAAGATGGGCTTAGGCAAAAACATTTGTTTCGAACCTACAGTAGCAGAGAGGCACTCCTCCTAAAGTAATTCTGTATGATAGCCACCAATTTCATCAACTCTCTTCCTTATAGCTGACAAGATTCCAACTAGTTTTCCTCCACAACACCAAAATACTCCTTCCCCATTAGAAATTCCTACTGGTTTGTGAAAAAAAAAAATAAAAATCTTAAATCTACTGTCTGACAGTGTCATTGCTGGGCTCCTATACCCCTTCAGTTGCACTGTGCTCTCTAAGGTGGCCACTGAGGTCTCTGTGGTGGCTATGCGAGCTCTTTGAAGACAGCAGGAAAATCTCACTGAAACGTTACAAAGCGTAGGCGACCTCAAAATAATTTGGAGGAGCAGGAAGGAAACATGTCACATATGCATTGACAAAGGGCAGTATAATGTTCAGTGACTCACAATCTAAATAGCATCAACTTATGCAGCCATGCAGAAATACCTTTCAAACAAGCCCTGGAAGCTCCCTGTGCCCCGACAGCCTTGGTATTATCTCAGCTGGAAAAGCCAGAGGCACTTCTGTCTTTCTGTTCCACAGTGTTATGGTCCATGCTTCTCATTTGGCCCGCACCTGCTGCTTCCTTTCCCTCCCTATTCAGTTCTGACTACTGCAGAGGCTGGCAGCTTGTTGCACAGTCACAATGTCTGATGCCCAGAACAAGACACTTGCAGTGTTTTTTTTACAAAGTGATTTCAACAAGGACCGTACAGAAGCCTTGTGCGCTCTTCTGGGGAAAAATCTTCAAGGGAAAACACAAAGTTGACTGACCACAGAGCTGGGTGTCTCTGGCACAGTGAAAGGTCAGAGATAAGACGGAAGGAATTACAAATCAAAATGAGCAATTTTTGATGAAGAAAGAGGAATCAGGGAAGGTGGTGAATCAAGGGCTGATATAGAGAATGAAGTATGTGAAAACAAAGATCTCAGCATAAACCACCTGATGGATCTGAAAGAATAAGGTTGCTTTTGTTAAATACTTAAAAACAAGGTATATTACTGTGAACAGCGAAGACTTAGACAAGGTAAGACTGAACAGTAGCCCTCTCACACTGCATGCGCGTCAAAAATTGCATATTCATGAGCTCTTATTAAAAAAAAAGAAAAAAAAAAGAAGCTGATGGGATTTAATCAATGTCTCTTTCCTTTCTCCAGCAGAGGAGAGACTCCTAGAGTGAAAGAGTTTACTCCAGGAATCCAGAGGAAGTGCTGCGAGTCATGTCTCTACTGTGAAAAGGAGAGAGAAGAATAAATAGAAGACTGTGTGGCAGAGAGGGGCAATACTTGCACCATGCTGAGGGAAGCTACTTGGAAGATGACAAAAAGATTTTTGTTTTAAAAATATGGGCTGAGGAAAGAGGACAGCAGAAAGGGATGCCTCCTGGGTATTACACATTTCCTACACTAAGACAGCTTGATGCTGAAAAGATAGGGAGGAACAGAAGAAATATGAGAAGGAGTTAAAACCTTTCAGTGAATGTACAAGAGTTGTGCTGCTGACAACTGCTATAAATGGCTTTTTTCCCCTTCTTATTTTAAAGAGGACAAGAAAAGAAAGAAGTTAACCAGAACCAAGATTTGCTTTTCAATCTCCAAATTATTAATAACACACACAATCATTTCTGAAATACAGACAAGTATTACAGCTTCCTCCACCCATGCAGAATAAACCACTACCTAACAAACTGGAGGTAGTACTAGGGGCTCATCCTCTCTCTAGTTCATTTAGGTCCTTCCTCATTTCCAGCCCGTGCCTCCCTGTGACTCTTCCTAGCTGAACTCTGCTAGATTTTCTCTGACAGAGAAGAAGGCTTGTCTCTTCTCTACCCGTTTTACAGGGGTCATTTTGTCAGTAAGATCTGTAACCACAGTCCATGTCCTGACTTTCAATTGTAGAGGAAGAGGAAGTAATAAAGAGTATGAAGAGGGTTATCAGCATCAGAGGTCTATATCTCATAACTTGCATTCCTCACCACACAATACTTTAAACAGCTTATTTTAATTATTTTTATTATTCTGTGCTTCTTGGACATTTCTTTACTGTGGATCTGAGATAAGTACTCCTACAAGCCTCAAAATCAAGCTCTGCATTCTGGATGCAATGCATACTTTGCAAAAGCAAACAAATGCAACATTATATGCTGAAAATGATGAGGATGATGACTATTATTGTTGAAAAATAATCCTCATAGAATCATTTGAGTTGGAAGGGATCCTTGAAGGCCATCTAGTCCAGCTCCCCTGCAATGAACAGGGACACCTACGGCTCCATCAGGTGCTCAGAGCCCCATCCAGCCTGACCTCGGATGTCTCCAGGGATGGGGCTTGCACCACAACTCTGGGCAAATGAAATAATGAAACTCACCAGATGAGAATCTGTCAGCTAGCTCTTAAAATACATGCATCTCCATATGTATCCTTACTAGATCCATTCTTCCCTCCCACCTAAGGTCAGCAAAAAGATTTAGGACTATTAACTTCATCTCTGATCTAATACTTTGCTTTTTCTCCAACAAATGCCCCACTCTTTACCTGTGGAATTATTCCCGCTCAGGAACCCTTCCCACTAACAGGCCTTATTAACAGACAAGATCATCCCATCACAAAGGTTGCAAAGCCCACAGGCACTCCTGTGCACTCCTCCACCTAGAAAGGACCTTTCAGTGCCCATTTATCTAATGATCAGGTTGGCCTCAACAGTCAATAGAGGCACTGCTACAAGTAGCAGGAGGTTACAGAGGGTAAGCAAACCTTCTTTCATGTAGATCTGCTTTGCCATCAGCTGTAGAGAGGCGTTCTGACTCAGGGCTGTTCACACGGCGATACCGTAGGGAGCGCGCTTGCGCGGTGGGGGACTCTGGAGGCACACGGACAGGGGAGCTGGGACAGACCCCATTTCTCTGGTCTTCTTCCACCATGCACTGAGTCTGCAGGAATAAACACAGAACGTTGAAAACCAATCACAGACTTTGATTTCCCATCCTTCCCATCCCACACTGTTGCTCTGTGCATTCTTCCAGGACACAGTTTCAGCTACAGAAACAACCTATGAAGTAACACGAGGGCCCACACGCCCCGGCAATTATCCAGTATTAAAACAAGGAATGGATTTTAAATCAATTCAAATATTTAAACACCTCTACAAGATGGCCTTTGCCTTTCAGTTACCCTGGAATTATCATGGACTAAACTACTGCAAACACAAATTCTGTTAATCTATTTGTCCAAGAGCCAAAGCAAACTTGTACAAAATCTACATTTTTGCTTATATCATGCATCATATTGAGCGTACCTACTTCTACTTTGGATGGACATGATATGACTAAGTCAATTTCAAGCATGGTGACAAATGTCTTTGGGGAGGGAACAAAATACTGGGAAAACAAGCAACTTGGCAAGATCCAAGAGCAGAGAACTGGGAGAAAGTGCAAGAGAGAAAGAAAAAACTCCTGGGAAAACAAACAAACAAAAAACCAACAAAGAATAAGAACTTTGATCCAACAGTGAAAGAAGAACCTTTCTCTGTGACAACGAGCAAGGAAACTACCCTTAGCAGAGAAATGGGACAGCAGATTTGAACCATGTGAACAGAGAAAAACAATTCTCCTTAGTACATCCTGGGAAAGTACTGGAAAGAACAAAAGACAGCAAGATTTATTCACTGCCTGAAAACAAAGAGCCGGACAGGGAGAGCGACAGCTAATTCTAGTTCCACAAAACTGGAAAACAAAGGATGTTGAAGCTGGGAATAGAAAGGCGTTTTACAAACCAGCTGCCTATGTCATTCAGAAAGACACACAGTATGCCTGAGATTGCAAGGAGAGGTGAAGCTTCATCTCTACAGAACAAATCTGCAGCCTCTTTTATTTCTCCTTGTGGTGATTGTGACTTCAATGAAAACTGACTCCTTATCAGAGAACAATCAAAGCAAAGAGAACAGCCCTAGCAGAGAGAAAGGACAGGCAAGAGTCAGACTAAAGATAACCCTTGCTGACAAAGGTCAGACTTCTGCTTTGGAAAGCATAATGTCCTGGGCTCTCTTTTATTGACTGCTGTGTATCCACTGAGCTTGTCAGAACTGAAGCACTCATTGCCATGCTGACTCCTCTGAACTGCTCTGCCAGTAAACTGATAAGAAATAGCACAGCCCTTAGCAGGAGAGTCACCTGGTCATGCTGTGGATCTTGTAAAAACCTCTCACCTCTCCTGCCTCTAGTTGCTGTTATGACAGCCTTGTGAATGCTAGCACTGAGTACCTAGACATAAGATACAACTAGCATGAGGAAAGGACAGTTAGGACTCCCCTGCACGCATCTTGGTCTGACTGAAGAGCATCAAGGCACCTGGTGGCTCTAAGGAACAAAAGAACAGACAGGAATTACCAGAATTTCTGTGAAATATTTTTTTGTTTTGTTTTTGTAACTTGTGGAAAAAGAAAGGCCGCGCTCTATCAAGCTTTTCTTATTCCATGTGCCTTCAGATGAGAACTCCTGCAAATACACACACGCAATTTACCAGAGACAGATGAAGAAGTGATTTGAACTTAATTTATAATTCTCAGTATTGAGGAACTCTTCAGGTAATGTTTCATACCAATAACATGTTGATCCAAATTGGATGCACTGGAAAACATTCAGTAAGTTAGGTGAGAGGCTTTCTGGTCTTAAAATAATCTTTCCTAATAAGATTCAGGATAGCATAGACATCCGTGGGAAGAACTGAAGAAAGGACTAACTTTGTGTCTGTGTATAGACTGAAGTAAATTCTGATCAGACCCAGCAGGCTGGTAGCTTTACCATATAATTTAATGCTAGTCTGCCAATATTTGTCTGCTAACAGTTTGCCTGCCAATGCAGGTTTCTCTGGTGACAGATTTTGTTTGTATTTGGTGTCATTCCATGTGATATTCTGATTTTGAAATAAGAATTGAGATCTACACAACAAGTGCTAGTTTACTTACAACATGTAAATTCATCTAATAAATAAATGAACTGATAAACCCTCAAATAACACTTACAATGAATTCATCATCCAGTCACTTCTACAAGAAAGAATTGAAAAAATAGCTTAAGGATTATAAGGAAAACTAACTGCAGTGTACATGTAATGTAGGCTACAAAGCCTAACACGACCTTGGAATGCAAAAATACAAAAATATTAAGTAATGAGTCTGCTTTCCCTTAACAAGCATGAACCCATATGCCATTCATAGACTGTGCTACTCCTTAGAAGGGACAGTTAAACAACTGGAAGACAGATTCAACCAGTGATGAATTAAGATCTAGGACAAGAAAGAGCCTCAGATCGAATTTATTTGCCCGAGAAATGGGGAAAATTTTGGCTTATAATTTCCAAAAATGGGGTATTTCTAATACCGTATCAGCTACTCAAGGACTAGAACACCACTGCCTGAAGTACCAAGATGCTACATCACGATGTAGTGGTTACATGAATGATTCACTTTAGCATTATTGGGTTCACAACATATTTTGCATAAAGATCCAAATTAATCCCAATGGCTTCCACTCTGAAAAAGCTGTTGTTTCCCATTTCCACATAGAACTTCCTGGTGCTGTTTGTTCTGTACTGTGTAGGATGTTACAGCAGTGGATCCAGGTTGCTTATAGCAGTCTGTGAATTCACTGCCCTGAGACCAGAAGCCACAAGAAATAAACATATGCTCTTTACTTTGCTGATGCTGATCCTGAGTTTGTTGCGATTCACATCTGTCTCTTCCCAAACTTCAGCCTCATTGAAAGCAGCGTTTGGTGTCTGGCCAAGACCTTCTGCTGGCCGGCCTGACAGGATGGGAGGAGCATTCTCTTGATCACTCAGATGTTCACCCTGTAGGACATCCTCGGTGTTCTCACGAAGCAAATCTCCTGGTACTGGAGTGACATTAACCACCCTATGGAAAAAACAAGAAAGGTAATAGTAATAGTAATTAAAGAATGTGGTCTATCACACTGCTCCACAGAAATTCCTTAGCAGTTTTTAATGTATTTCTGGTTAAAAAAAAAAACCCAGATATTACAATATGAAACAGATCAGAAAGATTCCAGCTAGTATACAGTCACAAAGACAATGGAATGGATGTGTGAAAGCATTTGGGGACGTTCAATTCCCAGGCTACAAACTTCTTCAGAAGTTCAGGAGTGCACATTACACAGTACTTAGCTTAAAAACCACCCATCTTTCCATGAGACAATGAGGCTTAATAGGCTTTATAGTTTCTATCCTCAGTAATATTATTATGGATTCTTACTCCTTCAAAAGCACCAGAACAGACCACAGCTCACCGTCTGGACTGACTTCCAACTCAAAGCAACAAGTTTCACGTACTGCTGCACCAGCAAATGAAAAACCCTGTGGGGGTTGGGGAACCACGCAGTAGGCACAGGCAGCACGCACTCTGATGAGTTCAGCTCTACACCAGAAACCCATTCCACAGCAGGGCAAGTGCCTTTCTGTAAGCACTTTTAGAGAAGCTCCAGCTGTGTGTGTGTCATACAATATGGCATACAGGTTCCATTAATCCCAGTCAAAGGCATTCCTGAATGTAACTTAAACCGACAGACTCATCCAAAGTAGAAAATGTGTTTTCTACTAATACGCCTGAAGTCAAATCATGTCACATAGTCCCTACCTTCCAGGATCACAACAGCCTTTGAATCTTTCAGTAATGAACTTGTTAGCGAGCACGCCCACAGTCTGACTGCCATGACTGCAGTACTCACCCAAACATGGCTGCTGTTTGCCTGGTGTTTTGCTGTGGTGGAGTAGAAGTGCTAGTGGACAACAAGATATCCGTACCAGCCTTCTCCCAGTCAAAAGCTTCATTTTCAGTGATGCCTCTTTCTTTCATACTGTTCTCAAACACGGACATGATTAGCTGGAATAAATTTACAGAAACAATTTATTCTAAGAATAAGTTGGCAGAGAGAAGCTTTCATACAAAAAAAGATAATGAACTATGATGATGAGGATCAAGTGCATCTTGAGTCTCCATCTTGCCTCTAGAAGGTACCAAGAAATGAAAAGCAAATGTCACAAAATCACACTAGCTGTTTCCTAGGCTGCTTTTGGCTTGGTAACTGAAATTTCTTTAAATCTACCACAGTGGCACATGTAATTTTGACACTGATCTGGCTGAGCCTTGTCGTTGGTTGGTTACTCTAAATATAAAGCCTTAATTTCAGCTCGGTGTTCCTGTAGACTGGACATATGAAAAATGGTACTTATGATACACAGAGTTCAAGACCCACCCAGAGTTCAGAAGAAACTGACACAACAGCAAAGCTCCAGTTCCAGAATGCAGACTTGCTGCAGTGTCTGGCTTAAATACAGCTTAGGCAGGAGCTCAGTGATACGCTTATGCACAGTGGCGACAGCCACACTGGGCTGCAGAAAACAAACAAGCAAACTGTGAAAGTGCCTAAATTATTTTCTTTAAAAGACTGCAGGTACAAATTAACATGCTCACATGCTTTATGCTTGTTCACTTCTGAGAACCGATTTCTTCAGGAGAAAAATGAAGCTACTGGCAAAGTGTTCTGTGCAGCAATGCATTCCCAGGGAAATATGATGTCAACGCTAGGACTTGAATAAATGTTACCATAGATTAAATACCTATTTCTTCACATTTCAATTCTAGTTGTTTTTAGCAGCATGATCAGAAAACATTCTGCATGAAGGCAATGAGAATTTGCCATGTCCTACTACCTTTGGCTCACTGTAAAAAAAAAAAGTCCTATCTGCAGCTTTCAGTTAAGTCATCTTTTTCCTTTGTGGCCCAGAAGCAAATGATCACTGTAGCTCTACTCCTGCAGTGGCACTGCATTTTGAGAAAGAGAATTCTCAGAGCTGTCAGACCAAGGGACAGGTAACACCTCTCTAGAGAGAAGAGACAGACTGGATGTGACACGGCAGATGTAGCAGCTCCTTTGCTCAGAGAGGGATTTTAATGTTGTGACAGTTAAATATGATAGGATTGCATTTCTGTTAGCCTCATCTCATCATACTTCCTTTCACCTTTGATAGAAACAGGATTTGTGCTGCTACTGTTGACATGGAACTTGCTCAGAACTGAATGTAAGCAAATAAAGAGTCATTCTTGCTTTTTAGTAAATGCATTTCTGGTATTTAGTAACCTTGGACATCTTCTCATGAATTTGCCCCATTACTTATTGAATACATAAGCTTCTGAACTATACATATCTTATGGAAAGAATTCACCAATGACGTGAACTATTTGTTTTGCTCATTTAAATTTGCCACCTGCTAACTTCATATGGCAGTTTCTCATTTTCATGTTAGAAAAAGCAGAAAACAATTATTTGCAGTTCTACTTTTGATTTTAAAGATGTCATGTATGTGTCAGTCCTCTCATTTGCAGAATGTGCTGTCCTAGTCTACTTAATCTTTCTGTATGTAGAAGTCAATATATCTGTAGCTTCCTTGTTACTCCCTCCCCCCTACACTTTCCCTGATTTCAATTTATCCTTGTTATGATTCAGGTATGGAAGTATAAACAGTACTTAAGAAATATGCATCACACAGATTCACGTGTTTATCTTCTAATAGTACTTGAAATTATCCTTATGGTTTTGTTTGCTTTCTGAGTGTTACTGAGCACTGAATATAAGCTCTCCCAGAATAACCTATTCTAATGCCAAGATGAAGCCCGTCACAGAGTTTAGATTCACATTCCTTTTCTATATACACAGTATGAGACATTTACCTACACTGAATTTCATCTGCTATTTTCTTCCCCATTCATTTCCATTAAGTCAACAGTTTTTCTTTGTTATTTAGCACAACTTACTGGTATGCATAAGTGAAACTCATCACTTTGGTATTTACTCTCTTTTCCAAATGATTTTCTGACCATTTGGAAGAACTTGGTTCAAACTCAGGGCTCTGTTAATTACACCAGTACCCTCCTTTAAATAGCTTTTCACTTCTCACTTGTTAACTATCTGTTTATTCATCTGAGAAGCTTCCCTGCTATTCCCAGTGAGCTTAGTTTGACTAGGAACCTAGCAAAGTCTCCCACTGTCTTTTAGAAATTACTATTAAAACATGATTTATAGAGCCTTTGCCCACAGGCTCAAAAACTCCTTCCAAGAACTCTACACATTAGCAGACAGACTGCCCTTATAAAAGCCATACTAACTAGCATTAGATTACTCTCGCTCATCTGTCCTCTAACCCTGGGGTCTTTACTACATTCCTGACTATTTGTGATGTACATGTCAGTGCCAGGGACAGGCATTTTTTGAAGCCACTTAAGAACTGGTACCACTTTTCTCACCTTCCACTGCTTTGATGCTGAAGCAGTCCGAAGTAAGAAATCACATGCTAAAAGCAGGAGTGAATTCTTATCATTTCCTTGCACCTTCAAGGCCTCAGCTGAGCCAGAACAATTTTTGTTACTTTCTGCTATAGCCTCTTCTGCTAAAAGTTGCAAATGACTTTGCAGGCTATTTGGGATTTTACAGGCATCTACTGCACTCCCAATAGTTTTGTTGATGTTTTTTTTTCCAATACTGGTTTCCTTAGCTGTCATTGTTCTAAAGCTATTCCATGGTCGTGCTGATCACTCTCAGCCTTCTCTAAACCTTTTCTATTCCTGAAGAAAGTTCAAAGCTTTATAAGCAGGAAAGTGGAGGACACAGCACAGTTTCAACACCAACCTCAAAAGAGGTGATTCTTTCACTATTTAGGATTGGTTTGGCTTCATCTTAAATACTGTATGCAGTTCTGGGCTCCACAATATGAAAAGGATGTTAAGGTCCTTGAAAGAGCTCAGAGGAAGGCAAGAAAGCTGCTAACAGAATGGGAAGGCATACCCTATGAAGAGAGGCTGAGGACATTCGGGTTGCCCAGTCTGGGGAAGAGGAGGCGAAGAGGTGACCTCACTGCTCCCTGCAGCTCCCCAAGGAAGGGAAGCAGAAGGAGATGCCAGGCTCTGCTCCTGGGAACCGATGGCAGAACAGGAACAGCACAGAGCTGCACCAGGGCAAGGTCAGACCGGGCAATAGGAAACATTTCTGTACCACGGGAGTGGTCAGACACCGTATCAGCCTCAATGATTGATGCCCCAGTCAGTGATCAAGAGGCTTATGGATAATGCTCTTACCAGTACGTTAACTTTTGGATAGGTCTGAAGCTATCCAAAGCAGTTGGACTTTATGATCTGTGTAGGTCCTTTCCAATGGAACCATTGTTTTCTTACCACTGCTTTCAGAAGTCATGCAAAGAGTTACTATATCTAGGGTTCTTCTGCCTGCGTGCAAGATACCACCAGGAATCAGAGTAGCTTCCACAGTCACTGCAAGCCTCCCACACTGAGTTTCTTTCTGCTAACCAGAAGGAAGATGACAAGTGATCCCTCAGTTACGCTGGATTTCAGATAAGGGGCGCAGCAAGAGCCTCAAGCAAGAGATGCTACATATACAGAAGGCTGAAATTCAACAGATTTGATTTGCAAGGGATTTCAGACAGTCCAATCCCTACTCAAAGTATTGCTAACCTTGTAATCAGATCCAGTTTCAAAGTCAGATCAGAGAGAAGTCAATAAAGAAAGTTACTTTTCCTGACTACTTCCACCTTTATTGTCAGACTTTCACCCCATCCTGGATGTTCTTATTTGAGGCAACTGCAAATTTAATTGTACCTTTCTCCAGTGTTTAGAGAAATATTTCCCTTTTGAACAGATGTATATATCTCAATCTGCAATGTGTATTTATCATACAGTCACAACAGACTGTATATAACAGAAGGACAGAAGGAGAGAGCAGCACTCTCTATCTGAGACTGGTCCTCTCCATGACCACAGAAGTTGTTTCCTACCTGAGGGCCTCTGCAGATGCTGTCCTTAGAGGTAGAGTCCATTTTCTCAGTTGGATCTAGCACTCTGCCAGGCTGTATGAAAAACATGGACAGTGGGAGAGGGCTCTCTGATGCTCTTTGCATATCTCAGATGACAGAGCTCTCCATCCCGAGGCTCCATCTTCAGCCAGGCCCAGCTAAAGGAGGGCAGAACTTCCCCAGAAAAAATCAGATGACAACATTTCCCTTCAAGATGAGAAAGGTTCCCTGGCTAGGTGCTAATATAGGAAGTGGTAAGAATTGTAGTAGTGCTGGGTGCATAAAAAGAGGATTTCGATCTTTGTGTGGGAGCAGTTGCCTAAGTGCATGGTCTGGAGGTGCAGACAGCACTCAGAGCTTGTAAGGGAAAAACAGAAGTGTGGTTAAGGCAAAGGGAGACAAACGTTGGCTAACACACAGAAAAAAAATATCACATAGGGACAAAGGTACAGGGAGAAAAATTACAGAACAAGAAGAATTCACATAGACAAAAAGCCACAAGTTAGGTTAAGGGGTGGTTGGAGGGAGAGAAGTACAGCTGTGAGGTAAGTAGTATAAGTTTCTCTTTCTTTTTTTAAACCCAGTAAAACCCAACAATATGGAGAAGGAATGGTATGGAAAAAAAAGGCAAAGATCACTGATATGAAGTATCCACATAGCCTTTCACCCCTAAAACATCATTTCTGTGATGATGATAAAAATCATCCATAAATAACAGATGCAGTTGCTTCTTCTTTCATGTGTGCTGCAGGATGGTGGTGAGGGCTGTAGGTATATTTTACCACCTTCCCCTTCCTGCTGGCATTTGCCTACATAGACAATTTCAGTTGCTGAGAGCAGCTAAGCTGAAGATAAAGACTGTAGACTTCATGGAATGAAAAACTGATAGCAAGGAGCACACAGCAGCAGTCAAGCCCCATGCATCTCTCTTCAGTTACAGAGGGTCAAGAAAAGAGG
>JAOWBP010001760.1:8489634-8506885 GCA_028571105.1 Tragopan temminckii | reverse complement strand
GCCTGCAGGATGAGCAACAGCGTTAGGGGGCTGCCACAAACCCCTGGGTGACGTTCACCCACAGGACGACACGCCTGCTGCCCGCTGGCACAGCCCTGCTCCTGGCCAGGCCCCTGTCCGTACCTGCAACTGCGATGGGGCTGGAGCTATGGGCCGGAGCGCTGCTGTTGGGCCCAACGTGGCACGCCAGGAGCTCGTGCTCCATGGGACTGTCAGGGAGGATGGAAATGGCACAGACGGTGCCACCCTCCTCCTGCGAAGCCCCGTAGGCGAAGGACTGTAAAGCGCTGCCGTTCCCACCGGAGATCCAGACGGCGTGGCCGGAGCTAGCGGGCAGCTCGCTCACCACGCACACCACCAGCCGCCGCCGCTGCCCCGACACCACCATGGTCAGCGGCGGGGCCAAGGTGGGCAGGGGGTCGGCAGCCCCGCCGGCTGCAAGGATGTAGGTTAAGGCTTTGCGCTGAGCCCGGCCTTCACAGCTAGGCTTGGTGGCCGCCAGCCCACTTCGTGCCCACCACCTCGACCCTTCCGCTGACTACTCACGGAGCAGGAGCAGAGCAGAGGCCAGCAGCATCCAGGGCACCTCCATGGCAGCAGCAGCAGTAGCACAGTGGTCGCTCAACCCCCAACCGTTACTGCCACCTGCTCCCAGCTGCTCTGAGCTGCACCTGGGGCAAGGCAGTGATGGGGAGGCGGGCACGAGGCAGAGACGGCCCCTGGCACGGGTGCCATCGCCCCGCTACTCTGCCATCCCAGTGCTGCCGGCCGGCCTCCCCCTCCCGCACACATGGTAGCGCCCTTCCTCCCCCGTGCTGCAGTGGTACGGCCACAGACAGCGCCATGATGGAGCCGGGCAGCGCTAGGACGGAGCAGATGGGGGACACAGGCCTCCCAGCCACCCTAGCCCCAGCCACCCCTTCTTCATTTGCTGAGCTGCTGCAGATGGTGCAGAGGGGCCAGGCCCCAGCCGGCGTGCGGTGCCCCAACGCCTCACCCACAAACGACAGCCCCACAGCCTCCCGCCTCCCGCGGCCACCCAAGCCCTGGGAGAGCCGGCCAGGCCGGCCCTGAGCTGCTCTGGTAGCCAGGAGGCCGCGCTGCCCCCCTGGATGTTCTTGGATCTCCCAGGAGGATGCAGCAAGGCTAGCCGCAGACAGAGCTTTAAATGGTGGGGTTTTTTTTTGCTTTTTTTTTTTTTTTTTTTTAAAGAAACATATAAAGAACTCTTAACAAGAAGTATAAAAATCTCCTCGGTGCCAACCAGATGAGGCTCATACAGAAGGAGGGGCCACAGCCACCGCTGGGGCTTGGGTACATAGTCTGCCCCAGGCCTGAGAACCTCCCTGTGGCTGTGCATCTCTACGACCTGAGGAGCGCTGGAGCCAAGGTAAGAGCCGGGCTGGAAAGCCATCTGCTTTCTTCTTTGGATCAAAATATTGAAATAAAAAATAAAATAATGACAAAAAAAGTGCAATGCACCGTCACTCCCAGCATTCACTTCATGCTGTTTGTGACCTATTCATCTTTGCAGCTGCTGCCAGCTCTCAGCTAACAAAAAACTCTCAGCACTTTCAAGCCACTGCCCTATAGGAACAGTGATCCTGCTTGATTTCCACACGCGTTGCAATAGCAATCTTTTACAACATGCGAACAAACACCGATGGGAGCGCATTTCTGCATGATGCGGCTTCACCCCATCACAACACAAACATGAAGTTAACCTTGTAACTGTTTGACAAATCTGAGACCTTAACCCTTGAAACCCAAAGGGGGCAAAGGCAGGACTAAGGTGTGCTTCCTCCCTCTCACTGCAGGATTACTGCTCCAGCGTGAGCCTTAGCTTGATGTTCATGGCTGCCAGCTCTGCCAAGAAGTACCGGAAGACGTGGGGCACTGGGATGACCTGGATGGTGTCCATCCTGCCACAGAGCATGCAGGAATACCTCCTGTTGCTTGCCACGGAGGAAGGTGGTGGGCGCTGGAGCAGAGGAGATAACATGCTGCCGCAGCTCGTGCAAACACAGGCTTCAGAGCCATCGGAGCAGCTGAACAGGCGGTCGTGCAGCAGGAAGGAGGTGCCATGAGCCAACAACGCATCACGCTCCATCTCACCAAAGCGAATCCCCCCTTCCACATTCCTCCCCTTGACGGGCTGGTTGGTGACGGAATCCCGGGGGCCCGTCGTCCTCACCTGGAACTTGTCGGACACCATGTGGCGCAGGCGCTGGTAGTACACGACTCCCACAAAGATGTCTGCCTCCAGCTCCACGCCGCTGATTCCACTGTACATCTTCTCTGTCCCAAAGAAGTTATAGCCCGCGCTCACCAAAGTCTCACCAAAGTACTTCAAGGCGGAGTTTTTCTCCGTGAAGGTGAAGGGAGTGGCATCGTAGTAGGCGCCGTGCAGTGCTGCTGACTTCCCTGCCATGCTCTCAATTAACATCCCGATGGTCATACGGGAGGGGAACCCATGGGGGTTGAAGAGGATGTCTGGAACCATCCCATTCTCCGTGAACGGCATGTCTTCAACAGGCCAGAGCTGACTCAGGATGCCCTTCTGCCCATGGCGGCTGGCAAATTTGTCTCCAACAGTTGGATTTCGAGGAACTCTCACAGTGATGCAAGCCTTCTTGAATTTCCCAGTGCCACGGTCATTACTGCACAGCTTGATGTTGTCTACAATGCCGACTTCTTTATTTCTGTGTAGGTGGAAAAACATTCACAGCAAAGGTATCAGATATGCTCATGACTTTGAGCTAGGAAATGAAGCAAAGAAACCAACCCACTTTTAAGTCTAATAAAGAGCTGGGGATTACCACATTTTTCAAAGGAAAATTTCAGGGAAATCAGACTACATAAGAATTAGAGCACAGCAGCCAAACAAAGGTATCACCCAAGTGCCATTTGTTTGCTGTTTCTACTGCTAGCAGCACAGCTGCAACTTCCATGTGATGAGGTAATGTGTCACCCATGATAATAAAGTCAAAATTATTTAAATCTGGTTCATTAGTACTACATCTGATCTGACATGCCAATCGTTTTCTTTCAAGGCAGCATTTTCCTACACAATAAATTAACAGTGCCCTGGTGGGATGCTAGCGTAAATGAACAGGTTCAGGACAAAGCTGAGAGGAAAGTTCAGGAGCAGAGAGCAGAGGCACAAGGGGAGCTGAGTGGGCCTTTGCCAACAGGTGTTCAGGGCTATGCTGATGTTTGAAGTCGAACCCTCAGCAGATGTTTCACATGCTGGATGTCTGTTGCACACTTAACTCCTGTCAGAGAGCTTGCAGCCAAACCCTCAAGGAATGAATAAATTTCGACCACATTACAACAGGGTTAGTTTTTTCTTTGTCCTCTGAAGTCTTTTCACTACTTGCAGAAGGCCTGCACTTAGGATTAGCTTCTGTTTTACAGCTATTCTTCTACTGTGCAACCACAGTATAGGCCATCCCCAAACAACAACAAAAACACTCAAAAATTGCTTCGTAAGCCTCTTCCCAGCTCCATGAAAGTTCTGAGTCAAAGCCTCTGCTCTCCACCCCTTCCAAGCCAAACTTAAGATCCAAGCAGTGTGCGCAGCACAGTTAAGAGTTAAGTACAGTTAAGTTAAGTAAGGAGAACTGCCCCTTCAGATTGCAGGGTCTCTGGGGAAACTCGGGGCATGAGTCAACACTGAAAGCAGGGAACCTCTCCCTAGGAACCTAAATAGTTACTTCATATAGAACCGTAATGAACAAATGCTGCAGAGTACACAGGTAAAATGGCTCTCTGGGTAAGGAACCTGAACTAAGGTGAGGCTGGCACAAAAGAGCTGGCAAACAGGAATATGGAGTAGGGAGCCAGAACAGGATCCACAAGTGGAAGGAGCATAAGGCTGAGCTGACAGCATCAAGTTCTGGCAATCCTCACTGTCACGTACTGAATCTCTCTGCTTGCTCTACAACCAGCAATCTCTCTGGTGCAGTTTCAATGCACTCCTTGTATAGTATTAACAGATAGCTTTCCCATAAGACTGGTTATTCTGTTATCCAATTAGCTTATCCAATAAGATAATTTGCTTTCTAAACATGAATAACAAAATAAGTATGATCCTCTCTCTATAAATGCTGCAGATAGGGCATGATGTTGTATTGACAACAGTTTCTGGCAAGAGACTGGTAAGTCTCTGGAGACCAAGTATCCAATTCAGTTAACACAATACTGCAGAAAATGACAGAGATGGGCAGAGGAACAATATTGGGGGAAAGCAAAACATTTCTGCAAGTTCTCTCTTTTTACCATTCCTAGCCTTATATCCTAGGATAAGTCAGATGCTGCAGCTCTTCAGCATACTGACTGATACCAAGCCACAAAACATGCATCAATTTCATGCTCCATAAACACACGGACACCTTAAGTGCTATGTGAGAAGAAAAGGCAACACCTGAAAGAGCAGCTGATCAGGGTCCACTACTCCATATGTCTGGAGACAAGAGGAACAAGCTGAACTTACTGGTAGTACACAGTGAAGGTCTCCCCTGTGTTAAGGTTCATATAGCTGTAGAACGGGTCCCCGGGCTGCAGGATGGAGCCAACAAAAGGCAGTCCATCAGCATCCAACTTCTCCTTAATGTTTGGGTCCCCAGGCCTGATACCAAATACTAAATTATCACCTCCCCTGCTAGCTTTAAGGGAAAGGTCAATGCTCTCCATCTTGATAACACTTCCGTAAGCAAACCCTCTCTCCCAAGAAGATTTGTTCACAATCTAAGAGAAAGAAAAAAAGGCTGTTAAAAACTTGTTAGTATCTTCAAAGAAAGCATTTCCATTCTGATCTGATGCACACCTTTTAACAACACCTTCCTACATTAAAAAGCCCAAAAACCTCCCAGTCAATCATCACTCCAACAGGCTCAGGTCTCCTCCAATCCCTTTTTTTTTTTTTTTTTTTTTTTTTCCTTTTTTAAAATCAGTCCTGGAAGCCCACAGCCTTGCACAAGGGAGGTCTGCTCTACTCTGACTACTCTGAGCATTACTGCAGAAGGTGCTTAACAGCTGAGCTCCTGTATCAATTCTAATGGAACTGACTAGCAAAAGCAGAAAAAGGGCTCTTCTCAACTGCATACCACCCTTCTTTACAATTGCCCATGCTAAATTCCTTTGCAGGACAGTGTAATTCCCTTTTTGGGTGGCTTACCATTGCATCTTCCATGTCATAGCCACTATAGGAGATGACAGCCACAACTGAATTGGTACCAACTGGGTAGCTGTCCATACCATAATAGTCATACATTCTGGGCCTCACCAGAGGGCTCTGAGGGGTATGGAGGAGGTACAACTTGTTATCTGAGCGGTCCTTGTAGTTATACACTGGAAACCCCATGGTTTGCTTTCCTGTAAAGAAAGAAAGTTGTATTTACACAGGATCAATTCAAAGTTAAATAGTGTTCTGTCCTCCAGAATTATTAATTAATAACTGCCCTAAGTCCAGCTAAAAAAGTTTCTAGGAACCATATACAATAATTAAATTCCCTTCACATCATTATGTAAAGGATTTTTCTAATAACTGTGTCTTTTCTGCAATTTCAAGCCTCCAATAAAGTGTTGTTTTTTTTTCCTACTGACAATACGAACACATTGGCAGTAAAAAGGTTTTTGAACACAGTCACATCAGTACTTTCAAATAAGTATGAAAAAGCAGTAGCGTATTAAGGGCACCTTTCTGGTAACCTTGTTAGAAATGCAATATACTGTGGAGCTGATGAGAGCAGCACTCTCATAGTTCCTACCTCTTAGCCTGGCTTTTTTTGCTTTAAATAAGTTTATTGCAAATCACTTGTCAATTGACTGAAACTCCATCTACATACCATATCCCAATTGCCTGCAGACAACCAAGTTAATCAAATTACTGGCAGAGAAAAAAAAAGAGCTGCTGCCACGGTGCCATTTTAATATCCTGCAACAAATGTCCAGTAACTGCTCTCTCAAAAGCTGCAGTCACAGTGACAATGCAGTCACTGAAAACAGGTGCAAAGAAACCCCCACCACTTCAGAGCATTTACCCTTGCTGCCTGTGAGAAGCAGGTCAACCTCTGCCAGCTGGGGGATGAGAGGACTCCTGCCAGCATAGTTGTTAATACTGACACCTCCAAGCAGCTGGTGCAGTGCCCCACACTAATCTGTATGATCAACAACCTCAAATTTTAAAAGAAAAAGCCTACAAAAAAAAAAAACCAACACACAAACAACTTGACAAAGACTTAAGGCACTGTGAGCACTACAATTTAGAACTGCCCACTGAAAGGCTGCCTGGATGATAAACTTGACTTCTTAACAGTCACTTATTTCATGGCAATCAACTTCAGAGCTGTAAGAACTGCTGGGAAGAGTTGCTATGTGGCAGCATGGAGATACACCAGAGATTTTTCCCACCTCTTCCTTGCCTGAAGACTTGCAGCTGTAAGTACTACAGTACTTACCCATCTGGCACTGGTACATGTTTCGTGGACTTTGGTTGTGGTCAGAGAAGGGGATGAGGTTGGCCACCACACTCAGAATGCTGTGAGGGAAGAGCTCCTGGTGGGTGGTAACTCCAGGCACAACGTCTGACTCCATGGTGGCCACGTTCATGAAGACCTGCAAGAATCACATTGGACAGGTCAGACAGAAAGCAAGACAAAGCTGCTAGTGACAAAGCCTAGTGACTTTTAATTTCAGTTTCAGCTGTGGTTGCTGACTGTACCTTAGCGCAGGCAAGGAAAACACCAGACAACTACTGAACTACTTTACCACAATCACAGACAACTGCAAGGAAAGCAAGTCTGAAAGCATGAAACTGCGATACGCATCGCACTTCCTCTCTCTCATTTTAATTGTTCCAAGTTATCAAGTTCCCAGGCAAGCCACTACTTGGCTGCTCATTGGCAATTTGCAGAACGTGACATAAAAAATGATGAGACAGCAATCACTCACCTAAGGAAACTTTCACTATGTTCATACTGAAAGCAGACTTCAGTACTTGAAAAAGACTTCTCCAGTCTACCTCTAAGAAAAGTACCAAAAACTCATAAGCTAGAAGTGAGAAAACTCTTCTGCCACCTATTCCAGCTCTTCAGCACAAGTTACTTATGTCCCATTCTCAGCTCCTTTGACAAATACTTCACAAAATACTGCTTCTGATGCAGGATACTGCTGTAACAGTCAGCATTTAATAACTGAAATATGCAAAACCTACCTGTTCTAGAGTACCAATCCATTCCTTCCTTCCATACAGCAAGTTTTTGACAGGCCGCACCATTCGACAAGGGGTAGTGAAGATGAACAACCCAGGATACAGACTGGGTTTTCCTGTCATTGGGATAAGGACCACTTCTGCCCGTGCAGGAAATCTCTTCTCTTGTGTTATCTGTTTGTGTAAAGGAATATTAATTTAGGAATACAAAACAATACTGTTTTAGTTAAGTTGCATCCTACAGGCTAGGTTAACACCCACAATGGAAATACTACCCACGGATCCACGGATGTAGCTATTAATGTAAAATGGTGAAGGGCAAATTTAGAAGGTATTTCTAGCAATATCTCCACCAAGAATACTTCTACCATGCTAAAAAAAAAAGTTCTCATAACAATGGCAACATCATAAACCAAGAGACCAAACTTAGAATAAATACAAGAAAAACCGAAAAGCCTAACACTAACATGCAGACAAAGATAAACTATTAGGTCAGACTTAAAAGACAAAAAGAAGTTAGGCTTCTGTAGAACTCTGGAGTCTTTTGGTTTATTTCTGATCACTGCATATGGAGCACGTTTAGGTAAGTCACATTTTAAAGAAGACAACCTTGAATCGCCGGAGGGCTTCTGCAACCTGAGGAGCCAGGTCCCACTCGACCCAGCCCACCACTGCACCGTCCAGCACCACGCGGTAGCACTCAGCGTACGGCTTGCTCGGTGTCGCATCAATGGGAACAACACCTGTGTGAGATTGGGGCAGGAGAGGGAACAGCCAAAAAAGCACACAAATGTACGTTATTTCTGCAGGAAGCCTCAATCCACATAAAACAGCTTTATGAGCCATGAGAAAAATTCATAACATCTGGACAGGGCAAAGCTGTAGATGAGACTTGGTGGAAAACATAAAACATGCACAACTGAGAATGCCATTTCCCATCCAGTCCCAGCACTCTTCTGAATGAAACAAGATTCCCATCACTAGAGGAGCTGCAATTTAATTCAAGTTATTAGCAACACGATGAACTCAGTGGTTTGTTCAATTTCTCTGAGCCTGTACCGTGCAGGCAAACATCTTCAGCTCTACAGTAGACAGCTAAGAGATGTTTATTTTGACCTTCACGCTCTCCAGAAGGTTGACATGCCTGAATAAGCAAATCCTACATTAAGCAGAAGCAGAGTAAGAGCAGGTTTACCTCAATTTACACCAATGGTATCTGGAGAACATTTTCCAGATATGGGTTTGTAGGGCAGAAAGGTAAAAAGGATGATTGCTTCATCAGATAATTGAGCCAGTAAACTGTACCTAGAGCACATAACAGAGGTGGAAGGTCTGTCACAGGAACCATCTCCGTCACTATTTCACACACAGCTGTCATGTGGTTCATCAGACCGCAGGGCTCTCCATCGGGGGTGTCCACTGGGCACAGGAACCCCCAGGACTCTGGCAGCAGTTTGCGTACCGTAGTAGTTCTCATCTGGGCAAACGCCGACCCTCTGTGTATGCAGCGGAAATGTGAAAGGTAGCGAACAAAATTCAGCTTGTCCCCCACCACACACAGACCACTGTCTTGCAGCATGCCCAGGCCTGAGGAACAAAATGGAGATTTACATCAGGATGTCACTCAGATCTGATGAAGTGTAATTTTACATGGCTGTTTCCTATTTTTCACTAACAAGACCTAAGTACTTAAGCAACTCAGTGAACTGTAGGAGGTCCTGAGACTATAAATTCACTGCTTGAGGACACATCTCCTCTTCCTCTTAATCAGCCTTTCCCCATACCACTGTCTTCGTTAATTCAGTTACAGTGTAGAATGTCTGCATTCAAGTTGCTTTTAGTTAAAAGTTTGGTTTTACGTTGTTTCTCACACTGTTTAGCAGGTAAAAAAAGGGCTTTTTAAACCTTAAGACTTACCATTCTTAGATCGCAGGTTACCAGTTGCAAGAAGATACTCAAATGACTTGGTAACATCTGTGATCAGGCTGAATGCCTTCATCAAGCTGTCTGTATTGATGTTGATGTCGGCCTTTTCTGTTCTCTTCTCCAAAACAAATTTAACAGATTGCAACCAGTTCTCAAGCCTCTCCTGCGGTTTAAGAATGTGACACTTGAATTTAAAACAGGAACACAGACACTCTAATGACTGTCTCATCAGTTATCTATACAACAGAAACCTAGTCTATTTAGAATCTTTGCTCACTCCTCTGTTTATCTGACAGGGCCAGGCAGGACAGCAAGCTTTTCTGGTTCCTGGTGCCAGTTTCAGAAAGCACTACAATGCTTCACATAATTCACTTTTTATTCTCTTTCTACGGCCATTGAAACCAATCAAGTAGTATAGACATTTTAGAATTGTTTCAACAAAACAATGCTAAAGAAGATTTTGGCTAAAATGGCAAAGAAAGATTAAGAGTTATCTAGTAACTCAGGGAATTATTATTACTTGGGGCTGACAAATCTCACTTCTGAGCAGTATTTTCCTTCTGGCATTCTACAATGAGGAAATGCCAGAAATAACCTGAATCCACAATGAACTGGAATAGTTTAGGAAGCTGCACTTTTACATCACCAGTAATAAATTAACTGTGTAAATTGGAAGTACACCACTGACTTCTTGATCTGTAAAAGAATTCAAAGACAGGCAGAAACAACAACAATATAAATCACTGATTTTCAGAGAAAGAGGATGGGGCAGTTATCTACTTGCACATTTGCTGTGTGACACAGCAGGAGCACCACAAAGAGACAGATCTTTACTACTACTGTATCAACTGACACAACAGCAATACGCTGTTTCAAAACCCTCCTGGGCTGGTGTTCCTCCTTCCCCAGACTCCAACCCTGAACTTTCATTTGCTCTTGAAGGCCCTGAAGCTTTTCACTCCAGGTTTTACACAGGCTGCTCTTTAGCGTATTTAGTGCTGTGCTGCACTAGATCCAGCATACCCTCAAGTCTTTGTAGTATACCTAGGCTCCCTGCTCTTCAGTTTGGCTCTGCATTTCTCCCATCTCCTTGGCCACTGCAGGTCCTGGACTGGATGACCACTCCATACACAGGCCTTATGACCTTACCTTTAGGAACATAAGGAAAAGCTGTCCTGCGGTAAGCACTTCTTGATTCATCAGACTGTCTGGATTATCCTCCATGCACTCTCCTTTGGCAAAAGCATACAGCTTCCGGGTCATCATACAAAGCAGGTAGAATTTTTCAGTTCTGTCTGTCAAGTGTATGCAGATACACTTACTGGAGGGATAGAAAGAAGGACAATTAACACCACCCCATCATGCTAGCTGTTCTTCACGTTATTGCTAAATAATCTCAAAATCTTTTCTTGTTGCTGTTGCTAGAAAAATACTCCTAGTTGATCAGATGAAGGTGAGCCCTGTGAAAAATTTATTTTACATATTACTATATGTCCTTGCAAGTACACAGTTTACAGGCCCACTTAAGAGATGAGATTTGTACATTACTTTGCAGCAGTTATGACACCAAACACCTCAGCATAACCACATATATGTGCTCATCTCCACCCCAAAATCCAAGCTGTGGACTAGTAACAGATCACAGAACACTGCAATCAAATCCTCGTGTGGAAACGTGTGCTGAATGACATTTTAAAGCAAGCAATAAAGCTGCTAAACTGCCTTCCAAGACAACGGAGATAAAGTGCTTTCCAAGACATAAGAGCAACAACCTTCCAGCATGTGAGCGAGCACACAGGATCTGGCCATTCTGTACCTCTGCTCCATACTGCCCTCTTCTGAAGCCTCTACAACTTCACCATAAAAACATTCAAAGAAAGCTCTGGCCAGGTAGAAGTTACAGTACAAAGTACACCCCAAATAATGCTTTCCACAATTGCTCTTATCTCCACAGTGCAGACAGCTTTGACAAACACACCATGGGGGGAAGAAACACAACCAAAAAGCACCAAAGTATTTAGAATAAAGAAAATTACAGCATAACTTTCTTGAAATTATCCACTCACGTTTCTCAGTACAAAGAGCTGCTCTTCCTACACTTGTAAGTGCCCCTCTGAGGCACTGATAAACTGCCTTCATGCTTCTGGACACCTGATGATTACTCCTTATTTACAGGTACTCAAGGACTTGGGCATCCCAAATGATACTTTTCAAGTGCTAAAAGAACTAAAATCCCTATTACCTGAAAATTAGTTGAATGGTTGTCACATTGGCAATCTCAAACCTCTCTCTTCCATTACTGCCTAACTTATTTCATTGAAGAAGTAAGACTTTAAAACATCCAATTCCTATCATTTAGACGATAAGTGTAATTCTCATAATGGTTGCTAATGACTGTGTGAAGTAGCAGAGAAAATGCCACAAATTACCCTAATGCTGTTCAACAAGTTGAACCTAAAGCAGTTCACACATGTAGTTGCAACCTTCCCTTCTCTAAACTTGAACAGAACAGATTATCACAATACCCTGAAGTTCCACCAAGAATTGGCCACTGGCTGCCATTTTATGAGCGTGTACAAAAACCATAGCAATAGTGTGAAATAATATGGCAGAGTATTCTTAAAGTTGTTTGTAATTTCAATACAGTGATGCAAGCATGTACTCCTAAACACATACATACTTGAAAATGAAATCTGCAGCCTGTTCATTGCTGTACCACTCAGGAAGGTTGAGTTTTACTCTGAAGCTCTTTCCAAGGTATTCGAGGACATTCTGCTGTGTGTAACAACCTGCTTCAGCTACTGCTCTTAGCATCTCAGTAACACAGTTCACATAAAAGGTGTCGTTTTTCTTGTCTTTGACCAGCTCTTCAAAAATCTGGTAGTCTGTGAAATTAACTAACGCCTGAAAGACAGATGTGCATCAGATCAGAAGAACAGCCATGGCAATGTCTGCTCATAAATAAAGCAGAAGTTGGGTACCCCAATGATTTAGGTTTTCAGTCCTCTGGAAATGGAAAAGTACTATGGGATTAAGGTACTTCAAGAGTAGCACACGGGATACAAATAAGGTGATGATCACAAGTAGCTCCAGCCTAATGAAACCCTTGGAAAAAAAACAAACTTGCATCCTCTAACTTAACAGGCTTCTTTCGTCTCAAGTCACTCCTTATCTCCACAGAAATCAAAAGACAGCTTAGCCCATTACAATCCACTTCAGCTTCAGCAATTCATTTTCTACAGCTCATACTTAAATCCTATATTCTTAGCTCTTGGCGTTATAATGTTTCCTAGCTGTTTAAGTCAGGGTTTAAGCGACCATATTACTCACAAGTAACTTTGGTTGACAAACCTCCCCCACCTTTAAGCAAACTGTCTCTCCACCACATTTAAAAAGCCTTCAAGAAACTCATGAAAAAATGGGAGCTGCATGAAACAGACATGCAGACAGATTATTGAATGGCTGATGCAGGGGGCATGCAAACCCATGGTGTGATATGCATGGAAGAACTCAAACTTCAGACAACACAGCCTGTCTAGCTTATGACATCTTGTAAGCTAACATAGCATAATGCCCTTGCTTATTAAAACACAAGGTAATTATCTATTTCTGGTAACTAATTTTATTGAACCAGCAGAGTGAAGAAAAAGAGAAATGAGTCACACAACAGCAACAGAAGGCTGAAAGAACACACAAATTCCGAGACTGAAGACAAGCTGTGGTGCCACAGGCCACAATTTGCTCCAACACTTCTGCTGTAAAACACACAGCTGAAGCACCCAGGCTTCACTATTTTTAAAGGAGAAATTTGGAAAGGCTTGACTAACATCAAACTCTTGGCTGCTACTCAAAGAGCAGTTTAACTGCACCCAGTGTGCTCAAACTAACACTACTGGTTTTGTCTTCCAATTCTTAAATGCTTTCAGTTCCAATCAAAAACAGTATTTTATTTTTCTCCTTTAAAAAAAAAGAAGAGTCAGTTTGTTGGTTTCCTTTTATATGAGAACTTAACTTTAATGATTAACACTGTTATAGCTGATGCTGACCCAAGTGTTTCTTAAATGGTCAATCAGTTTTAAAAACACTCCTATGATCTTTCCTGTTAGATTGCAAGCTCTTACATCCTCCATAAGCTATTAATCCACAACATTCATTAGCAGGAAGCCATAACACCTTGGCATAAGCCTGCATGCACTTCCTCTGCTCCAACTGCACACTGCACCACACGTTCTGGCTCAGTTTGCTCTACAGTTTTCAACCAATGTCAGAAGCATGACTGAAAATACTTAATACGGAATTAGCTGCCTCTCATTACTCAAGAAAATAGAAATGCTTAGTGAAACTTCTGCATTTATTTAACACATGAAGCATGTAACGTGCATTATTTGTTTACCTTTAGAGCAAATCCCAAGGGAAGGAAGAACAGCTCCTTCTGAAAAATGAAGTTCACCATTGCGCAGCCGTTTTCCAGGTAGTGAAGGTTCATGTTTATTGCACTGTGCTCATCTTTAACACAGTGCAG
This sequence comes from Tragopan temminckii, assembly GCA_028571105.1. Classification (NCBI taxonomy): domain Eukaryota; kingdom Metazoa; phylum Chordata; class Aves; order Galliformes; family Phasianidae; genus Tragopan; species Tragopan temminckii. Next base: position 8,493,224 of record JAOWBP010001760.1, on the reverse strand, counting down.
CACTACCCCTGCAGAAATTAACAGAAGCAAAAGCCAATATGAGCTATGCAAGAAGTACAGATCGCACTTCTTGAGATGTCCAAGCAGGTGTGAGATGATTCAGTAAATAAACTTTTGTACTTAATGACTGAGAACGTGAGGCAGGTAGATCTGATCACTGATCAGATTCCCATAAATACATGTAGCTAAGTTCAGTTTTAATGAACAAACATCTTTGAACAGCCATTACACTTGCTGAAAAGCTCAGAAGATGCCTATAGCTTTTAAGAAATGGAAACTCCATCTGTCCTGTCTCTAAATGTAGGTCCTGAGATACTGCAACACACAAATACTCTTCCCAGTTGCACTGTGGAACAAGTTTTCCCATCCCTGTAGTAAAGCAGTACATTTGAAGCATTGTTTCCTGCTCCTGTTCTGTGCTGTCCACTGCAGGACAAATCAAAATAAAACCAATGGGAACTGATTAAATTAGTACTGTCTCAAAATTGATTCATGGGGAATTAGTGTGTTCTGAAGCACAATGGTTCAGGCCAATCAGCAGCTGGTAACATCCGAGTGCAAAACTCAGGTTTTATTCGATCTGGTTTAATTAAAACTCAATTTTACCTGCACAGATATGCAAAGTTATGAAACAGACAAGAATCCAGTTAATTTGTTTCATGTAAATTACATTTATCATCTTGAGGTATGGAAAACCAAATTCAGTGCCACAACCTCACTAATTTACACTGATTTCTGCAGCAGGCAGAGTTCCAATTACTCCTATCACAGAACAACAGCTCCATGTACTGCACAGCCTAGAACACCATCTCCTTCAGCACAGGCAGCTCAGAAACCACCTGAAAGGCAAGCACTTGCCTCATATTTGTATCACTATTCTGTTATCAACCCTTTGGCTTCCTACATAGTAAAATTTACCTGAAAATACAAACATTATGCAACAACGACAAAATATCAGCCCTAACTGGTCATTCCTGTTTGTCCACAAGCAGCTTCTGGAGGGATGTGGCAGGAAGCCCTTTAGCTTACCATACTCTGTGAAACCAGGACCTCTGTTTTTCCACTTGTGTCTTGTCATCGCAAGAGGGAAATTGCGCCTGGGCATAATCAGCATTCTAATTACTTTCTCTAAGCCATTAATTATGAAGTAGCCCCCCATTTCCTGCCAGAAAGAAAAGAATGCTTTTAATGTGCTTAGAATTATATAAAGTATCATCTTAAGTAAAATAAGAAAATGCTTGTAATATATTATAAAAACAAACATTTAAAATCTCAACTATGAAACACAGCAAGACATTTCAGCACTGCATCTGGAAAGGCTGCACTCTTTGTCAGTGCACTTTAGAAGTCTAATCTAGCACTCTGTACAAGGAAGGGGATTCATGTACATGCATAATACCAATAAATGTACAGCTTCCCAAATTGTGTGCCATTAGGAAAAAAAGCATTCCAGTAGCAAGGAATACTGTAAGTAAGGCTACTGGTAGGGGGCCAGCAGCAATACACCACCGCAGATTTTCTTTGTTTGCTCACTCTTTTGGGAGCACAAAACATATAATTCTGTATTTACAGAACATTTATAATATTTCTGTATTAGATGATATGCTACCGGGGAGATGAAAACAGCTGTGGAAGACAACCAAGAATAATAAAAAGAAACCTCTTTCAATGCCTGTTCTCCTAATCTGCCTCCACAGAGCCATCAATGCTGGCTAGCAACAGTAAAGTCACCTGTGCAAAGCACAGGTATTGGCACAAAACAGGCCCCTGTATCCAAAGACAGCTGAGACTTACTGGGACTTGCCATTCTTCAAGATGTTGTACAGAATCACCAGAACTAGTGCACATTCAGAGAATGTAAGCAAAATTTAAAATACAAACACTCAAGTCCTGGCCTAATATACTGCACATTTTCCTGATCCACAAAATTCTCATTACCTCTTCCTCCTCATGGTGCTGGATGAGCTCTTGGGGAGAAAGATTGTAGAGGTTACACAATTTGGACTTCACCATGATTGGAATATACCCTACAGGCTGTTTAATAGTCCCTTGTGGAATGCCATTCAGTGACCAGCTGATGTCAACCTAAAATGATACAACACAAACAGTGAGCAAACTGAGCTGACCTTTTTCATTCCTGTTATAACAATTGTACATTTAACGTGACCACCAATCTGTCCAAACGCCATCACCGTAAAGTGGTAATAATCACAATAAAAAGCTTAACTAGTAGATGTCTGGGCAACATATTCTGGAAAACAGCACGTCTACAGTTCTAGACTTGTATGATTTCCTTCTAAGTAAAGAAGCTGACAGCAAGACGTACAAAGTTGACAGAGTGTAAAATACATAGCAAACAGTCTCAATTTCATAGGCAGAACGGTAAGACTTAAAAGAGCCACAGTCAGGAAAAAAGTCTTGGCATTATTGCTGGATTAACAGCTGGCAACATTTTAGGAATTAAGGAAGTTTAGGAATTAGAACAGAAACATCTGCTGTCCCCCTCTAAATCCATGACACAGCTGTACACTGACACCTCTGCATAATTCTGTCTTCAGCTTGAATGATGCCCAATGGTATAAAATGGCTTCTGTGCAACACGCCACTCACCAGACAACAGCACTCACCTTGGAGAACTGAGAGCCTCAGAGATAACTTGATTGTGCTGTTAAAAGCAGTATGGTGAAAACGGGCTGATGGCACACTGCTTCCCACTGTGCAAGGGCAGGGAGTGGGAAAGAACAGGAAAGACTTCCACACATCAGACACAATAAATGCTTTGTTCCAAGTGTCAAATGTTTACGTAGGTTGAGAAACAATTAAAAAAAATACAGTTAGGGAGGGAAGGAGAAAAGGGAGCAACACAGGTAGGAGAAATCAAAGAATGAATGCATCTCTGGTTCAGGAAAATCCAAGAGCCAGTGGGAAAATGGTGCACAACCCGCAACTGGCCAACTTTTATGTCTGCACATTCTGCTTGCAGTCGAATTCATTGCTGCAAGTTGTATAAAGCTGGAACTGCAAGCAAGAGTCCTTGTGCAGGATGCATGCAGCACGGATGTGGCTACATGGTGACAATGGGAAGCAGCTGTGCAAAGGAGAACGCCTGCCAGGGATGTCTCTTTGGTGGAATTTCAGAGCAATGCAGAGAACTGGTGAGCAGACAGTATGTACAGGAGGAACTTATGACTTTGGTTTCAGAGCCGTGCTGTTTTGAACCTAGATTTCTGTGGGAAAAAGAAGAGACCTGAATGCTAACGGTCTGTGGGATGAAGGCGGCTTCCTCGCAGACCTCCTGCAGAGGCTGACTGCGTTCAACACCCACTGAGAGCAGAAGGAACACAAGTGAGGTCCTGCGAGGTGGGAAACGGAAACAAGAGCAGAGGAGACGGAGCTCAACGCAACAAAAAGCTTCCGCTGCCAGCTCGCCCTGCAGAACACCCAAGGCAGGACACAGCGCGAGAAACGCTTCCCAAGCGGGCGAAGAAGCCGCGGCTGAGGTAAGACGACCGACCCGCGAGCGAAGGACTCACCGTCAGCCGCCCGCGGTAGGTGCTGCGCAGCCCGCGGCACTCGGCCGGGAACACCTT
>JAOWBP010001760.1:8470574-8486850 GCA_028571105.1 Tragopan temminckii | reverse complement strand
AAGGGCAGCCGCTCCTTGCTGCCCGCGCCGCCCTTCGCCGCGGAGCTGCGCGTCGAGATGATCTGCTCGCCCGCCTACTGCGCCCGAGCCGTGTACGACCGCCTGCTCTACCGGCACTTCCAGACGCCCCGGTGAGCCGCGGCTGGATGCTTTGTGGATGTCCGCTCACACCGTCGGGGGCGGGGCGGGGCGGAGACGGGAGCTGGACGCGGTGACCCTCGTGGGGCCCTTCTGTCGGGATGTTCCCTCGTGCCGTGATTCATGTCCCTATAAGCTCACGCAGGCCTCGCTTCCACGCAGCACTCTCCATCTTTCATCCCACGCATCCCATCCTTCAGTATTCCCGGTTTCAGAATACAGAAAGGACTGAATTGGTGTTAATTGCTATATTCATTTCTGTAGAAGCACGTGGTATGGAGTGGATGCACAAGAAGGATTTACTATTTCTCACTAGTGAAGCTCTGAGATTTTTTTTTTGGTTTTTTTTGTAGGCTGGTCCAGGAGGGAGATGTCCTCTGTGTCCCAACATTTGGATGTGCTGAGTTTTTAGATGGAAATGCAGACAAATTCCTTAGGTAAGTGGCAGTAAACTGGTTCTGTTATATGGATACAAAAAGAGAAAAGATGCTTTTGAAACAAGACAGTGGGTTCTGTTCTCTTCTGACCTTGTAGTCCATAGAGTCATAGAGTGGCTTGAGTTGGAAGGGGCCTTAAAGATTATCAAGTTCCAACCCCCTGCCACGGACAGGGTTGCCAGCTGGGAGTTTATCTGCCTGTTATGTTACAGGGAGGGGGAAACATTGTTGGGTTGGGGACGGTTGCAGCTAAGAGCACAGCCTTCCTTAGCTTGCTTATGGAGGGAAGAGTTGAGAGGGAGTCCAGCGGGAAAAGAACAAAGGGGAGGAAGGGGTGAAAAATGGAGCTGTTCATGCAGGATTTGCAAGACGTGTTGAACACTGTTCAGCTCCATGATATATTTCAAAACTTAGGAATATAACCTTATGATGAATATTTTATTTTAGGCGTTGTTGTGGGTTTTTTTTTTTTGTTTTTTTTTTTTTGTTTTTTTTTTTTTTGGAGGGAGGCAGAAAACCACAGGAGGCACAAGCCTTTCATTTGTGTACTTAGATGTTCCTGCCTTCAAGATGTTGACCCGACAGTTCAGACTTCTTGGTTTTCCTTTAGGTGGCCAGAGCTTTACTTCAAAGTGAGGAAGGTATTAGGCACGGTGGAAGGCATGCAGTCCGAGGGTTACCTGGCAGACACCCAAAACACCTCTCTGTATCTGGTAAGATGTCAGAGAGCAAGGTGGTTGTCCAGAAGATCTGAGCCTGAGGTTGCTCAGACAAAGGTGCCTGTGGAGGCTTGCATCGCCTGCTCTTGAGAAATGGCATTTCAGGACAGACTGTTAGTTGGTCATTGTCTTTTCTCAACAGATGTTCTACAAAGTGCTGATTTTCTCATAGGTGGGTTCAACAAACAGCGCTGTCCCATCTGCCCCAGCGTATACCAGCCACGAGTTCTGGAGCAGTTTGTCTCCTGCTGGACTTTCTGATGTTGTGAAGGAGCTCTGTGATGCTCTTCGGCCTTACCTGACCAGTCAGTGAGTTAAAATTCCTTCTAGCAAACCTCAGGAGAGCTGGGACCTTGGGTCTCAGGTTCTAGAAGGATTCTAGAAGGATCTGATTATAGCTCTGGTTTTGAATTTGTGTTACAGGGCAGCAGCGCTGAGCGGGGCTGGCAGCATTCTCCTCTCAGGACCGAGTGGCAGTGGGAAAGCGATGGCTGTCAGAGCTGTGTGCAGCTGCCTCAACCTGCACCTTTTCAAGGTACTTCATCCTGCGAGCGGTTGATGAGTAGGTTTACCACATTGGAAGAATTTCAGAAATGTTCTTTAAGATAGCAGTACCAAAAAGCTGGCAACTGTGACATGAGCCTATTCAAAAGCTGCTCCCATGCACGCATGCAGACAAAAGGAGTCAAAGTTTGCTGAGCTTAGTAGCTCACTCTGGCACAGGTTAGGACTGTTGATGGGCATAACTTCAGAGCAAACATTTGGATGATCCCAAAGATCTACCTATTCTGCTGGTCTGTGCCTGAGAATGGCCAGAAACAGATGATTAGGAAGAATATATAAAAATAGACCAAGCACCAGGAGTTGTTTTCCCTGGTGTGTACCTTCCAGTGCTCAGGAATCAGTAATTTTGAGGTCTTGTGTTGCAGAGGTTGCCTTTATACCTTTAATAACCATTATTTCAGTCAGTATAACTTACTTTACAGCTGTGACGTTACACGGTTGTGTTATAGTACATCTCATTTCATTGGATAGGTTATTGAGTTGATACTACATAGGCCATGCTGAAAGTAACGTATCCTACTTAGTTCCATGGAAATTAAAACAAATACAAAGAGCACAATAACACCATTTGGTTGAGCAGATTCTCAGCTACAAACACTATTTTTCAGCATAGTCACCATGATTAGCAATGTATGCATTTTCAGCAGTGATGAACAGCAGTTTGCATGCCACGCTTGTGAAAATTTGTACCAGCGGAGGTGGCCTGTTTCACAGCTGCTATGAAGGCATCATTGCTAGGAAAATGTTCCCCACACAGTTTGTCTTTCATTGGCCCAAATAGATGGAACTCAGAAGGTGCCAAATCTGGACTATACAGTGGTTGTGATAAGTCAATCCAGCCAAGATGGGCAGTGTGCTCCATGGTCTTCAAACTGGAATGGGGCCTGGCATTATTGTGTTGGAAGAGAAAGGTTGTCTTCTTCTCTGGCCTGGCTCTGAAGTTTGAGCCTTCAGCTTAGTCAGTGTCACAATATAGAGGTCAGAGTCAATGGTTCATTCAGGTTCCAGGAAATCCAGAAGGATCATCACTTTCCTATCACAAAAGACACTGCACATGACCTTAGCTGCTGGGGGCTGTGTCTTGAACTTTTTCTCCAATGGGAAGTTCACGTGTTGTCACTCTGTGAACTGCTGTTTTGACTCTGGTTCATAGTGGTGACACCATGTAATGATATGATTCAGGAAACTGTCACCTTCAGCCTCGTTGGTTCAGTAGGTCCTGACAAACATGTACACATGTTTGTGTACAGTTGTACACTGTTGTTTCTGTTCCTGTGTGAGCATTCATCGTGCCCACCTGGTGCGAACTTTGTGATATTCCTATGTTGCCACCATCATTTCCAGTACATTGAAGCTGATGTTTAGCTCCATATGCAGTTCCCTGGTTGTAATCCATCAATTCACATGGATGAGCTGACGAAGATGCTTTTCATTTGTGGTGTGTCAGCTGTGCACCGCTGTCCAGAATTTGACTTTGTCTTTCACATCACTGTCACCACTGCTGGCACGCACCATCCACCACCTCACTATGCTCCCATCCACTGTATGGTCTCCATAAACGTTCAGTGAGCGTCAATGAATGTCAGTGGGTGCCATTTTTTCCACACTGAGAAATTCAGTTCCACACCTTTGCTCCATACACACTTCCATGTCAGACACCATTGTGTCAGACTGCCCCTCTGCTGCCATCTGTCACATGGCAGCAGAATGTAACGGGATATTGTCCTGAATCCGCTTCAAAATGTCACTGCCTTGAAAAGAGCTGCAATGTAACTGTGTTCCCATTCACTGTTCTTCCTTCTAAGAGCAAAAAGCCCCAGAATATTCCATTAGTCTGCTTGGATTTGGGAAGGGGAACATCAAAATTATGTATCTTTAGAAAAAGAGAACTGTGGAGAATAACAGAGTTCTTACATCTGCTATGGAGATGAATGAGATACACTCTAACATAAAATGAGGCTACTGCAGAGATCACATAGGGATGGCCTTGAAAAAAATAATCTGAAGACAGAACAGGGAAGCAGGGATATGACTGTCACTGGAAAACAAGAGGCATCCTTCAAAGGACACAAAGCTGAGCAGGTTAGAGTGGAGGATGAAGTTGGCAAAGAGGAGCATGACTCTGAGGAACTGTTAAAGTTTCCATATAGTTACTGCAAATTCCTGTCCTGTAAACCTTCACAGTTTCTTAAAGGTGTTACACCAAGCATGTGGTGGAGGTAACTTGATTGATACAGTCTACTTGGATTTTGAAGAGGCTCTTGAGGATACTGAGTGGTAGTGAGAAGATCCCGGTATTGATAGTGCAGGTTAAAGATTTGGGACAGAATGGGCGTAGCTGGTGAGTCTTCACAGTCAACAGTGCACCTCTGCAGCTGGGAGCACATTCAGAAATGACCTGGGAAAAGAAGGTGAACTGTGACATGATGGTTTGTTCATAACAAGTTATTAAATGTAGGAGGAAGAAGGGCAGGCTGTCCTTGGCCTAAAGGAGAGCTTTAGTGAGGCAAGATGACTTAGTAGCAAAACAGCAGATAAAAATCACTGTAGGTAGCTGAACATGAAAAGCAGTGAATTTCTGACTTCTGTGTAGTGGAAATGCTAAGTCATGGCCTGAACCAGTGATTGAGCACCTGGTGGGAAGGCAGGGCCAGCGCAGGGGAGCTCAGGTGTATGCAATGCTCCTGACCTCATTTAATGGTTGGCAGTGGAGGCAAGGGTATCTTGCTGGAGATCTGTGCCTACCGGCAGCCTTCCACAAGTAAGCATCTTTTTTCCTTTATTTCTGCATCCATGGCTGCTGCCTTTGGGCTTGTCCTCTTTTGCTGCAGATAAAGAGTTTGCCACCCTGCTATTGTTGCTGTACTTTCCATCACATTATAGCGTTACACTCCCACCAGTTAGGATCAAGAATTTTGTTTTTTTATCAGTGGCTCCCTGAAGACTTTGGCTTCAGATCATACTTTAGGAAGCAAACTGGAGAGTAGATGCTGCTTCTGTGGGAATCTGTTGCTATGAATCAAATATCGTCCACCGTTGTAGTTTCTGCATATCAAGAATATAAAGCTGAACTGGAAAAATCCAGAGGCGGCCACTGAGGAGGATCAGTCTAGAGCAGTTTCTGTGTAGTGAAAAGCTGAAGAGACTCTTTGGCTGGAGAAATAAAGAACTTCAGGATGAATTTGATAGACGTTTACAAGATCTTGAGCGATTAGCAGAGAACGGAAAGTGTTTGATTTTCTGTCTGTGCTAGGACGAGGCCTGAGGCTGACAAGTGAAACTAACGGGAGGCAGGCTGTGTTTGGGTGCACTGTGGCACTGCCACATCCTGGTAAGTGGTCTCAGGTTCTAGCAGGATGTGCAAGACACGTATCTGATTATAGCTTGGGTTTTGACTGTGTGCCTCATTTAAAGGCTAACGCTACTGAATCCAGGGGTACATGCTGTTCATCTAGTTCTCCTGTTCCAGTTTTTACAACATTTCTGTAGTGCACAGAGCAGAGGCTTCCCCAGAGATGATTTGCCTTTTCCTGGTGTGACTTCTCAGCACCAGGAGGCAGAAGTGCGTGTTTCTAGTAGTACTCAAGCTATTGTTTGAAGCTTGTCTCTTCTTTTTGCAGGACTCATTCAGCATTTGCCTGTAAACAACTGGTCTGGGCTTCTAATCACCCATAACTTTTTTTCCCCCCTCTTACCTTCTACCTTTCTCTTGCACTTAGAGTTTGTGTGGCACTGGGTTGAGTAGTTTCCTGAGCTTTCCCCTCTGCTCTTTGTTCTGAAACACCTTACTTGGCCTTTTTGACAGCTTAGATTGCCTGAGCCCTGACGTCTATGTATTTCATTGACTTTTCCAGTCCCTTGGCCTCAGCTCTTTCAGACAAGAGCCTTTTCTTTCCTTGCAGAAAAGCACAATGCTGCTCTTTTTCCATGCCAGATGATCCTAACATGTCAATAAGCGGAGAGTCCTCTTAGATCCCCTTTCATCTGTCAATTGCCTATGAAACATTTTGCAGCAGTGAGCATCTCCCTCTGTCCCCTGGCAGTCTGTGTTGCTGCCCCTGCAGGCAGCGTGTTGTGTGTCTTCCAGGTTGATTGTGTTAGTTTGTGCGGTGACACCAGTGCAGCTACAGAGGAGAAAATACAGATGGCCTTTGCCCAAGCCCAGCAGTATCGTCCCTGTGTGCTTCTACTGAAAGACATAGAGGTGCTTGGCAGAGATCGGGACAGGCTAGGAGAGGACGCCAGGGTCATCGCTACTCTGAGGCAGCTGCTTCTGGACAGAGACCCAGCACTGAGGTAAGGACCTTATGCTCTGGGCACCAAGGATGATTCATTACTTCTGCTGTTCCTAGGTCAGCAGTCACTGCTGTATAAAGGCTTTTTTTTTTGTTGCTACCACATTCAGTTTTGATTTTAATCCAGTAGAGACTCTCCTAGACTTGGTTTGTTCACATCAGTGAGGGCTTGCTCTTCCAGCTCAGTGGTGCCAGTGGCTGGGGGAGCCAGGAGGCCTTATTATCTGAAGCTGGGCCGGTTTCTGCCTTTGTTCAGATGAGAAAAGCTGGCATGTTTGTTGTGACATTGGAGAGTGATTTGATGTGGGTGATGGCAGTGGGGGGAGAGAGTTTTCCACAGAGCTGTCCCCCTTTCTCAGCAGCCACCCTGTCCTGGTGATTGGCACAACCTGCAAGCCCCAGGATGTTCCTACAGATGTGCAGACTGCTTTCCTTCACGAGGTGAAAATTGAGGCCCTTTCAGAAGACCAGAGGAGGGCGATGCTGAGCACGCTGACTGCCAGTCTTCCTCTGGGTAAAGAAGTGAGCCTAGCCAAGCTGGCCCGCAGGACTGCAGTGAGTGAAACCACAGTGATGTATGGAGCGGGGTGGGCTTGTGATGTGGCAGGTCAGGAGTGCTGGGCCAACCTTCTGTGTCTGGCCGTGGAGAAAAGGGGCAGTTCCCACAGCACAGTCACCGTCTTCAGTGGGAAACCCTGTTCCTCACACCTCAGCTCTAACAATTTCTAGTGCCTAAGGACTCGACGCTTTTTGCAGATGTGCTAGCTCTGCTAGAAGATAATGAAAAGAAAAACACAACACCAAAACAAACTAGAGACTTTAAACAGAGCACAGAAACTCAGAGAACAGCTCTGCAAGGAATCTTGCCCCTTTTATAGCCTAGCTGGAGCTGCGTTCAGGGATTGAACTGATGCTGTTTGTTTCCACGTTCACAGGGTTTTGTGCTGGGAGATTTCTGTGCCTTGCTGTCCCACAGCAGCCGGGCTGCTTGTACCCGCATCCAGGCCTTGAGGTAGCACAGGCAGTTTGGCAGGAGGCAGGGAGGGTGGGGATGCAGTGAGCCTGACACCTCTGGGAGTTGTGGCAGTGCCTGAACTCTCCCCTTCTCTTTCCTTACCAGTTTTCCAGGTGGACTGAGTGAGGAAGTGGAGAGAGATTTTTGCACTGCTGGCTTCCCAGTCCTCGAGGAAGATTTCAGTGTTGCACTGGACCAGCTACATGATGCCCATTCACAGGCAGTGGGAGCCCCAAAGGTAGGATCCTGGAAGTGGGATTGTTTTTCTAATGCTCTGTGGCTCAAGTTACCTCTCACAGACCTCAGCAGGCTGGCACATGCCCGACCACGTTGCTTCCTGCTGTCTCATTCCACATATTCCCCCAGCCATGGAAAAAAGTCCAGCTGTGTTTTTTGATCTTTTTGGTTTTGAATTTGGCCAGGGAAGCTCTTGCAGATGTAATTGGAGACAGTAGGGATGCCAGGCTGTGTAGCTCAGCCTTTCAAGAGGTAAAGGTAAGCAGTGGGCTGGCTGCCTTGTTGAGGCTGAAGCCACCTGCCATTATAGGAATGGAGAGGGTATGACACAAGCTGGAGTTTACCTACGTGCTCAAGAAGCTTTAAACTTGGTCTGTGACCTTGGCCACAGCTCAAACTGGATTTTTTGACAGCCAGGCAGTTTGAAGGTGTGAGATTCTTCAGGGAAAGGGACACGAAGTGTGAGAGAGAACCAGCTGAGTTAGCTTCTCAGGGGGAGTGTGGTCTGCCTCTGGCTCAGGATCAAGGAAACAGCATTTGAGTTGACCATTTCTGCTGGGCAGCATGGTATTGGGACCAAGCAAAATGATCAGAGCCTCACCTCCACGCTGTCAAGTTCAAATCACTGGGCTCAGCACAGGACTCGAAATGCTGCCTCAGAGCAGTTATTCAGGCACCTTCCCCAGCTGCCCGTTTGCAGTCCTGCCCAAGCAGGGTATCACCTTGCTGGTGTTGTCATCTGGAAGCTACTCCAGGACTGTTTAGTACCTAATAAACGAATGAATTAAATGAGCTCAGCTTTGAGAAGTGTTTGCCAAGTTCACTATAAGACAAATAATTACCTCAGACTGTGCTCAGCAGTGAGCTGTGTGAATGGGAGCTAATTTTGTTTGCATTTTACAGTCCCTTAACAATTTCTTAGTAGTTGGCCGTGGTTCAAAAAGCCCATTAGCAGACATCAACGTGCACAATTTTCTATTCCATGCTTGCTTTTACTGGTTATTTGCACATTTGTGTGCAGTTGAAGGAACGTCAACTCGAGCCTCCAAGAAAAAAACAAATTTCAAACTTCAGTTGCTAGCAGCATCTGCAACAGGTCCTAGAGTTATGATGTATTTTTTTGAAAACAACCTTGCTGCCATTTTCCAGCACTTGTATCTGTAAAGCTTTTCCTAGGGGAGCAGCATGAGTGTGGGGGAGAAGACAACTGTTCTACTCATCTGCAGCGGGGAAAGAGGGCCTGTGACCTTTTGCTTTAAAAGATTTTCTTCTAGAAATTCTTATCTTGCCTGTCCTGTTTTTTTTCAGTGGAATTGCTGGGCAGATGGAATAGTAGCATGATAATGTCATCTCAAGTAGCAGAAGGAGTGCCGAATTGGCCAAGGGGCAAAGAATTTTGCTTTGGCTATTTTTAACCCTGCTGTTTGTACTGACACCTGTTCAGCACGCAGCCAGCAGCTGGGGGGAAGTGTTCTGGGGCTTTGCTTTCCCTGCATGTTCCCAGGAGAGCTGCTCTGACTCTGGAGATCTGTCCCACAGGCTGTGGCATTCTGGCAATTTCTAAAGCTTTTGAGCAGCATTCTGCAAGATTGCTTTACTCAGCATAAAATAACATGAAGTGACATGTGTCACCCATCTCAGGTTTGCTGTCTTTCCTCTTGTTGCAATGATCCCTTGCAAGCACGCATCACCGCATCCCTTGCATCCTTGTCTATTACTTGTAAGCATCTGTGGAGCTTGTTCCTGTATTTCCCCCTTCAAAAGCACATAATTTTCTGCACAGTGTCCTCCAGGATGATTCTACTTCACACCATCCTTCACATGACAGAGATTCTATTAGCTCACTCTAGTGAAGCCCTTGCTCAGTCTGACCATCCTGGGGGACAAGGTGCCCTGGACACAAGTAGCACACAGTTGCTAGGTTCAGGTTTCCTTTTTCATTTATTTATTAATACGTCCCTCATGTCTCTAACGCTGTGTCTGCAGGCAGACACTACTACTGTTTTTTATTTCGCTCGTGGGCAATAGGAGGTGCAGTGGAGAATCAGAAAAGGCTGCAGGTTGCTTGGGGAGATGTGTGGCTTGGTTTCACTATTGCAACACTCAAGAGAGGATGGGGGATCTCACATAAGGGATAGCTGGGCAGTGTGGTGTGTGGCTGTTTTGCTGTGTGGCCAAATGATGACTAACACCCCATTGGAGCTAGAGCTAAACAAGCAAGCTCAGGAAGAAGTGCTGACAGGGACTCTGACTCTCGTGCAGATCCCCTCCGTGTCCTGGCAGGACGTTGGTGGGCTCCATGAGGTGAAGAAGGAGATCCTGGACACTATCCAGTTGCCCTTGGAGCACCCGGAACTGCTGTCACTGGGTCTGTGCCGCTCTGGTCTGCTGCTGTACGGACCTCCTGGGACGGGAAAGACTTTGTTGGCGAAAGCTGTGGCAACCACATGCACCATGACATTCCTTAGGTGAAGAGTGGGGGTCTTGCAATAGGACTTTCTCCTGGCAGTGTATAGGATGCTCTAACCTGTTCCCTTTTCTCCTCCTCCACAGTGTGAAAGGGCCAGAGCTCATCAACATGTATGTTGGACAAAGTGAGGAGAACGTGCGTAATGGTGAGCAGAAGCATCCCGGTCCTGCATGTGGCAAGAGGGTCTGTTCTGTGGTGCTGGAGGGGAGGAGGGAGTGCTTGAATTGTTTCTCCAGACTCCCGTTCACAGCTGCCAGCAAGGGCATAAATCCATTGTCTACTACACCATGTCTGTTCCCTGCCTCACTGTAGCTTCCCCTCTTACACGCTCTGCTCCTTCCAGTCTGTCTTTGGTGTTCCTTGTGGGGCAGCAGCCCCTCAGAGACACAGCTGAGCCTTGGGAGCCCTCAGACAGGAGTAAAGGTGGTGGTGCGGCAGTGGGCAGCCGATTTCCATCTGCAGCTCTTTGCTGGTGACAGCTTTTCTGAGTCTTTCTCACCTTGTGTGTTCACTGTCTCCTCCCAGTGTTTGCCAGAGCCAGGGCAGCTGCTCCCTGCATTATCTTCTTTGATGAACTGGATTCTCTGGCCCCAAATCGTGGGCGGAGTGGAGATTCAGGAGGTGTCATGGACAGGTGAGTGAGCACAGCCTGTCCTTGGGAAAGCAGGCATGCCCTGCCTGCCTGGGGGCACGTGGGATGGCCTGGTGAGGCAGAGGTCATCCCAACTCTTTATCTCATTTTCTTTCCCTCCTTGCTCCCTTCAACTCTGCATGGCCTCTCTCTGGCCATTGCTGTTTGCATTGCAGCAGATTCCTGATTGCCCAAGCTCATTGTGCAAACACTGGTTAAAGCTGTGCCTCCTCCAACTGCTTCCATGGCTGCCAACTGTTCCCTTTGGCCTCTCCAAGGTCATCTTTCACACCCCTGCTTTACTGTCTTATTAGTTGCTATTTCCCTAAGGTGGGAAACTTTTCAGCTGCCTCTGTTAGGAGCAAAGCAGGTACAACTTGATGATACCCAGAAACAGAGTAATTTCCCCCAGGGGTTTTCTGTTGGGCTTATAGTCTCTATCCAATCTCTCCCTCCATTCCTGAGGGGTTCTGCAGTGCTTTCCAGTGATGCCATTTGCTCTTAGCATCCACCAATGGCTTTAGGAAGGTGGGGTTATGGTGCCTGTTGGTTGTTCCAGGTGATTCCAAAGCCCAGTGGAGATATCCCTATGCCAAGAGGTCTGTGCAGCACTGAAGTACTATGTTGCCAAACCATCACAAGCCCTGCAAGTTGCAGAACTGGATCTGCACTGTGCTGCTTGCTGCCCTGAGGCTAGGATGGCAGCATCAGGGCCTGCCAGGGTGTCCCCAGCACTGATTGACGGGTCAGTCTTGCAGCTGAATTTGCTGGGCAGCACCACATAGCAGGGACAGTTAGGATTAGCAGGTACATCTGGGTGCAGAACCTTATCCAGAGCCACGTGTGCCTGCCCATGTTTGGCCTGTTTTGTCAGTGTATGATAGCAAGTTACAAGCACATGCAGCGGTGATGGTGATGACTTGCCAAGGCCTAGTTCTGAGTGTCCTATCTCACTCCTTGCAGAGTTGTCTCACAGCTCCTGGCTGAACTTGATGGCCTCCATTCCAGCAGAGAGGTGTTTGTCATTGGAGCTACCAACAGGCCTGACCTCCTAGACTCAGCTCTGCTCCGGCCAGGCAGGTGTGTCACATTCTACCCTGCCTTGCTCTGGGGTAGGTCTCTCAAGCACCTTGGCCAGTGGTGAGCTGGACTGTGTCCCCACCAGGGCCTTATCTGGAGAGCTCCCTCCCAGCCTGTCCTCACGGCTGTGATTTGCCTGTCCTGGGACAGGACTTCGTACCATCCACCCTTGTTGAACCCCATGTGGTTCCCATCATTCCATTTCTCTGCCTGCCAAGGTGCCTCTGGAAGAGTAGCCCTGACCTCCAGCTTATCGTCTGCACCCCTCATCCCCCAAAATTTTTCCATCTTCCAAGGACTTGACATCCAAAGCAGCTGCCCCAGGGCCCTATTTTAGTTGCCACCAGTGGCCTGTTCTTGATGGTCTCTTTTCTCTGCTGACAGATTTGACAAGCTGGTCTATGTGGGCGTAAATGAAGACCGGGAGTCACAGCTGCAGGTGCTGAGTGCTGTCACCAGGAAGTGAGTGACCCTGTCCTCTTGCAGCACCCTTCCACTGCTTTCCAATGGGTAGCAGCCTTCCTGGGGCTGATGTGAGGTGTGTGCTCCAGCTTGGCCTCATGTCTGAGTGCTGCAGAGTGTCTGTGTCACTGTTGGGCAGCCAGGAGGTAGGGTGAGAGGGTAAGGTAAATCCAGAAGCAGAACTGGAGCTGAGCTCACTCAGGAGCATTTCTGGAGGGAGAAAGGCAAGCTGCACTATCTGAGTGTGAATGTGCTCACCCTGCTGGGTGAGTAGCAGAGCAACTGGGAATCTGCATCTGCAGGGCCTTTGTGCAAGGGATAGCTGTGATCACTGCTGCTTTGAAGGATGGGCTGGAAGGAGAGGTGACAGCGTAGGCTGGCTGTATGCACGTTCCACACCATGTGGCTTGGCAGCCTTCCCCTCCAGCACTGGGCTGTAGGAGGCTCACTGTCTGCAGCGTGACTGTGATGGGGTGGTTTGGTGTCTCAGTGGTTTGCGCTGCCTGTAATTAAATGTTGTTATTCAGCCCTTGCTGTAGGCTGTTCACAGGTGTGTAGAGCACTTAATTTCCCTGAGTGAGAACTCAAGTGGCCTTTGATCCTTCTCGGCAGTAGAGAGGACACTGCTGTGGGGTTGTTGCAAAGAAATGACTGGTTTAAAAAAAGAAAACAACAAAAACCACAACAACAAAACATAGAATCAACCAACCAAGCAGAACGCTTTGATTTTTCTGAAGCACGAAGAGCAGAGTCCAGAAGTTGCTAAACACGGGGTGTGACTTTGTGGCCTGTGATCCCTCCTGCCCAGCCGCTCTGGCTGCTGCCTGTCTCCCAGACTCTCAGCACCTGCGGCTTTATTTCTTGGCAGGTTTAAACTGGATCCTTCTGTGAACCTCAGCAGCATCCTAGAAGAGTGCCCGGCTCAGCTGACAGGAGCTGATATCTACTCACTGTGCTCAGATGCCATGATGTGTGCTGTCAAACGCAAGGTGGAATGGATCGAGGAGGGTAGGAGCCCAGCCCCTCCTCACCCCACGTGCTGGAGTTGCCCGGCACAAGGACAGAGGGCAGTTAGCACTGCCATAGCAGTAGTTGAGCTTGGAGAGAAGAGCCCCGATGGCTCTGGGCCATCTCTAAGTGCAAGGCTGTGGGTTGCTAGCAGGTGCTTTCGCCATGTGTGATTGTCTGCACCTTGCGTGGCCTCAGTGGGGAGGGGAGAGGCATTTTTATTTCCCCTTCTCTATCTGGAAAAAGGACTGGAGGCTCTGCTCCCTGGCTTTGCTCTCAGCTTTTTCTCATTCTTTTTTACACAGGGTTGGATACAGAGAGCTCTGCTCTCATACTCACCATGGAAGACTTCCTGCAGGCTGCTGCGAGGTTGCAGCCATCAGTCTCTGACCAGGAGCTCCTCAGGTACAAACTCATCCAGCAGAAGTTTGCTGCCTGCTAATAAGGCTCAGGAGAGCTGGGACTGGAGGAGCAAAGGGATGATGGAGCTAAGGAGCGTGAGAGAACTGGGGCAGAAACACCCACCTGCTACCTTCCTATTGCTCCTGCTCCTCCTTTTTCAATCTTGGCAGAAAAACTGGCCATGCAGTTTTGTCAGCCAAAGCCTTGTGTGGGTGTTGACGTGGTGGGGGGACTCTGTAACAGCCCCTCTGGAGTAGGGGGAGCAGCACCTGGCTGCCAGGAGCGTGCTGGGGGAACAGAGCACTGACAGGGAAGCAAGGATGGCTCTACTGGTTGGCAGTAGTCACCTGGTGGGCTGGCAGCCCCCCCCCCCCGTGGGGTGCTGGCTGGAGTACAGGGCCACCATGGGGCAGTGCTGCTGCCCTAGGCCTGGCCTTGCCCTGGACCCTATAAATAAATAAAGGTTTCTCTTTCAGCTTTCAGCACTTGTGCTCGCTTGCTGGGGGCTTGGGATGGGCTGTGCCAGCCCAGGAGGGGCTGTGTATCACAGAGAAACTAGCGGCTGGGGGGTGCGGGGCTGGGGCTGCTCTTGTACATCCAGCACAGGGGGCCAGGACAAAATGCAGTGGGGACAAGTCCAGCAAAGGAAACTCCCACTAAGTAGTAGGCAGAACGTGTCTCAGTGAAGAGTAGTGGGTAAATACTCACCCCACCCTACACCTTGGCTGGAGCAGCCACGAGCTGCTCCATCTGAGCCAAGCACCCACTCCTGCTCCTGCTTCGCCTCTCACTGCAGCCTCTTGGCAGCTGCTGGCCCTACCACACGTGCGCTGCTTCCTGCCCTCCACCACAGATCCCAAATAAATCCCACACTGGGGCTATGTGTCAGCCAGCTGGCAGCTGCCTTCATGTACGCCTCATGGCTGCCAGCTCCCGGCAGCTGCTCCTGCAGCTCATGGGCAGAGCCTCAGCCCTCTGTGTCAGTGGCACCAATGCTGCTGCCAGTAGTGTTGCTGAGCCATGTGTGGCTGGCAAGGAGCGTGCCCCCCACTGTGCTCTTCCCCGCAGGGCCACTCCTCCAGCAGCTGCAGGCCCTTCATGCATGGGGGCCTGGCTAATGAGTGCCTTCAGCATGGAGCATGTTCAGGCAGAGCAGGCCAAGCCACAGGAGTGAACTGTAGCCACACCAAGTGTTTCAGCTGGGTGTTTGTAACCTCCCCACCCACGTGGACCTCCAGATGGTGCTCCGTGGGGCTCCGTGTCCTCTTGGAGGCTGTGGGGCTGTGCCACCACTCAGGCACCAGCCCTGGCACTTCACCATTAGCACTGCGGCATGGGCTGGGAGCAGAGGGCTGGGATGAGGCTGTGCCCACCAGGCCTTGCGCTCCCCAGTCCCCCCCAGCTGAAGGCGGCTCACCCCACAGACGAACACACGGACCATGGGCTCCGGTTGCTCTCACAGACGCTCTTAATTAACAGGAGTTGGCTGCTGGGTGGGTCTCCGCCAAGTCCCCAGCCGCCTGTTTGTCCCCAGAGCCACTCGGAGCGCTCTGCCACCACAGTCCTGTCACCGCAGCCCCCTCAGGCAGTCTTCTTGACGACATGGATGAAGTAGCAGGGGACGTGGGCCTGACCCGGCGTGTAGGACTGGAAGTCACCCAGGACGCTGTGCTGGCACTTCCCCTGGAAGGCGCCTTTCAGCAGTGCCGTGAAGGCCTCCAGCCGGTGCGGGTAGTACGAGAGGCGGAACTTGCTGCGGAGAGGCAATGGCCGTGAGGCTGGGCAGACACCGAGGCCCGGCCTCGGTTGGGACCCCCATGCGGCCCCTCTCACCTCAGCTCCGGGGAGGCCCCCGCCTCCGTCGGGGGGACCTGCACAGTGTAGTCCAGGGTCACCATGTGGGCCTTGTTGTTCACCAGCAACACTGAAGTGGTGATGTCCTTGGTCAGGTCGCTCTGCGGACAGCAGAACGTTGGTGTCCCGCTGCTCCCTGGCCCCAGACTGGGGAACGGGGTTGTGGCAGAGGGCAGCGGGATGGGGCAGGGATGGCAGCCGCCCACCTTGTAGTAGATGTTCTTTCCAGGCGGCGCGCAGCCGGTGGCCAGGATGTGGTCGTAGTTGCGGTGGTCGATGACCAGGACGCCACCGGGCCGCACCATGCTGGCGATGTTCTTCAGGGCCAGTTTGTGGTCACTCTGGTCCCCTGGGGAGAACAGCCCAGCGTCCCCAGGCACGGACTGTGCCCCCACATCCACACAAACCCCGCACGGTTCCCCCAGCCAGTGGCTCGGGGCACCCGCAGCCGCACCCCAGCAATGAGTTCAGGCACGCGCTCAGCCTCCCCGGGGAAGCGTGGGGAACCCACAGCCCCACACACGGCACAGGTCTGGGTGTGCCTTCGGCCCAGCCACAGGTGACACAGACACACACAGCTCTACCACGGCCGCAGCGGCCCCATGGAGC
This sequence comes from Tragopan temminckii, assembly GCA_028571105.1. Lineage (NCBI taxonomy): Eukaryota > Metazoa > Chordata > Aves > Galliformes > Phasianidae > Tragopan > Tragopan temminckii. The sequence continues at coordinate 8,470,929 of JAOWBP010001760.1, read as the reverse complement.
CCCAAAGCAGCGCCTGTTCTCAGACACGCTGCCACCTAGCGCAATCTACCTGTGCCATGAGTTAGGGCACGTCCTCAGCCTCCCCCCGGACGGGTGTGTGGCAGCCCCCGATCCCTCCAGCCGCAGCCCCGCCTTTGAGCCTCACCTTTGAAGTCGGGCAGGTGCGCGAAGGAGTTCCCCAGGCAGATGACGGCGTCAAAGCCGTCCCCGGGCTTCTCCAAGTCCTGCTCCAGCGTCAGCCAGTTGGCCTCCTCGATGACTGCGGCACGCGGAGAGGGTGAAGGCAGGGCCCCTCCGCAGGGACCCTCCGCCCTCTCCCCCTCTCCCTCCCGCCGCCCCCCCGCCAAAGCCCCAC
>JAOWBP010001760.1:8399365-8424103 GCA_028571105.1 Tragopan temminckii | reverse complement strand
TTGCCTCTGCTGTTGCATGGCACTTAAGCAGGACTGAAGAGAACAGTCAGAATTCTGAGAGTATGGTCTGCTCATACCTGGTGTGGGTTGCACTGCTCATTTGCAAGGTAGGGATAGAAGTGCCTAATCGGAAAAGCATAGGAATAGCAGCAGACAAATGACTGGAGGTCTATGTTTTTTGCAATAGAATGTCACCTGAACTTACCTAGTCATTCTGAATGTAGTCCTTGGCAATTATTGATGGGGACAGTGCAGGAAGGTTGGTTGCCTGGGGACTCTTGACTGGGGACACTTTAGGAATGGAGACAATGAAAACCACTAGGCTTTCTGTACCAAACTACAGAGAATTGTCTTACCTTAGGAGCTGTAGGTTGTTTGGCTTTTTTTTTGTTTTTTGGAATGATGAAAGCAGTGTCAAAATCAGAAGTAAAGGTTTGGTGGGCCGAAGTGAAAGAAGCGTGTCTTCGGTGTTTCTGTATGGATTGTTATAAAAGGTACATGGAACTGTGGAGAAATATCTGTAGGTAGTATGAACACAGAGAAGATTCTAACTGTATCACTCTATAGTAATGGTTTGCATCCACTGAGCAGCTATGAATTGCCTAGATGTAGCAGGGAATCATAAGTAGAATATAAACCATAGTTTCAACTTTCTATGAAGTAGCAAGAAAACACATTCATACGTGTTTGTTTTAGGAGCACAGGATTATTCTCGGTAGACTTAACACTTGTGACCAAAAGAACGTTCCTTAAGGCACAGTCGAAAGCCTTTATAAATCATTGGAAATAGTTTTTTAGCTGTTATTTTTGCAAAGGGCACAACAGAAAAGGCTTGTTATGAAAGGAAATGCTGCTTGAAATTACAGTGTCTGAGATCTATTGCTTGACATCCTTGACTGAAAAATTATATGGTATAAGTGATACTCTGAGTAATAGTTTACTTAAAATGAGATGTTGGCACATATGTATTTTGGGGTTGTAGAGATGTAGATTTTGATTTTAGAGCTGCAGGCAAATTTTATGCTCCAAGGATGATACCAGTGATGTCTTTTGACTGATAATGAAAGTTACCTGATAGTTTCTATGATGATAACATGTGAAGCAAGCTGTTATAGCAAAGAACAAGAGTTCAGACAGGAAATGTAAACGTGTGCTATGATTTCTTCAGGAAAAAGTTAACCACCAAGAGAATAGTGAAGCACTGTATCAGGCTGCCCAGGGCAGTGACCACGGCACTGAGCTTGCCTGAGTTCAAGAAGCATCTGGATGAAGCTCTCAGTCATGTGGTCTGATTTTTGGATGGCCCTGTATGAAGCCAGGACTTGGATTTGGTGATCCTTATGGGTCCCTTCTAACAGAGGATATTCTGTGATTATTTTTTTTTTTTTTCTGATGTTCTAGGAGTTTGGCACACTACCTGCAACTGCAGTCATCCTATGAAAAGGAAGCGAAGCCATCTCAGATTTGATGTGGCTTCAAGAATTGTGCTCAGATGCGAGCTGTAGCATGAAACCACACTTAGGCCTACTCCATGTCAGTAGGGCATTTGGATTGCATTTTACCTAGTGAGCTATGAAGGAGGATTTTATGCATGTTACAGGAAAATTATCAACACTAACTTGAGTTTTATCTATAGTTTCTCTGCAGGTTGAACTCATCTCTAACTTGGATGAGAATTGTGCCTGGAATTTATCCCAAAGCTGTGATGAGTCAGCCTTTGTGAAAAACCCCTCAAGTATCTGATCAAAAGCTTTCATATGATTTGTTCGGTGAGAGGTAGAGGAATCCATTTCTGTGTAATGGTTCTTCTGCTTACTATATGCAGTAAGCATACAGGGGATGAATGCACAGTGAACAGGATGACTGAGGCCTCCCCTTAGCCTTGGCTTACAAACCAAGGGATCTCAGCTGCTCTTTATACATCTTCCTCTCTGGACCTTTCACCATCTTCATAGCCCTCCTTTGGATGCTCTCTAATAGTTCTATGTCCTCCTTATATTTTGCTTTGCTACTGATTGAATCTGGATACAAGAAAGCAGCAGTCACATCCCTCAGCCCAGCTTCAGAAGCTGGACCCAGAGCTGCAGGACGTGGTGGCCACTCCTAACATCTCTAACACTGTTTTACTTGTTGGATCTGGGAGCGTAGCAGCCTGGCCTTAGTTGGGCTATAAGATTCATCTCTGTCTCCTTATCAGACCATGCTGATATTTAATATGAATCCACTAACTACTCCTTGAGAAGAGTAGCAGAAGACAAACTAATTTACCTTCTGATGCACTTCCCGAACCACTGTCAGCCGTGTGCATGCTTTCAAGGAAAATATCTCACTGTCCTGTCACTTGTCAGTGGGAGTAGTTTTGCCCTACAGCTAGCTTGTGCAGTTTAAATCATAGAATCATAGAATTGCTCAGGTTGGAAAAGGCTTTCAAGATCATCAGTCCAACTGCAACCTACCCAAACTACCCTAACTAACAACCAACCCATTGCCAAATCATGACTCCAATAACCACATCCAGATGGTTTTTTGGTACTGTAGTTTTATGTTATACCTGAGAGAAGCTCTGTCACTGTGGTATGCATCTACTCTGTCCTTGGTGCTTTTCACAGAGAAGAGAAGGCTGATACAGACACAATCTAGCTAACAGAAGTTTGATTTTTGTTTATAAGACATGCAGTTTTATTACTTAATCCTCTGAAGTGTACTGACTTCCAAAGCCTCTTAGCTGTGTCCCTCTCTAGGATCACTTGCATGAAAAGAATTTTCCTTTAGCACCCTTCTCTTGTTTTATTTTCTATCACCTTGTACGTTAGTATTGGACCAGAGGATCTTCTGCCATGAGGTGTTCAACCTCATGTGTGCTCTCATCAGCAGCAGGGGAGTAGCAGTGGTCACAGGTGTGGCCCAGAGGTGCCCAGATTACGCTTTGTAGAAAGGAGGGGTTCCCATGGATGGTCAGTTTGTCTTATCAGTCATGTATTGTTATTTTTTCTTTTTCATAAGAGGAAAACTAACAAAGTATTGGGCTTTTTTCCTGCTTCTAGCACATTACAACAAGCTGTTAAGTGCTTGGAATAATGGTGAAAAGACTGCAGCATCCTTCCAAACTTCTAACTCCACCTTTGAAGCTTTGCTTGCTATTCCTTCTCTTAGGGAATGCTTGAGGTGGTTTCGTTCTGCATTTCAGATGGAAGAACAGTATCTCTGCGCTTGAAAGCAAGCTTAATCTGCGTTGTTGGCACTGAATAATGGAAATGGAGACAGTCAATTTGAGACACTGTGATTAAGGTTGAGCATGTGTGTTTTTGGAATTGGAAAAATTGACTTTAAATCTAGCTTGAATTGCAGTCTAGCAAATAAGGGTAATTGCGTCTTAGTTTCACTCACAATTTCAGAGGTCATGCTGTTTTAAAAGTGGCAAGCTGTTACATTGTGTATTAATTAATTCCAGTGCTGCTTAATGATATGCTTTCAGTTGAATTGCTTTAACTGCAAAATGGAAGGGAAGCACTTCTGAACGCACTCCAGCAGAGCACTGATGACTTTGATGTAAGGAGGCATGGGGGTGTGCAGGGAGAATCTAAGGACACAGTTGTTCCAGCAGCCATGGCTGCCTGGGCACATTATCAATCTCAAAAAACCTTTACACCATTTCAAGAGAGATGCAATAGCACTGATTGCGATGGGTGACTGAACACATTTTCCTTCAAAGCTGTTCAGAAACAGCTGACAAGTGCAGTTTTAAGAGGCTACTGGAGAAGCTCATTGTGTGAGTCTTTCCTGCCACCTTCTGGGTAGGGTAAAGAATAATTTTGAGTTGACTTCTACAAACATCACATTATTTATTCTTGGCAATATGTATGTCAACCTTTCATTATGTGAAGTATGTATTTAGATTGCTCTGCACAAACTTCTGTCTTCCACTGCCAAAATAGTGTTCTTTCAGTGCTCCTGGAGAGAGCATCGCTCTGCTTCAGTCTCTTCCTTTCATCATTCTTTTGCATTTTCTGTAAATAACCTATTTCCACAGGTACTTTCACTGTAGAGTGCTTGTGTTTTAGCTTGCTCTTGTGAGCAGTGAGATTGCAGAAGGAATAAAAGCTTGGAGTAAGCAATTAGTAAAGCTGATTATTCTTTGAAGCACTCTATAAAGCATGCACGTTGAATTTAGCAACATCTTTATTTTAATAAAAGGACGAGTGGAATTTTTCAGAAGTGCTTAGTTCTAATCTGTACCCTGTGTTGTTAGTGGATTTTGTCTTATTGTGAATTTCAGTAAGACTGTTGAAGTCATATTGTAATAATTTCCTTTCAAATAAGGAAATACAACCAGAGTAGCTTACGGAATTGTATATGGGGGAAAAGTAGGAAGTGCTGTTTAATTTCTACACTAATAACGAATATTTAAATTAGCTCTTACTATAACATGGAAAAGCCATATTGGGGCTTCAGGAAAGTAGAAAACAAGATTTTCTTGATTATAGATACACACACAAACATATGCATATAGACATATGAAGAACCAAGAAATAAAAATGTTCAGCACATACATACCTCAGAACAGGTGCTAAGTGGACAAAGGATCTCTGATAAGATGTTAGACTGTGGCTGTCCAACCTTTTGGTTTGCCTGGGCCTCATTGAGTGAGGAGGAGTTGGCTTGTGCTGCATAGAAAATACAGTTTGTGTAATGTTGAACTGTTATCTGTTGTACAGCTAAACGTGACAGAAGTAGTGAAATAACTTTTTGTGTGCCTGAGTACAGATTTTTAGCAGCTGCTCTTGAATGTCTTCAAGCCAGTGTCCTGCTGCAGTTGATGCTCACTGGCAAAGGTAGTATATATTGGAACACTTCACTACAAACTTCTAATTCCTCTCTAGTGAACAGAATCTTTTTAAAAATAAAAAAGATACAAAATACAGTTGGGTTGTGCTGTAATAAGATGCTTTGTGTTTCTTTCTTCAGGTGAAAAATGTGTTTTGTATGAAGGCGAAGGAAGGCAGAAAAAAATCAATACGTGCTTTAGTGGCTGTTGGAAATGGTAGAGGGGCTGCAGGTAGGTGTGTTTGCTATATGTGAAAGATTCCAAATTAATCATTGTTGTAACAGAGCTTTTGAAGATGTGAGGAAACACTGTATGCCAGAAAAAAAATTACGCTTTTTTCCATTTGTTTCATTTATTATTTCCTCCTTAGACATGAGGATACTTCTTTGTAAGTATTACTGCTTTTAGTTACAAAGTAAGGACTGACTTGATTCAGAAGTTTGTCATTTATCTGTCAAGTCAGAAGACCATGTATTTCCTTCAGACTCTTCAGGAAGCCCTCTTTATTGAAGTTAATCCTAAAAAAAGCCAGCAAAACACACTTTCCTACAGATTTCATGTCTGTACTTCTAAGGAAAAAGAGCACTTGTGGCTATTTGAGTCTATTCCTGTAGTAACTTCAGTGATCTGCAGTTTGACCCATTTATAGGTTTTCTCCATTACAATTTTTATAAAGGTCTTTTCAGCAAGCAGTTTAAAGTTCAACCACAGGAATGCTCTTTATGACATAAAGGAAATAGGACAAATCAAAAGAAATGCGATATTATGAAAGATCTAATAATACAAGCTATGAACAGAGCTCTTTTCTTTCTCAGCAGAGGCTGCAGAAAGAATACTGATCAGAGGGATTCAGTTCAGTTTTGTTCTCCTTGTAACAGGAGTAATTCAGCACAATTATGCTGAACAGTAGCACTTGCCAAGCTATCTCTAGAAGTAATCATACCAAGAGGATCCCATCTAATATTATGGTACTGCTTCATACATTAGTAAGATCAATTAGAGCAAAGACATATGACTGAGAACTGGCACGTTGTGTTCCTCTCCTCAGAAGTTAAGAATATGTTTTAAAGTAAGTAATTGCAATTCCTACTTCAAGTAAAGTGTTTAACAGTCTTGGCCAGAAGAGCCTTTTTGCTGATCAGAGTTGGGCTTTACAAAATAAGGATAACAAGAATTCCACTCTACTGCAGCTTCTTAAGAGATTGTATGCAGAGCGGATTTGCTGGAAAAATTCCCCATTGGTTTAGCTCAGTCAATGATCACTGTTGATGAGAAAGTAGTTTGTGTTATGGTTACAGAGGAGGAGATATCATTGTAAAGCAAAACAACAAAAACAACAAACAAAAGGGGGAAAAGAAAACAAAACTGAAATTTGCCAAAAAATTTATGTGCCTTCCGGGTCCTACTGATATGTCTGTTGGATGGATAGGATCCAATCTGTTTTCATAGTAGACAAATGAAATTCTGGGTAGACTTGGCCTTTTATTTCTTAGAAAATCACTTATTGGATGTCGTTTGAGCCTTAGAAATTGTTACATTGATGTTTGTAATATATGCACTCTTTGTGTCAGTGATGTGCCTGCCCAATAATAGTGCTGACCTCCTATGTTCTTGTTTATGTGTCACTTCTATGATTCATATTGCATATGCTATGTGCACCTACCTTTCATGTGCTCAGTTACATGAGGCCAGGCAAGGCTGATAAGCAGATATTAGTACTTCAGCACAGTCACACAGCGAAGCCTTTGTATACGGGATGCTCCTGGATAAATAGTACTTAACAATATTATGTACTGGTAAAGCAAAAAGAGATGTTCTATAATGTGGTGGTATTTAAACTTGTTGCTTTTTAAAAATCTTTCAAGGCTAGCAAATGCTCACAGCTGAATTAGGAGACAGCACACCTGGAAAGTGTGCTGTTTCTTACAGGTTTTCTGATTCTTTTTGTCAGTTACAGAAACTATCAAGCATCCTTCATCTTGTGAGAAATGCTTTGTTTTAATAGCCAGCATTTGAGAAGGGTCAGAATCCAAACCTGTGGGATAAATTGTCAGGACTGCTTATAAAAGCAGTGCTAGAACCATTTAAATGTAATACTGCTTAATTGTAAAGGGATCCTTAAAAGAACTGCAAAACTGCTCTGTACTACAGTGAGTTTCCAGTTGTGTTGTTTAGGAAATAGCATACATCTTCAACTGATTTTTCATGTAATTTTTTTTTCCCCCAGGCTGTTTTATTTAAGAAGGATCCTTGAATGCGCTAAGTTTTTCTCCCTAAGGAGATGGACTTCTTTATGTAAATACAAACCAATGTACATTAAAATTCCTATTAGATGTCAAATAAACTTGGAGATGAGAAGTCTGTGCAGAATTAAAAGAAGACTCTGCTTAAAAGAAAAAAGTGAATAGCTATAAAGTAAATAATCCAAATAATAGAGACAGGAATATGGGATGGTGACAGAGTATAGGAAATTACATTTGCATTGTTATATGGCTGTACTAAAGAAAATTCTATTTTCAGTATATGTGCAGAGCTTCCAACTGTTGGATGTAAATAGTCTCTTTTTATGATGAGCTTGATAGATATCTCTGATGAGATGTACATAGGAGCTTTATTAAGACAGCCTTATTTCCAGTTGAGTACAGTTCTTCAGAACTTCATCTATTTGAAAGATTGAAATCTAGATGGGCTCCTCAAGGTGAATTTTAGCTACAATTTAGAGGGGAAGAAAGTAATGTATACACAGAGCAAGGTGTGTCTCCAGCAGAACACAGTTGCTCTGAAAAGCTCTGCTTATCTTTTCTTTGAAACATTATCATGTCCTTGAAGGCACATTTTAATCTCAAGTGAAGAATGATTGAATTGAGCTTGACCAAGTGATCTCACTTTTGGAGCTTTCTAATGTTGTGTGTGACTTCATTGTTAATACGTTATTAATGAGCTGTGTGTGTGCATAAAAGGATAGCACAGTTTGCTTGCATTTTCTTCTGCAAAAGTTAAGAAGTGGTGGAGAGTTCCTGCATATATAGTGTGTGCATAGGGAAAACTATCAAGTGTTACCTGACAGCAAGTGCTACCCTTGACCTTCTGTTTCTTATGCTATCAACTTCCAGACTTGTGGTGATGTCCTCTATTGCTTGCAGCATCACAATAGTTGGGATGCTTTCTTAGATCTCTTCCAGTCCATTTCTCCTGTAATATCTGCAAGAAATTAGTGAGTTAATATTGGCCAACGAGTCCAACTCCATTGATTTTCTTTTTGTATGAGGCACCATGATACAGAAATCCTGAGCCCCAACTGACACAACAGAAACATTAGAAGACCAGAAAAAGCTTAAAAAAAAAAGTAAATATTTTTAACTCAATCTGTCTTGACAGCGTTGGACTTAAGAGTTCATAAAAAATAGTGTCACATCTTCCTATTCATTCCATAAGCTCAGTTGATGCCCCACTTTCTTTCTCTGTTCTGTAGGAATATATATTTTGCAAATACACAATTCTGTTTATAAAGCCTGTGTTTAATGTTTTCTATTTTGCTGATATACACCCAGTCTCCTCTGTTTCTAGGGCTTTCAAGGTGCCATTTGTACAGATGTAGTTCATACATCTGTCAGCTTCCTTATTTCCTTCCTTCATTTACTTCCTTTTAAACAGAAGACTGTTTTTATTAGACGAAGCAGCCATCTCTATTCAGTAGTTTGAAACATGTATAGAGCAAATAAAAGAAATAAGCCTTATTTATCTTTGTTTAACAACAAGCAATTGACATCAAATCGTTAGATATTCATAACTCTAAAGTTTTTACTTTCTAAATGTGGTTTTCTCTGGGGCTTTTTCTGAATGTGATCTATGTAATGGATTGGAAATAGCAGGTAGTAGTCTTGGTTGTGAAATTCACTGTTTTTTCCCCTCTTCTTTCTCAAGACACTGCTTCGTGTATTTCTCAGTAATAAATATTTTTTGTCTTTCAGGTTTTGCACTGGGGAAAGCAGGTGACAGGATGAATGCTTTACGGAAAGTATGTTGATTAAAAGCAAGTACAAATATTTCATACCAAAATATAAGGTGTTATATATTTTTTAATTATTGATATATTTTTAGTCTACACAAACACATAAAACCATGTGTGCATACAATCTGCTTATAGAGTGGTGTGTAGCACTTTATTGTCCATGTGTATAATGGCCTTAAGGAGGCTTCTTTAGGCTTCAAGTATTTATTTATCCATCTACCTTAATCTAGTTTGTGTTTCAGTGGTCAACAAAACTTATCAAAATAGCAATGCTAAAATGCACAGTTAAGTTGTTAGTACCCTGTGAAGTCTTTTGAAATGTTCAGTCTATTAGGAGGGTGGGTACAGTTATTAACTTGAATGTTTTCATTTCCGTAAAGTAAGTGGATTAGATCTGTAAGGCCTGCTTTCTTAAGTTTTTTCTTGCTTTTTTTTTTCTACCAAGATAACTAAACAACGGTAAATTTCCAAAGCTTGGCATAAAAATTCATGGAAAAACTTTTTTTTTCTAGGCAAAGAACAAAGCAATACGCAGCTTACATTTTATAGAGCTGTATCAGAACCACACAAGTAAGTAGTATCCTTTTTGACTCTTCAGCTTTCAACAAGCAATGAATGCACTGTTAAAAGCTGATTGAAACTAGTTGCAAAGTGTAAAAAGATAACTAGAACCTTTAATTTTAGAATAATTTAATTTTTAATTTTAAAAAAGGTTTAATTCATTGTATTTTTTTTATTTGTGTATTACTTAGTTTCTTCAGCATGCTTTATGAAATATTAGCCCCAGATTGTTTTAGCTAGACAGTAGTTCACAGTCTACTCATCCTTGTGCAAAATAAGCTGCTATTAACTGCAGTAAATATGCATTTGGCTCTTCTCTTTCACTCAGGTTTGTATCAACAGTTGTAGAATAGTCCATGAAGAAGAGTTCTGTTAAGATTTCATAATATAAGCAGATGTTGCTAAAATACTGTAGAGAGATTTATCTTCCTTCTGTTTGAATGCTTAATGTATAGTATTTCAGGCGTTTTAAAAACATGTGGCTGTAATAGCAAGAGCTGATCTCTGCTGTAAGGATGTCAGCTATGGCTGGACATCTCTTCTCTGTAGTGGACTCCACTGTGCTTTTTCCCTTTTGCCATTCAAAGATGATTCCCTGTTCACTCAATCCATGTATACAAAAAAGCCCCAGGAGGGCTAGGGAACTCCGTGGTGTGTTCCATGGTAGCTTTTTGTGAATTTGATTTAATAGCATACAAGTCTGTCTGATATCAGGTGTGATACCACTATACCAAATACTCTGTTTGGAAAAAAAATTTGAAAGATGGTACCTTACAGTGAATATTTTTAACCATGTTATTTACGTAGATAAATGTTCAGTATAATACAGCTTTGTCTTACGAATATGCAATTGCAGTTATCCTTATGAGTCTGTTCCCTGATCATTAATATTTCACATTAATAAATTAGGGATTTTATTTAAAAACTAGTGGTGTTTTCCCCATGCTTTCTGTTCTGCTTAATGTGAGCCATCTTGGCTGCGGTGTAAGAATTCAGTATGCAGAGGCTGAGTCACTGAATCAGATGTGTACAGCAACCACCAGAGGAAATCAGTTTGGGGTTCCTTTTGAAGCAGGAAGACTGGGATGGGAAATTTCTGTATAGAAAAATGTAAGAACACCAAGGCCTAATGGAGCAATTTTAAGTTAAAAGCTAAGTTATTAAGAAAATCTAAATATAAAGAGAAAGGTAAAATTGCATCACAGAACTTAGTTGTAATGCCTTTGCTTTTTTTTTTTCCCTCCTTTAGTTTATCATGATATTACAGTGAAATTTAAACGCACAAACATCCGCATGAAGAAGCAAAACAAAGGTAATTAAGTTGCTTGGAAATTTTGAAGTTTTATTAATCAACTGATATTTATTTGGTGAAGTTAAATCTGTGCAATATTCATTTACTTCAGCATTTGGTAGATAGAAACGAATGATATATCTCTGAAGATAACCAATGATAACCAATTGTCTTTCATTAGAAACACCTGCTGTCGATGACATGGCTTTATTTTTGTGAATCAGGATTTGTTCCTTATACACTGGTGGGAGCTCTGCTGGCTTTCTGCTGCCCTTCATGCTTCCCATTGCAATTCAAAATACTTTCAGTCTACAGTAGTAGTAAATTGCTGTCAGTAGTTCTGAAATTTGCAACTCAGCATGTCTGATGTCAACAGTTCAGCACAAGAGAAGGCAGGTGACTTCACCCAGGCTTCCCTGATCAGCATACTGGTAAAACAAGCCACCAAGTCACAGCAAATACTCAAATATTTATTTTCTCATAGGGCTGTCTCCTAGTCAGTGATAATAAGCAGTATTTCATTCCATCCTAACTGATGGCACTCGTGTGATTTATATTACATGCTGATGAAGAAAGTGTACTTGCTCACAGGTTTCTGTCTTTGCCATCGCTCATACTCCAAACAAACAAAAATAGAACCCTGACTGCAACAGTACAGATTTTTATTTGGAGAAGTTCTGCTGTATTATCAGACTGGAAGTTGAGAGATGGACATGGCTGCATTATCCTCACAGCTTTAGCCAGAAGAGATGCACAGCTTACCACATGTCATCTCTGTCTGCTGTCAGTGATAGCTTCTACCTGAATGCTGACCTTCTGAAGAGACATTACTGACTTTCTGCCATCCCTTTCCTCCTCTCCAGAGCTGTTGCAATGCGTTCTTTACCAGCTGTTGAAAATGATGGGGATATATATCCAGAGCAACCTTGTATCTTGATGTCACCTTCCTCAGGATTGCAGTATAGGAATTCTTACCATGTGAAATAGTTCAGTGAAGTAATGGTTAGCTTATTTCCAATACACTGCAGTTTTCAGTGTGACCTGTTTTACCTTCTAGATTCTTCCCGTTTTGAAGTCACTAATGGTGATATGAGGTCATTTCTTTGCATGAATATTGGAGTTAAACCTTTGTACATAGAATCATAGAATAGTTTGGGTTGGAAGGGACCTCAAGGATCATCAAGTTCCAGCCTCCCTGCCACAGGCAGGATTTCCAGGTGCTTGATCAAATAATAGAAAAAGGTTTGATTCTACTTGTTTAGCTTAACTTTGCTTTCAAGATGGATAAACCTGCTATTTCATAGAAAATGGGTGTAGTTTGCTACTGAGTACTCTTAATTGACACTCTAATATTAATATACAAACAGGAAACAAATTAATCTACATGACTAGTTGTAATTCACTTCAGATTCGTTATAAGACCTAAATTGCAAGAAAATGTAATGACAGGATAGCTTTCCAGTTAGAGACTGGAATAACACTGTTATTGTGTTCACCTACTTTAATTCATTAATTCCTGTAGCTTTTGAATAAGCTGAAACACTGACATTTTTGACATACTCCTTGATTTTTTCGTGTGTATCTGGTAATCTTCTGCACTGTCACATTAGTAATATGAGAAGATCATTAATGTTCAGAGTTACTAATGTATTTCAAAAACATCTAAACTTTCTGTCAATTTTCAACAATTTTTATTAGATGACATTTTGATTCTGAGATTAGGGGGTTTTTGTTCAGTATGATAGTAAAATTTCGCACAGGCTTAGAAAAATCAACAAGATTACAAGTCAACAAGAACAGAGTCGGCTGTATTCTTATCCGCAGTTCTGCACTTAAGGAGCACTCACAGTTGAAAATTGAGTAATTTGGCCTATAATTTTTTTTAGGGTAACCACTTTGAACTAAAGACATACCTGCTATCTAAACTAGACTAATCTAAAAACTACGCTGCAATTTGGTCTTTAATATCATGAGGGAAAAACATGCAAAGAGCAGGAGTAACACAACTGAGCTACTCATTTAACTATGCACTTATAAATAATGCTGTCACTGTTCAGTGGAAAGGAAGATTCTCATTAGATGCTGTTATTTTCTTTCAGTGATACACAGAATAAGACATACCTTCCAGTCTCATCTAGTGTGGTACTCCTGAGCCTCAGAAACAAGAACAGCCTACTAGTGCTACCTTCTAATTAATATTACATAATCAGGCTGTTCTCTTTTATTTCCATTTTATTAGTACTTTTGAGAAGCACAGTGCCTTTTCGCTGCTATCTGTTTTTTCTAGGAGGCCTTTCTGTAGCTTGCAGGTTACTACTGCCCTGTTCAGTGAGGCTTTTCCATTCATAGAATCATAGAATTGAATGAGTTGGAAGGGCCCTTTTAAAGGTCATCTAGTCCAACTTGCTTGCAGTGAACAGTGACACCTACAGCTAGATCAGGTTGCACGTAGTTTTGTCCAGCCTGACCTTGAGTGTCTCCAGGGACAGGGATTCCAGCACCTCTCTGGGCAACCTGTTCCAATACCTCACTATTATCATATAAAGAATTCTGTTTTCCTCGTATTCAGTCTAAATCTCCCTCCTTTTAGTTTGAAACCATTTATCCTTGTCCTTTCGCAACAGACTCTGCTAAAAAGTCTGTCCCCTTCTTTCTTATTGCTCCCTTTATATACTGGAAGGCCACTGCTCTCAGGTCTCCCTGGAGCCTTCTCCAGGCTGAACAGCCCCAGCTCTCTCAGCCTGTCCTTACAGGGAGGTGTTCCATTTCTTGGATTATTATTGTGGCCCTCCTCTGACCATGCTCCAGCAGGTCCGTGTCTCTCCTGTACTGAGGACTCCATATCTGGATACAATACTCCAGGTGAGGTCTCACAGTGCAGAGGAGTGGGATCATCTCCCTTGACCTGCTGGCCATGCTGCTTTTGATTCAGCTCAGGGTATGGTTGGACTTCTGGGCTCCGCGTACCACAGAATGGTTTAGGTTGGAAGAATCCGAATCCTCTGGAGGTCATCTTGTCCAGCCCCAGGCTCAACAGCAAGGATTGTCTGATGCAGATTGCCAAGAACAATGTCCAGACTCTAATAGCTTGAATGACTGCAAGGAAGGAAACTCCTACAACCTCTTTCAGCAACCTGTGCCTGTTGCTTGTAAAGAGTTGTTTCCTGATGTTTAGACAGAACCTCCCATGTTTCAGTGTGCGCTCACTGCTGCTTGTTCTGGCACTGGGCACCCCTGCCAAGAACCCAGCTCCATCTTCTTTGTACTCCCCCTTCATGTGTTTATGTATGTTCTAAGATCTCCCCAAACCTCCTATTCCCCAGACTGCGCAGCCCTAGCTCTCTCAACATCTCATAGAAGAAATATTGAGGGAACTGAAGCATGTTGGTGGCCCTGTGTTGGACTTTCTCAAGTAACTTTTTCATACCAGGGAGCCCAGAATACAATGTGCTTACTCCAAGTGTGACCTCACCTCTCTCAACCTACTGGTAGCAGTACTTCAGAATAGAATAATTTAATTCCAGTTGAAAGGTACTTACAAAGTACCATTTCAGGGCTAACCAAAAGTTAAAGCATATTATTGAGGGCATTATCCAAATGCTTCTTGAATACTGTCAGGTATGGGGCATCAACCACCTCTCTAGGAAGCCTGTTCCAATGTTGACTACCTTGACAATGAAGAAGTTTTTCCTAATGTCCTGTCTGAACCCTTTCTGACACAACTTCCAACCATCCCCATGTTTCCTGTCACTGGATACCAGGGAGAAGAGATCATCTCCTTCTGCACTTTCCATCCTCAGGAAGCTGTGGAGAGCAATGAGGTCAGAGAAAAGGAGGCCAAGGGACAAACTAGACAACACAGCGACCTCAGCCAATCTTCACAGCAGATGCATTCCAACTCTTCTACCAGTACTCTTTTCTGCCCAGTACTGTATGCAGTATTCAAGATTAGGTCACATCAGTGCTACTCCTCATCCTTGGTGGCAGCAAATTTATTTTGTGATTGTCTTTATGTGGAGCCAGAGCTCCATCCAACCTGGCCTTGAATGCTTTCAGAATGGGGTATCCACAGTTTCATTGGGCAGCCTGTGCCAGAGCCTCACCACCCTCATAGTAAGGAATTTCTCCTTAATGTCTAATATAAGCCTGCTCTCTTTTAAATTGTTGCCCCTTGTCCTATCTCTGCTTGCCCTGATGAAGACTCTCCCAGTCTTTTTGAAGAGCCTTTTATGTACTGGAAGGCTGCAGTGATGTCTTCCAGGAGCCTTCTTTTCTCCAGTGTGAACAATTCCAGCTCTCTCAGTTGATCAATGTGCTTATGTGGCTGTAAAGCCCAGAACTGATACCCCATAGCTGTAATTAATATGCACAAAAAATATACAGTTATTCATAGTTTTCACAGTAGACTATCTTTTATAAGATTCCTTCTGTTTGCTGATGACATTACAATTATATGGTTATATATGCTGAAGCCTCCCACTTTGCATAATTTCAGCTGACAAATTCAGCATGTTTCCAATTCCTGCACGTAGGACTCAGTCAATGACCACAACAAAACTTAATGTTTTAAGAAAAAAAAAAAAGTAGTCATCACTATAATTAAATGTCGTTTTCTTTGTTCCTAATCCCTGCAAAATGTAGAAAACCTCTGTCGGATAATCAGGATTACATATTAAACAAGTAGAAATCCAAGTTTCAAGAGTTAGGTAGTATGAATATCTGAATGTGAGCTTAACTCAGCATAGTGTCTTAGTGTGGACTGGAGTAGGTTTTCTTTCCAAACTCTTGTTAGCGGCTGCCCAGAAAAGCTAACGCAGGTTGCCCATCACAGCTTGTATTAGTTAGGAGGACTACATTTTAAGTGCTTTTCGTGATTACCTTTTTATCAAAATTCAGTGTGAGAAAATTAGTTATGTTTTAAATGACCTTATCCTCTTACATAGACCCTCCTGAATTAAACTGCAGTAATGCAGTTGCAGTGCCACAGGCAAGTTAGAAAATGTCTGAGCACAGCTTCTACTCCACAGCTTAGAGTTTGCAATTGGAATCTTTTGCTTTTGTGTTTGGCATAAATTTTGTTCAGTGACTGATGGAGTAATTTGCTGGCTTCTGAGTTCCGTGCATTAACAATCTACAGAAACCTGATTGAATTGGTGTAGGAGAGAAGCAGTGATGCAAAACACCAGAAATAAAATGCTTTCAGTTGCTGAAAATGAAAGTTTGACAAACAGCTTTCCAGAAATCATTCACATGTGTCTACACTTTGACTTTTATTATAGCGTGGAAAGCAATATTTTCTTGAAAGGCAGAACAAATGACTTTGAACGGTTATAGTTTATTTTCCAATTACAGGTTAGAAAAAAAAGGAAATATTAGTGCTGTAAAACATGTGCCATTAGAATAGGGTTTGGTTTTTTTCCTCATTTACTTCAGCAGCGAAACTGTTCTGCAGAGAGGATTAATCAATAAACTGGCTTTTCAGCTTTTAAATAAAATACATTAGAACTATCAGAAACCAATTTATGAAGATTAATAGAGCTAGGCCACATGAAACAAGTCTCTCAGGGAACAAGAGAACAAAATTGGATGCCTCAAGAAGTAAGTCCTTCATTAAAATCTGGCAAGGATAAGAAACCATTTGTAATTAATGCTAATACACTATTATTATACCTTTGAGCTAATATAACATTCTCAACTGGAGATAGAACAAACTTCTGTTTTTGTGGACTGTGGAATTTGTTTGTCTCTCCCTCCCACTCACCTAGGTTTGACCTGTGGGTTGCACTTGTGCACATGTGTTCTTTCAGTGATCTTAACTGCCCTTAAGAAGAAGAAAGCAAATGAGGGCCAAAGTGCTCATTTGTTCTTTAACCTTGATAAATTCATGCCACTTTTTGGGCCAAGGGAAAGGAAGTGGAGTTCTGTGTTTAAACCACATTTTCCTGTTGGAGCATTACTGCCCTCTTGGACTTCCCTTTACCTTGCTGGCCCTTCCCAGTTTCTCTACCTATGCTGGGTTGGACAGAGGTGGGAGACGCTGACCTTGCTGCTTCTGTACCTGTGGGCAGCAAGCCCAGAAGGCAGCAGTGTTTGAAGCATACTGGTTGTTTTCAGCTGTGACTTCACAGTAGGAAACGAGTTCAAATCCCTACATAATATAGATGAACTAAGACTTAAAGTCATATTTACCACCATTAGGATTTTCCAAAGCTGTCACCCAGCAGTTGTTGAAATTGCAAAGGAAGCAGTTTTGAAACTATTGTAGGTATTGTTTTTTAGAAGGTGTGGTGTGATTCTGTTTAGGCATCTCCCCTTGCAATGACTTCATTTTAATACTCTTCTAAGTAACCTTGAGTGATCTTGCTTCTCTGCTAATATTTCTTTTTTTTTTTTTTTTTTTTTAATTTGGGGAAGTACTGGGGTGTCATTTATTTCCTGAGTGGGAGAAAAGGATTACCTTTTGTTTGCTGAATGTTCTTGGGATTGGTGAGGAAGTTGTCTGTAGAAGACTTCTTAATATTTTAATGGCACTTCTAGGAAAGTAGAATGCTACTTAAACCTGCGGTGTTAAAAAAAACAAACAAAAGAAAAAAAAAAACCAAACCCAAGAATGGTTTTATGGTTTGAGTTTAAAGGTGGTGATGTTTTCATTCAGGTTTGTATATTGGTAAGTGGAGTGTATTTATTACAAAAAGAATGTGATCTTTGTTAACATGCCTGCAAAAGTTGGGAAGAATGGCCTTCCCAGACTGGTTTTACCATTTTTAAGATACTAGTATGTTGTAACTTAATAGGTAACAAACACAGATGAGAGGTCTTGGTTCTATTTTTCCTTAGCTAAGTTATTATATGCTTACAAGTAATCATGTAATGCTAATTTATACTTTCTTTTTTTCTTTACAGGGTATGGTCTTCGTTGCCACCGAGCTATTATTACCATCTGCAAACTAATTGGCATTAAAGACATGTATGCCAAGGTTACTGGATCTAAAAACTTGATTAATATTACCAGAGCTCTCTTTAAAGGATTGACAGAACAGGTAGATTACATTCCTTGTGGTTCTATTAATTAAATCAGAGGACAGGATGGGATTGATGTTGTAGTAGTCTGTGAGTAAAAATGTTATATTCTGCATTAATGCATGTTACTAACATGTCAGTGTGCATCCTTATTAGCAAGATGCACTTTTTCTGGCCAGACCTTTTCCAGAATCAATTTCCTCTAGAATAACGTGGTAACGCCAATTATCTGAATCCCTGCTGCTTATTATTAGCTTATTTGAAATCCACAAGGATTCTCCTGACGAGTCTTTCAGTTTATGCAGTGTTGGAAATGTTTGTTAGTAAACATTTTTCCTACCCTATATACTGTGTATATATTTGACCTCAAGTAAACCAACATCATGCATCATTGCTCCTGAAGTTAATGTTTTCTTAGGGATGATTTAAACTGGGATCAGCCAGAAGCAGGAAACGAAACAGCCTTTCTTGTAATATTAATTAGCCTGAGACTTTTAAAAATAGTTTTGTCTTTTTCCTGCTCCCTCTCTGCCCCCAGGAGACTCACCAGCAGTTAGCAAACCAGAAAAACCTCTACGTGGTGGAGTTCCGGGAGGAGCAAGGCCCACTGCCCATCGTCGTGGCACTGCCCGAGGGGACTGTTCGTGAGGATCCTGAGCCTGAGGATGAGGTTCCAGACACTAAACTGGAGTGGTGTGAGGTGAAAGAAGCTCAGGGAATGAAGAAATCACCCTGGGCAAATGTTAGGCGGACAGTATGGTAAAAAATAAAATCAGTACCTATATCTCTTCTGCTCAGAGATGCAGCTGTGAAAGCCCAGCCCAAATGGGCAGGCTTACATTTCAGAAGATGGCTACAGTAGATTTCATACCGTTCATGTTGCTGCTCCCATTACTACCATTCAATAACAGTTTGCTTTCCCACAACTCTTCTGATCACTGTTCAGCTAGGAACATACAGAAGAAAGCAGCCAATGGACGTGACGTTGACTTCAAGCATGCATTTACTTGATTCCTGCAGATGTGTAATCAACAGATCCTGTGTTTCCTTCACAAACTCTTGGGAAACGACTGAAAATACAAGATTGTGGAAGCAATAAAGAATCAGAATGAATTTGGTGGAGGAGTTGGTGTCTTTTTTGCAAAATGCTGATGTCTGGGAGAACTTGAAGAAAGCAGCAGTAGTGAGAGTCAGTGTATCTACTCTCCATCTCACTCTACAGGTTTCAGAGTAGTGGGGCAACTGAAATCAAGAAGGTAGAAGATTTGTAGCTCGAAGGAGATAGGCAAAGTGATGAAGAGCAACAGCTGAATCTCTGCGAACACTAGTTGTGAAAGTTGGGGGGGTTCCCCAATTGAAGCAGAGCCCAAATATCTGAGGACAGTAATCTCTCAATCTCCTATTTTAGCTGGTGTTGGAAGTGCGATCCAAAACCTGCAATCACATCTTACAGAACTTTCCTTTGCATATGTGCTGGGATAGAACTTGGCTTTCGTCGCTGCCAATTTGGTACTGAGAATAGCAATATCTTGGGCTCTGTCCAAGACTTAGAAAGTGTTACAGCTGTTGAGATTAAAGAAAAAAGAGAAAGTTTGTGATGCACTTATTCTCAGAGAAGGAGTAAACCCCTTCATGTAGTGGATCTCCAACTGAAGCATGCAGAGGTAGGTGCTAGAAGCTAGATCAGCTATCACCCAAGAGCTGGAGGAGGTTTAAGGCCCTTCTTGAGCGCACAAGATAGCCACTCATGGTTGACTCTGTCATGCATCTGAAGCTTTTCATTGCTGTCCTCAGAGTTAATGGGGTTTTGATGCTTAATTAATTATGAGAAACAGAGCAGAGTGGGGCTCATGGCATCCATGTGATGATCGGAAGTGGGGAATGGTCCAAAAGTTTGGCTAAGAGGGAGAGAAGCAGACAGAACAGACACAAATCAGGCTCTGCTCCAGACCCACGCAAAACCTTGATACTTTCACAGAAGTTAGCTTTTGTGGGTTTTCCATTTTCCAAGATTATTCATCTTAATACAGATGATTGTATAGGTGTTTTTACCCAGCATACAGTTTGCTCATCAGTCACTAACAAAGGTTGCTGTAAAATGAGAAACAGCAGGCTCTCCTGCACTTTTTCATGATGCTAATTGTAATTCTCTGTTCAATTTCTTTGCTTTCAGACAAAGCAAATTCTGCAATTCAGGAGAAAATGTAAGTGCTTCTAACTCAGTGCATCCCTGGAGGCAAGGTAATTTAGGTACCTGTATGCAAGTATTTGGGTAACCACTAACATTACAGTTAAGGCATTCTTCAATTTAGCAAGAACAACCAAGATAACAATCTGGACATAGTTAATGAATGATGTACATCTGTAATCTTGTTTGCATCAAAAGACCTGAAGTTTTACATACCTTCAAGTGGCTGGTTTGTCTTTAACTACAGTATAGTTGCCTGATCTCTAGAGTACAGGCTTGCAGACCCTTGTTTTGCTGAGGAAACTGGATTTTAAGTGCTCCCCAAAAAGGCTGGTTTATGGCTTTTTAAATGGGCTCTTACTGACTTACATCTTCAAGGGAATTCTGCAGATGGAGAGGGTGCTAGAGATGAGGTGCTAGGGGTCCAGAAATACCTGACTTTTGCTTTTTAGGAACTTATTTTGTCTATAGAGACATCCAGATCCCAAATGGATGTGGTCCAAGCAGCCTGGTGAAGCTTTGGGTGGACTCTGTTGTGAGCTGCCCAGCTTAGAAGGCATGACAGACCTCATACTGCACTGAGAGGATGGAAGGGCTGGGTGTGACAGGCAGTGGAGATCTTAGAGTGCTTTTTTTCTGTTTTTCATTGCATGGAATATGGCTGTTGCTCTGCTGCATTTCCCTCTCACCCAGCTGTTCCTGGTGTAGGAACACTCATTTGCCTGCAAGCTGGTTGGCTGCGTGGGGTTAAATTTGGGGCCACATGGGAGGTTTCAAAGCCTTGTGTTTTTGAAGTGCTGTGAAGTGCTGCTTTGTAAGATGTTTTGGATGCTCTTGACCCCATGGTGGTCCTAGGCAGAGGCTTGCCAGGTTTCCCAATCCCAAGCCTGCACCCGCAGGCAGGCTCAAAGGAAGGGCATAGACAAATGAACCAGCACAGACTGGTGCAAACTGGCGTGTTGCAGGGAAAAGAACAGTAAAGCAGAGTGAGGTGGGGAGGGGACAGGGCTAAGTGACAAGACACTGGCCACAAATGGGATGGTTGTAGTGCACAGGGATGCAGAGGTGAGGAAGATGTAAGGCAGCACTTGGAGCTATGGTGTTGGCCACGATATGGATGGGAATATGACACAGGCACTGTGTTCCAGGCTGCAGTGTGTGACCCCAAATATTTGCTTCTTTCACTGCTCCCAGATAGAAAGATGTTTTTGTGCTACATTCAGAGCAGTGCGAAGTGGAACATCAGTTTATGACATGATATTGAAACAAGTTTCAGCTGGTGCATTGAATTGAGTAGTGCCTTCATACACAGCTCCTGAGTTGCCTCCCTGCTCTGAAAAAGGATTTCTTTTTCTACTTCTGTTGCAATCAGCTTGTTTTTGTTACTAGTATGAAAAAACAGGTCAGGCTGGTTTTCAGCAAGGACGAAAAAATGAATCTAGTGTTTCCTCCATACTGCAGTTTAAAAGTTTCAACCCTCAAAAGTCCCCTCAGGATATGAAACAACAGAGGTGTTTCTATGTCCAGTTCTGCTTCCCTTCCGTTCTGCAGTCCTTGTTATTATTCATGAGTTTCAGACTAAAGGTAGCCCCACAAGGTTGGAGGACTAATTTGCTACCACTACATTTTAGGTTTCTCTGTAACATTGTGAAAACACCCTTTTTCGGGCCTAATTCCCCCATTTAAAATAACTCATTTGACGTAATACTCTCTGGAGTAAATTATGCGATCAGATGAACATCATCGCTGACACTAGCTTGTGCCTGTAGCAATTGGACAAGAGGTAATGGTTAAACTAAAAGAGGGGAGATTTGTTAGACATGAGGAAGAAATTCTTCACTATCAAGGCAGTGAGGCACTGGGGTTGCTGCCCATAGAGGCTGTGGGTGCACCATCCCTGGAGATGCTGGAGGCCAGGTTGGATGGGGCCCTGGGCAGCCTGAGCTGGGGTGGCAGCCCTGCCCACAACGGAGGGGTGGAATTAGGCAGTCTTTGAGGTCCAACCCATGTTATTGTAGGATTCTCTTATTCATGCCTGGATTTGTGCCTCGTTCTTGGGCACTGCCCTCCTACTGTATGCATCAACTGTAAGGGGAAGTTAGTGACAATGGCCTTTGTCTGGTTGCAAAATCATGGGAAATCCATCTTTATTAGTGACACAGTGCCAGTATATGTGAGAACAGTCACATGCTGAAGACAAGAGCTGATTGCGTCTGCTTATCTGAGATGTTATTCTAATTATCCATATAATTCTGCTGTAGTATCTATAGTATGTTTTCTTAGTTGTGTTTCACGAGGGAATTCATGGCAGCAGTAATTCCTGGGGTTATAGTTGTGCCTCATAGTTCAGCAGTATCTTTCAGGTGTTGCAGGGAAATCATTGCACCTAAGGCAAATTAAATATTGTCTTTACTCCTTCTCACAAGTCACAAGTGGCATTTTCAAAAATGGCATGGAAAATTCTTTTGACACAGCAAATGAGGAAGGCAAAGAGGCTTACACAGATGCATGTCAACCAAAATGACCAGGTTTCATTCTCGTGCTGTGTAGCGCCAGTTGTTCAGGCTTCCTCTGACAGCAGTTAAGACTGTGGAGGCATGGAGGTACATAAGGGTTCAGGGAGATTTTGACGTTTTAAATCCAACTGTATTGTTCTAATTTAAGCTGGATTTTCTGCTGAGGCCCTGGTTGCCAGCATCAAGCTGAACCCAACCAGGAGACTGAAGAAAAATAGATTGTGTCAGCAGACAGGTTTCTCTGATAGGCTCTTGGTCTTCGTTGCCATGGTTCCACATAAAAAGCTGCTTGTTTATGGCATATACATTAAAAACCAAACCCTAATCGCAGCCTGGAAACTGCGGTCATTGGATAACTTCTGTGTTTGTAGGGTGACTGCAAGATAGTACATGCAAGGACAGATCATTAGGATGATTTCCATCGGCGGAGAGAGTATATAACATGGATCACATACAACAGAGTAGCTACGAATGCAAATACCTACAATGGAAAAAAAAATCAGGCAGTTATTTTTTATTGTATGACATGAGTTCCTGATCTGTGCAAATATGTCGTAATGCATTATATTTCTGTTGACTTTTTGCACATTTCAAGACATTCGTGCATAGTAGAACTGGTCTGATTTCCTCCTCCCTCCTCCAAAAGGTTTGTGTGAGTCAAGATTTGCCCTTTGGGCCACCCACGGCACTCACCGAGGCAGAAATATTCTCCCGGTAAACGATCAGAGGCACAGTATTGGCATGGGTAGCAATGGCTTCCAACACAGAAGCACTGAAGTAGAACAGAGCTGCGGTCTCCTGACAGATGACATCCTAAGAAAATAAAGATTACATGCAGTTATTCCCAAGGAGGGAGCATGCTGCAGAGGAGAAAGCAAAAGGAACCCACATGAGCAAATCCCAGGCTGTGATTCAGAGTGCAGTAGGAAAAAAAGGGGACAATCATTACCAATGATAAAAGGAACAGGTTCTGAGGTTTGCTACATGCACTTACCAAAGTGACCCAGGAGCTGCTGTCCCCATGCGCCCCACACATGTAGAGGAACAGGAGTACAGCAGTCAAGACAAAGCAGAACACAGAGACAAACATCACCCAGCCCTGCAGTGGACTGTCTGGAACCCTCGAGGAGGCAATGAGGATCCAGACAAGGCCCCCAAATATCTGCAAACAAAAGTGAGAGAAAGGGTGAGTGTGGAATGCCTTGCCTTCTCCAGAGCTAAGCAAAAAGCCATACATGCTTCTGGCACTAACACTGTACGTGACAATAGTCTGGCAAGGCCTTTGAGTTCTCCCCAGCATCTACTTGAATGTGAGTACATAGCTGGGAACATCTGCCTCTGATCTGAGCCCCAGTAAGCCTCATGGCACCATCACCTCTGGGGTTCACTGTTCATTGCCCCTCTCTCCACCTCAGTGTGCTCAGCAGCTTGCTTCAGGCTATTAGCGAAGGCTGGTTTTGAAAACAAAGGTTTATTTTAGGGCACATCTGTTTCACACCCAGAGTGGCGGGTCCCTGAAAGGAGTGGAGACGAGCCCAGCCCACTGACTCAAGCAGCACAGACCTGAGGCCTCATGATCACCTTGTTAGGAGATAGTCATCACCTTTGAGCTGAGTGCCTATGGTGAGGGCACATGACGCTTGAGAATGTGATTCAGGGGTGGAGTTGGTAAAGTTAGGTTGATGGTTGCATGGGATGAGTCTTTTCCAAACTAAATGATGCTGATTCTATATAAGCAGTGCTGCCATGCATGCTTATGCCTGAACATCAGTTGCTCTTGATTTTCCTGGCTAACCTTCAGAGCTAAGATTGTTCTGATCTCTGGCATACCCTCCTCAAGCCTTTGACAGCCTCCAAGTGTCAACTCATCCCAATCATGGCATTTCTATTTCCTTGGGGGTACTTCTGCATGTCAGAAAGAAGTTTGTGATTTATGGCACTCAGAAAGCACTACATCAATCATGTCTCCCCAGCTTTGTAGAGGAAAATTCACTAGTGACTTCTCATTTCTCCCATCCCTCCTTTCTCTAGGATGTGATTGCTCACTCAGGTAAATGTTTGACATGATTTGATTGCTGACTTTTTGATTTTATGGTGCTTCTGTTCAGTTGACTCGTAAAAATCAGGGATGGATCAAGAGACTTTCAGCAAAAATTCACAGCACATTGGTGACTGCAGTCCAAGAAAAACTTAACTTTAAATAGCCTTTTAAAATACAAGCAAATCTGTTTTCAGTTTACTTCAGCTTCTCCACATAGACCCAAGTGCAAGATTTTGTCCGGATATGCAGAAAACTCTTCAAATAAAATAGATGCTAAGAATTAA
>JAOWBP010001760.1:8377647-8399265 GCA_028571105.1 Tragopan temminckii | reverse complement strand
ACCTGCACAACCCAGAGCCCTCTACCCCACTGACGGAGGACCCAGTTCTGCTGCATTCCTGTTTCCCTGGGTGGTGCCAAGCCTTTAGGACGCACGTTTCCAGACCTCCCCAAGCCATGAGATGGGTTATTTCCTTATGGCTCATTAAACAAGCTGCCATGCCAAATCCCCTGCAGTCAGGAATTATAAGCAAACAGCTCAAGGTACAGCCAGTGCCATAAGCATGCCTCGGTGGGCATCAAGCTCAGCACCAGAACAGCCTCGCCACTGTCAGCCTAGCCAGAACCTCCACAGGACTTTGTGTCCTCCATGCAGCTGCAGGAAACCCGGACCTTGTTCTCAGAGAGGGACCGACTCTTCAGAGCACATCTAGGTGGCCTAAGAGAAAGTCTTTCTCTGCACGGTAATGCCTGCTTTAACCCAATTCCTTTTTGCTTGCCTGCTATCCCTAGGAGAAAATCAGTGCTCTGAATTCCAGGGATGTGAACTGGGTTAGGCTTTGGTTCCAGATGGCAAAATTGAACTTAGGGTATCAAATCATATGAGCTCTGTCCTATGGTATGCAGCCAAACCACTCAGTGCTGGATGAAAGTGCTCAGGCATAGGAGAAAGCCTCTTGAACTGATGTGAGAAGAGCAAATTTCATCAGCAGAGGACACAGGAAAAGGTTTCTCCTTGAAACTTTCAGTCAGTGCTCACAGCAACAGCATTTAATTACCTGTGCCAAATCCTTTAATATACTGATCTTCTTCCACTCAGTGAGAATACAAGAAGGAGCAAGGTGCTCACTCACCCTTCACTCAGCCCCATGTCCAGCTCCAGTGCTTCACCTCCAGCCCAGGAAAACTGTAGCTTCAGTAGCTGAAGCTTTTTGCTGATGCAGTTATCTCCCTGCTTTAAGAAAGCATTCTATCCTTTGTGTGCATCTGTTGCTAAAAATCACCTACCAGTTGGTTCAATTTGACTATCTACCTTAAAACCACCAGCAACCCCTGCAAATCTGTTAAGCAACAAATTACGGAAGGTTTTTAAAGGTGCCACAACCACCCTCCCACACACTGAAGGGAGTTATAGAGCCCCCAGTTCAGGCTTGTGACTTTCTTTAAGAGAGAGCTGGGGGCTGCCCCCAGATGCTTGCAGCTCAGGGACCTGTCTGGGCCCCCGGACCACATTCTCTCTGCTGAGAGTCATCTCTTGGACACCTACAGCACCAAGTGTGCTGGGGGACCCGTGAGCAGCATCTGCCCTTCCCAGGGAAAAGCTGGCACTCACCATTTCAGGGATGAAGAGAACATCTGGAAAAGATGTAAAGACGGACAGGCCGCTGGGTAAAGGTGTGCTGGAAGTTGCTGAGGACATTGTGAAGCTCTCCCGCATTGATGGTTGGTCTCTCTGAAGGCAGCAGCCAAATACAGCCTCCTTCCCTCCCTCTCTCTTCCTCCTTCCCTCCCCTCCATCCTGCTCTTCCCTCCCTCCTTCTCAGTAGCAGGCAAAGACAGCTTTGAGAGCCACAGATGTGGCCAGAGCCTGTGACCAGGTATAGCTCTGTGACTGGTGGCGGCCTGCAGGAGGTTTTCAAGAGCTGTGGGCAGCCCTGGGGCGTTTCAGTCACAAGCAGGGACACACCATGCAGGGCATGTCCTTGGGCGGTGGTGGGTGGCACTGGTTTACATCCAAGGCCAACAAGGGTGATCTGTGCCGATCCTGCTTGCAGCATCTCTCATTCCCTCTGTTTGCATAGCACTTCAGCTTGTCCCCCACCCACGTGAGCTGGCCACAGAAAGCACAATGGCCATGCATCCTGGGATGGTTAGGGGTAGTTGTAGGGCCACCATCTTTGTCGTCTCAGGTGAATGTAATGAAAATGGACTAAAATAATGAGATTTACCAAACCATTTGGCTTCATCTGTTCTACTTTTTAGCCTGGAGTTCATGGGAGTGAGTCATTTCCTCTTCCCTTTATATGGAGCGTTAGTGTTTTATTACCACACTCAACTCATGGCCAGCAAAATCACAGCATTGGAGACATTAAACATCAATAAATGGAAAAGAACAATGTGGCCATTGTGGCCATCCACTGCCAGAAACCAACAACCCATAAAAGAAATGCTCGTCAGCTTGTGAATGGTGCTCGTACTGCAGCAGCTGCTCCCAGCCACAGGGCTGTGGCGTGGGATCTAGAGCAGGAGGTAGGACTGGTTGTCTCGGAGACATGCTGTCAGATCTGGCACAAGCAGCCCCAACCAGCCTCCTTGCAGTGGCAGTGGGGGACACATTCAGTTGTCCACACTTTGCTTCTTGTGACAGCTGCAGCAGCTGCTCTCTAGCCCTGGGACAGTACAGGTATCCTGAGCAGCCCTCAGCATGGTGGTGAGGCCGCAGGAGATGTAATTGTGGTGTCTGTGAGTTGGTTGCAGATCTTTTGAATCATAGAATGATCTAGGATGAAAGAGCCTTCACGATCATCAAGTGCAATTGTCGCCTTGACTTACTTAGTCCCATCATCAAACCATGTCCCTAACGGCTTTATCCATACATCTCTTAATACCTCCAGGGACACCACTTCCCTTGGCAGCCTTTTCCAGTTCTCCATGTAGAAATTCTTCCTGATATCCAGTCTATACCTTCCCTTGCACAACCTGAGACCATTGCCTCACATCCTTTCACTTGTCACCTGTGAAAAGAGGCTGACATCCTCCACACTGCAACGTCCTTTCAGGAATTTAGAGAGAGTGATGGGATCTCGTCCAGACTCAACAACAGTTGAGCAGTTTGCTCAGCCACTCCTCAAGTGCCTTGTCTTCCAGACCCTTCACCAGCTGTGTTGCTCTTTTGTGTACAACTTGGGCAACTCGATACTCTGGTTGCTTTTGTAGCATGTTGGCAGTCAGGTGGGAATGGCAAGAGCTCAGCAGGGATGGCGTAAATGCCTGTCCTGAACTACAGGACACAGATTTGGGGCAATGAGTACAAGAAGCGCTGCCTGATGGCCAGGGTCATCTCTGCGTTCCAGTTTGTGCCCATGGCTTCTTGTCCTTACACTGAGCACCGCTGAAAAGAGCCTGGCTCTGCCTGCACCCTCCCTTCAGGTATTTATAGACATAAATATATATGAATGTGCAACACTAGCTCCAACACGCATCCAGGGGTGAGACTGGGGCATTGCCCTCACTACACAACCTGAACCCAGGGCAGCTTAGTGGGAAGAGCTGGCCCAGTACAACCACCTGCCAAGTAGGAGCCTTGAAGGACTGAAAGAAGCTGCATTCCCCTGGGGATTCCCGAAGGACCAGGAAGAAGCTGACATGACAGCAGCAAAAAATCTGTGTTTCAACCAGCAGCGCCTTAGCAGGGAGGAGTGCAGGGCTTGGCACAAGGGCGGTGGCCAGGCTGAGAGCTAGTGGGATGGGTGTCAGCTGCTCCTTTGACCCGAGGCTTCCATGGCTGAGGGAAAAGCCCAGGGACTGTGCGTGGGGCTGCTATGTCTGGAGGGAGCAGCTGCCCTGGGCAGTACATGGAGCTTTTCTTGCAGCTGAATCCTGATTCAGGAGGGTCAGTCACTTGGTGCTCCACCTTAACAGTGTACTCAAAGGGAGTACTGGAGGTGCTGGGACAGTTTTCTGAGTGCTCGCTACTTAAGGACACAGAGAGAGATGGAATATTAGGTAACAGAGGAATGGTATTAGGTCTGGAAACATCAAGGAAGGAAGGTAATGGATAGAGGAATAAGTGGACAAATCCATGCTTACCAAAATATTCCCTTCTAAATTCTGGAATGGCAGGCAAGACCACATGGCTTCCCTGCTGTTGGAAAGCACCAATGAAACCCACTTGAAAAGAGTTCTGACACTAAAGACGTGACAATCTCTTACTGGGTATTATCACACACCAATGTCCTCAGGAAATCTCTTTTTCTGTGTTTTCAAACTGAGCAAATCTAAAGCTGAATAGCTGAAAGGAGATTTTCCGTGTTGTAGAATCAATGACACAAAATCTGCAGAAGATCTCAAGTGAAGTAACCTGAAGGAAATGAACCTTTAAACTGTCTTCAGATGACTACCTAAAAAGACCCAAAAAATCCCAACAAAAAACAACAAGGCTGATTGTATGCATGGGTGTGAAAATAATTATGTCTTCTTGAAGGCATTGTTGCCACTCACTCAGGAATGACATCAAGTCACAGTGACTTTCCAGTCTCCCACTGCTACAGCCAGCTTTGCTGTGCTTTAACTATTGCACAACCAGCCAGCTCTGTGAGACTGCGCAGTTAATGTTCCAGCAGTTCCTTTTGCTTTATTTACACAGAGAAAATCCATGTAGAGCTTGGCATTTTAGGAAAGAATAGATATGAGATTGTCACTCAGAAATTACCAGCTTCTTTCTCTGTCAACAGAGCCTTGACTGAAGCTGCCCACACAGCCATAGGTGGGGTTAGATGGGGTTAAATGGGGTTAGCTGGTGTTGCAGATTGAGTCCTTGGCTTCCAACCTCATGTTCCCTTACTTGACCTCTGGTAAATCTGCTGAATATATAGGCAGTGCTGCTGCAAGCTTCTCCTTAACTGGGCATTCCATAGCATGACCAAAAGCAGAAGAAACCTCAGTGTGCTTTGATACCTTCCTCCAGTAATGATTAGATAAATTCGAACTGGGCCAGTCCAACTGCAGGCATACAAGAAGAGGTTTAGAGCAGTCCCATTAAGGTTTATACATTTCCCCCAGACTTCCTGCAGAAGAGGGTGCTAGGCTTAGTGTTTCATTTGTACAATAGTCAGCGAGTCCACAAGCAAAACTTTTATGTTACAAATAGCAGAGTGAAAGTTCTTGTAAACCCACAAGATGGCAGGAGATACTCAGAAATTTACCGTCAGCTGGAAGGGCTTGCAGGCTTTTGTAGTTCTCCTTTGACATGCCATTGATTTGGGAGAAGTTAAATGAAACCATACTTTTTAATAAAATAGAAGAGGCCTGGTAAAGGTATGTCAGCAAGTGTTTATGGATCTCTTAGGAGCAGTGGGATGCTGAGCCATTGCCCTGGCAGCACTAACAGACCCATGTGAGTTATAATTCATGTGGGAACAAGAAGCATACAACTAAGTTTTCCTGTGATGGCAGGGTAACCACTTATAGGTCAAAACCTCCCCACTTTGATGGCCAGAGGATCCCCAGCCCTAACCTGCCATGGTCACCTGCATTTTAGCCTGGATGAAGCTTGCTGTCTGCAGAGGTGCCAACCAGGCAGTGTGACAGGGACATCAGTCCTTCAGTCCTGAAGTAGAGGTCAACAGTTCCTCATTATGCAGTCCTGCAAACAGTGAGTCTGCAAGATGTAATGTTAAAAAGAAAATCTTTACACTCAAAAGGTTTTAGCTGCTTGCCATTAAGTCTGCATGGTCCAAATCTATGAACATGACTGAGAGGCCCCACAGCACATTATTTATTTCTGCCCTGTCAAGTCTTCCCTTTCAAGTTTTCTCCTCCAAGTATGTTAAAGGGCTGAAGCACCTGGGAGGCACTAGATGCTACTTTATACATGGCTTCAATCTCCTAGCTTAAAGTACATTTTTAAAATATGAACACTATAATAATGACTTTTTTCCCCCTATGCTGCATCTGGAATGTAGGCATGTATTTACTCTGATCTCCTCTGCGCTACTTCAGTGAATATATTTTTGTATCTGATTTGTACTGAGTAGGATTAATTTTTATCCTTGGACTTTTCAGAGACAGATAATAGTATGGTGCTGAGCGTCTTTGATTAACTCATTCCACATAGGACTGAGTGCATTATTTGATGAATACTGTCTGTCCCCATGTGGCCAGAAACCAGAGCACATTCAGCCTACAGATTTATACAGTTCACTCACCTTGATTAAGAAGGAACAGCTCATTTTGCTGAAAGGGGAAGTTATCACATAGCATACCAGTCCCTAGAAAGCCTTAGATTTAATTAACGAGGAAATAATTTTCTGAAAACCGGCTACACTCACATCTGAACTCTGAGTTGTGCTATCAACCATTTTCAAGAGAATTCTGGATCCAGGAGTGAAATTCAAGTAACTTTGATGCCTAAATCACCATAAAGGGACAAGCAAAGTCAAAACTAAAGGTTCTATTTCACAGATTCTCATTCAGAGTGGAAAACCCACAAAATTTGGTCTATACATTCTGGCCTCTAGTTCTCTTGGCCTCTGTCACTCAAAGACTCAACACATCCCACAGATGTTTAAGCATACAGGCCTCCAGGGCTACCTTTGTGCCTGACTGCCTCTAGGACTCAACCCGAAGGCTGCTAGGCATGTATGCCTCCAGGTTGGTCTTTTGGCCTTCCTCTAGGCCTGTATGCTGCCCTCTAGGCCGTTCATCCTCTTGGACTCTAGGCCTCCCTCTGGATCTTGAGTCTTCTAGGTTAGTCTCTAGGCCTTCAGGCAACCTTTTGGGCCTCAGGGCCAGTGTGTTAGCCTACTGGCTGCTCACAGTCTAGGTCAGGTGGCATCTCACCCTCAAAGATGACCGGCATCAAGGCCTCCCGCTAGGCCACAAGGCCTCTAAGCCTCCCTCAGGCCTCTTGATATCCAGTCTTCCCTTCCAGTCTTCCCTTCCAGGCCTCAAGGCCTCTAGGCATTCCCCTTGACCTCTAGGTCTCCCTCTAGGCCCCAAGGCCTTCTGGCCCCACAGCCAGCCTCTAGGCCAGTAGATGTCTTTGCCTCTAGATATCTCTCTTGGCCAATAACTCTCTTGCTCTCCAAGCCTGCCTTTTGATTTCAAGGTCTCTAGACGTCTTTGCCGGCTTCTTGTTTTCCCTCTTGGTCTCTTGGCCCCTATACCTCAAGGCCTCCAGGCCAGCCTCTAGTTCAGGCATGTCCAACCCACAGCCGTGCTTTCTATTTTAATAAGGAATGTAGGTTTTAAGATTGCTGAAAAGATGATCAATTTTTTGGTTTATTCATGACTCCATTTTCAGCTGACATAAATACATTACCTGTGAATTTTCAAATGTAATGTACAGAGTTGCAAGCAGATACTCAACTCAGATTTTCATCATGTCTCTCTACCAGACCTCTGTGAGCCCTCTCTTGCCAGAGAGAAGTACCCCTCCCTTCACAGTCACACCTTATCCAAGCCATCACTTTTTGGCAGTACGTACATCCGTGAACAACGGACAAAGCACAGGAGGAGTAAAATTTCATCAAAAATCTCTGACAAACACCTGAGAGCTCACTATGAATTGCAACCATTCCCATCAAACCTGACTGATGTGTTAGTGTCACAAAAACAAGGTCAAACATCCCATTGGTTCTATGGTTTTATTACCTTTTCTCAATGTTATAATAAAAAAAAAAAATTACATATATTAAGTATATTATTTATTTTATATGTGGCTCAAGACAATTCATCTTCACTCAGTGTGGCTCACACAAGCCAAAAGGTTGGACACATACTTCAGTCCTATAGCAGATATAGGCTCTGATTCATGCTTGTCTGTATCCTGCTTCTACAGTGCTCCCAAGCTTTGCTGCTTCAGCAATTGAAAAGCAGAGCTGAGACTTCCACGCTGCATTTCAAAGCTGCTGCCTGTCAGCAGCACATCCATGTAAATGCATTGTATTCACATGCACGCTTAAGTTCTTTTTCAAACATCCAAGTAGCAAAATAAAAATTATCACTGGAAACTGCTGACAAACAGGAAAAAACACCTTGAAATCAGGAGAGCATAAAGAGTTCCCTCTGTATGGACCATTTACTACATTGACTTCAGCACAGTACAAGTGAATAGTACAGGCACATTTCAAAAAGGTGTGTTTTTCTCATAGAGATCATAGATGTCCTGCAGAGTGCTGGTTCTCCTTCAATGATGATCAAGTTTTACAGGAAGTTGACAACAGATGCTGTACAATCAAGGCTTATTCCTTAGAAACTGCACTATGCACTGTAAAAAAAGAGCTTGTGATGGATGGGACTTGGCAGGGAAGGGGCTGAGCTTCTGAGAACCTCCCAAGAGACTCAGGAAGCCAGAAGCAGACCCCTTCAACAGATTGTCCTGTGTTGGGCTTCCAAAACCCGACATCCCCAAAAGTCGCCTTCAAGGAGCTTTAGTACTGCAGTCTATTGAGTGAGTCAATGTAATGAAAGGTGGCTCCCAATGCCCAGCTCGTCTCAACACTGTTGATTTTCCGGGCAAGCTGGGGGGGAAAAAAAAAAAAAAAAAGTTTAAATATAATTTTCTCTGAGAAGAAAAATGTAAGATGAATACAGTGCTGAGGGTTATCACAACTGGTTATCGCCATTACAGTGTCACTCCACCCTAATCATAAAACGAGTTGTAGCAAGAAGGGAAATTGGGCACTGAACTACTGGCATGATGCCTTGGCCATCTTCTGCCCACTGTCAACGATCTGTTTTTGTGCACTACCTTAAAGACTTGGGTCTTTGGGAAGCCCAGTTCTTGCAGGAGGAAGGTGATGTATGTGAGGTCCATGCAGAGAAAGGGGCTGCTTCCAGGGCTGATTTCCATGGTCTTGCACACTAAATAAAAAGAAAGAGGTGTCAGAATGTTCATGGTGAGCTCAGGCCTAGCATCAGCCCAGCTCTGAAAAACCTCAAACAAATCCTTAGACCACTTCTTGTAACTTGTGTTCCACACCTATGAAACCTGTTAAAATAGCATTCAAACGATATCCTTGTGTTTGCAAATGCCCAGGAGCTTTGGCACACAAGAAGGAAGAGTAAAGCATTGCCTCTCTTACCCACAGCTGAGTTTACTGTACTTCCAAGGGCAAGTAGAAAAATGGGCCTCCAACTGTTCTCAGATTTACTGTAAAATTTTAAAATATCAACAATTTCAAGTGTGCCTGCATCTGCTTTGTGCTGAAAAAAAAGTTGTCAGCAGCTTGGAAAAACAAACATTGTGAAAACCCTCCACCCTATCCCAATAAAGCTTGAATGCTGAGCAGTTTGTTTTCTTCCCATTAGAAAGTTCCTCAAGCGTATGCATTCAACAGCTGATGAAAAAAAACAAAGAAACTTAAAATAAAAAGCAGTTCCTTTCTCAGGAGCGATCATACAAAAAGTAGTTCAGAAGTTAGAACTGCAACAATTGCTCAGTCATTCATAAAGTTTACCAAAAAGTCCCAAACCAGTTTGATCAAAGCCTGTGTCTATAGCATTAAAAAAGGAATGATTACGTTTGTAAATCTGAGGCAGTTCTCTCTACAGCCAATGAAGCAATAGAGGCTATGAATCAGCTTCCTCTTGTTTCCAACTAGCAATCAAACGCATGAACAAATCATGAAAAAAAATAAAAAATACACAAGATTAGAACAGGTTACTTGCATGCACTGTTAACTGGCAAGTTTACTAGTAATTCTCAAGAGAGCTTTTAAATGTGTTACAAGAAAACTAAATCTCAAAAATAAAAAGTTGAGATTTTCAGAAACAAGCAGAAGTAAGATGCTCCAAAAAGAGGTACTCAGTATTTACTTATTAAAAAAAAGAGAGGCTTCCTAGCATTTCATACATTTGTCATGTAGGTATGAATTTGCACACAATTACTAGTCCTGTTTGTGTCTTTTACTTACCATACTTAGCTGCAACTTCAAAATCATTGGCAGTTAAGCTTCCTCCTTTTTCTTTATCTAAAAGAAAAAAAATCGTAGGTTTGTGTGCTTTGCGTAAAGGCAATAGTAGGTTCAAGTTGTAAAAGGAGGTCATAAAAGTTGTTTGGAAGTAAGCCTGAAATCGATGACAAAATTCACAGTTGCTTTAAAGGTATAAGAACATTTATTAAAGATTTTTAGATTGAAAACCTCATTTTATGAAGAATTTAGTTTCCTAAAACTAGTTTCCTAAACAAACATAGTTTAAAGACTTTTCACATTTCCACATGTCCTTGCTACCCTGTCCTGTGATGCTTGAACACTGTTAACACCTTTGGCCAGATCTAACATATTAAATCTGAAATTATCCATGAAACAAAGTATCTGAGGAGGGGTTAAGTTTGTTCATACTGGTCCGAGGTCCTATTTCACAACCTCAGTCCCTTCTATAAAGAAATGCAATTGCATTCAATATCCACTTGAGATCAATGTACCGCACAGTACCCATGACAGCTCAGGACAGCATAATTATGTGTATCATTACTACCATTTATTCCAGAACCTGTCATTTTAAATGAAATGAAATGAAAACA
This sequence comes from Tragopan temminckii, assembly GCA_028571105.1. Taxonomy (NCBI): domain Eukaryota; kingdom Metazoa; phylum Chordata; class Aves; order Galliformes; family Phasianidae; genus Tragopan; species Tragopan temminckii. The sequence goes on along the minus strand of JAOWBP010001760.1, from coordinate 8,389,077 downwards.
GACATACCTATGAGACCAACCTCTGCTGCACAGTCATAGTAGTAGGAGAAAGCATAAAAGTCCAAGTCCTTCACTTCCTCAGCTTTATGTACTTTCTTGTAGAGCATCTTTGCCACTTTGTTAGAACAAGATTCATACAAAGGCTCACCTAAAAGAATGCAAAGACATACAGAATATTATAGGTAGGCTAAACAAACACAATTGCTGTAGGAACTACAAGGAGACAGGCTCCCTTTTGCACAGTAGCACTTCTTGAATTCTTACAGGTTCTTAACAGAGAACTGAAACAACACACCTGCATCTTCTTCCAGTGTTAATCTGACCATCCTCAGGTTGGAACCATATATGTGACACAGCAGGGATGAGCAACACAATTTGAGGCAGATGGATATTAAAAGGGAGTGCTCAGCTACAACTGCATTACTATTAACAGCTTTACTGACTGGACAGACACATCACAGCACGAGAGGTAGATTTGTAGAATCTCTTTAACAGCATATCAGGAAAGTTGGACAGAAGAGTACACAGACAGATAATTTCCAAGAAGCTGAAAGTATATAATTTGCTTTGCTACCAGCTGGCCGAGACAGGAAGAGAGAGTGATAAAGCACTATACCTGCCTTCTGTCCTTTAATTTTGTACACTATCTCAGCATGTTGCCACTCAGATTTGAAGCCAGGTGGTAAACAAGGGCTGACCAGTTCCTCACCTTCTTCTACTGCAGATGTAAAATAAAGGCACATTAGAGAAAAACACAGGGAGTTAATTTTAGCACCCTCATCCCCAGCCCTGCTTCTTTCTGGACCACATGCTTAGTAATGCATCTCTAAGCATCAGTCATGGCTTGAGGGCCCCACAACCTCTAAGGTTGGCAAGAATCCATGTCTTCTGGGATCTGTAAGTGTCACCTTCTACATGTGTCTCAAATACAGTCAGTCATGGTGACAGGAATTTGCATACCACTCAGGCACCTTCACCTCAGTGGGAAGGGGACAGATGACCTTTTTCTCTACAACACAGCAGTGCACTCTCTGCCCAGAGCCAAGACTTGAGTGCCCGTAACTTACAGGGTTTTCCTTCAACTCCTCCTAAAATGGCGAGCCTTGCTGACATCAGCCCAAGTCCCAGGTAACTGCAAAGGGAAGAAAAGCCTCTGTGAACAACAAACATCCTTCCTCTGATACTCCACTGACAGCTTGGGTGGGACATGCCTGTTTCCTCTATGTTGTCCCAGCAAAACAGCTCAAGTCAGTAGTTAATGTCCATAAGGGGAATGGTGTGACAGCCCACTGTCATATTATCCTTACCCAGAAGGATTATCTGTCCTTGTAAAAACACAGTGAATAGCTGTCAACTATAATCTGTCTCTTGAAAGACTGGGAATGCTTCAGGCATTCTTCTAACCTTTCTCTTACCCTCCTCAAAGTCTGCACAACCTCCAGCACATAGCATTGACTTTTTCTAAGCCCCAACACGTTCCACAGCAAACACAGGTAGGAAGGAGCTGCTTCCCTCTGCCCAAAACAACAGGTACACAGGCAGTTTCAAAGCAAGAAATTTTCTCAGCCATCAGACTGCTTGCCTGCCAGTTCATCTGCACAACTCCCTCCCTACCCCAAGAGCTTGTGTGAACGGTGAGTTGAGTCAGGTTTCTCCGCTTCTCAGAACTCATCTGAACTTCAGCAAAATGCCTGGGTCTCTCTGGCTTCACTGAAAGTAACCTATTTTTACAGTATGGCCTCTTTACCACAACTGACCTGTACGAATACAGCTTGTAGGTGCTGTTAAACATCTGAAATGAAGTTGTATGGCCAGCTGGTGATGTCTGGAGAGTTGCCTGAGGGAGAAAAAGATGTCATGGCAAGGTTACTGCCAGCAATGGCAAACGTCAGCAACACAACCTTTCAAACCTTTCAACCTTCCAAACGTAGAACAATCCTGGCATGCTTCAGAGACAAAGAATGACTTCTCAAGTATTTTAGTTTGACCACTGACACATAAGATGATCAAAAAACCCAGAGTTAAAATATGGACTTCAGAGTAAAAACTGATTACATTTATATCCACACCAAAATGGTCTATAATTTTAATTAGAAAGGAATTCTTATTCCAGCTCTTAACTGCTTTTGTCAAGTTGATACAGAAACTGCCTCTTCACATGATCTCTACGAGGTAAAACTATGGCAAATAATGAGAAAACTGGGCACATAATTCTCCAGTGAATTCAGCTGCAAACTGCCACAAGCTGCAGGAAAAGCGCATCACTGTGCTTGCTAAGGAACAGAGTGAGGACCCGCCTGCGGTCTGAGGAAATGAAAGGATAATTGTCTAAAGCACTGTGCCTCTTCTCCAAGTGCACCACATTAGCAGGGAGCAAAGCACAGGCTGCTCATGCCTAGCTGCTCATATCTTGTCACCTCCTCTGCGTCCTGAATTTCCACATCCCGGACTCCTCGCATCCCGACACTCTGCTGTGAAAGCATAACACCTCAATCAGCCCAGGTTGGTGCATTTGGATACAGCATCCTTATCCTCTGCTTCTGCACAGCTTTACTACAAACTTTGCTAAGGCCAGAACTTCACTACTCTATATACACAGGTCTTCCTGCTCACAGAACACCTATAATAAGGCCACCACAGGAAGCTGAAATGACAAACATCAGCATATATTTCTAACTGCATAATGAGAGTTGCTCCTAAGAAAGCATTCATTGTATTCATCTGCAAAACAGTGAACTCAAGAAAGCTAGAAACAAGGACGGAGAAGGCATCTTATGTTCTTAAAACACAATATAAGCCAAATGTTGGGCTTGGATTTATTAACAGCATTCTCTTTGAGATCACTATACCCAGAGCAAACTGAGCGTCAAGGATTAACGCCCTCAGGATGTTGTACTGTCCCTGACACAAAGCAGCCCTGGCAGATTCACCGTATACACCAACCCACAGAGTTGGAGCAAGACAACCAACGGAATGTGAATGCCTTCATTACTGACTGTAACAAGGTGTATGTGACCAACTTGATAAGGGTTCTTCTGTCAGAAGCAAGGCTACATGTCACACTCTTGGCCTGTTTCTAAACCTGAGCAGTTATTTATTTCTGCACCAACATTTCCATACAGTGTTCACATTACCTCAGTGCGTGGAAGGAAGGTGATCTGCGTTGATCCACCACCCAAATCCAGCATTCCTACACTTCTCTTCTGCGGATCATCCAAGCTACCTAAAATATGTGACAGAACAGATAAAGCCACAATGGACGCAGTGAGAATGAGGCAAGAAATAAAACCAGAAGTAGAGCTGTAAAGCAAAATGACAATCTAACTTCATTGGTCAGCTTCCAGCCAGCACTAGATTACAACACCGACTGCTGGTCATTTACTTGGGCTTTATGAGGGTGACATGAAAATCTTCCAAGTGGCACAGTTTGTGTCATTTCTCTGATGGCTGTTCAAGTCCTAATTACAGCAGCTTTGGTTACTGGAATCCTAAACACTTTTCAGTGGATGCAAGGACCCTTTTGCAAACTTTACTCTCATAACCACTTTGAAATACGAAAGAACGTGGTTTTCCTGGCCATCTCTCCCTGTTCTCACAGCAGTATTTTGTAGCTTCATAAGGCCAAGGGGATGACAGAATGAAGAGCTGGCTTGACAGACCAGGCTCCCTTGGAATTTTTCTTGCTGCTAACCCATACTTCTCATTTAAATCCAGCTTTTCTCAGATGGAACCTTCCTGACAACCTCAGTGTGTGCCAAGTACTGGAGTATAGCTCATGAAAGATAATGTTTGAAGATCATTAACCTTTCTGATACTTCCTGTGAGCAAAAAAGCTTTACAGCACTTGTCGTAAGGCTCTGCACACTGTGCTGAGCAGACTGCTTGGAAGGCAGACTGGTGTGCTTATTGCCAAAGGAGACTTCAGGTTAGTTTTTCTACAGCCATCCCTTCCTAAGTGTAAAGACTGACTTCTATATTATAAATCTGTAAGAAAGTACAACAACACTACTTACACACTGTGCAACTGTCAAGCAGTTCTAGAAAATCACTAAAAAACACAGAGCTTGTGGGGGACTATAAAAAGGAATTAAATGCTCTGTTACCTTATAGGAAACTCGAAGAAAGACTACATGAACATCAAGGAAAAGGGATTAAATTCCTCAATCCTAATAACTTTAAGTGGTCCAGGCCAAAAACAACTGATGACTTAAACCTAGACCCTTCTTTTTTCCATGCCAATAAATGAACAAATACTATACAGGGGCAGAAGACAGTATACATTTCACAGCATCAGGCATATTTTCATAGATATGCTCATATAAACATACCTGTTAAAAAGTTTATTGTGATCCAGGCTGAAATACCTAGCAAGGAAGAGATTCAGAAGATGCGCTATTAGATCACATAACTTCATTTTATCCAACAACAGTAACAATTAAGATGAGCCATACAACAAGGTGTTCCTGCGTTATTATCTTTTTAGCTGGAGGTATTTTAAAGTTTTCTCACATGCTTCCATTGCACCATCTAAACAAAACAGTAGCAAACCACAGCTAGTCATCTAAGCACAGAAAGAGACACCAGAGACTACCGGTCACAAGCTCCTTTGTCCCTGGTTCACAAATGGACAATTTCTAATACAAAGTTTCCAAACAATATCTAGCTGAGAGCTAAGCAGGAAGGACCTCCATGAGGAGCAAACAGAACTGGCTCTGCTGAGCTACTCTGACCCAGCCTGCCCCAAAGCCATTGCTTCCACAACTGTCAATGTCTGTCAAAAGCCAAAATTAGATGCCTGGAACAAATAGAATGACATTTCATACCAGAGCTTATGTGGTGCTAGGAGGAGAAGCCCTGTATACGAAATGCCTAGAGAACTTGGTACCTCACTGATCAACAACTTCAGTGTCAAGCCCCAAAGGCTTCAGTGGCTTCAGTCCTTAGCTACATAATAAGAAAACTACCAACACTCACATTGTTCATTTTCTAGGAAAATACCCATTGGCAAGCTTTTGTTTGATGTGAGGCATTTGATTTTCCTTTTGAATCATTCATCTTTTCAGTGTTTAAATTTTTCCTGTTTTCCTCAAGGCACTTTTGCAAACCACATTGTTTCTGTTCTTTTATTGTTTTGTAAACCTTTCCTCTATGAATTAGGTGAATTAATGGCCTTTACATTAACAAATTAAAATATTTATCCATCTGGTTAAAATTAAGGCACACTGAGGAACACGTTCTTGTTCACCCTTAGCTAAACCAACTGTTAGAACTATGAACTTAAAATGAAGACAATTACAGTGTCTTTCTTCCATTAAGCAGTAAAAAAGAAACTCATAAACAGTCCAAATCAGCAGCTACTTTCAGGTTTTGTTTCTAAGTAGGTTAAAAACACTTCAACACTAAGTTACCCACAATTTAGAAATTCTCTTTTGAATCACTTCAAGTGAAGACTGGTTCTGGGTTCTGTCCTCAGTTCTTTTTTGATAAACATCAGTGTACTTTAATAATTATTTTCTCTATATAACTTTTTTTTTTCAGGTTCAATTCACAATCACATTTATTAGATCGGTTGTAATCAAATATTTCCAGCAAACTTAGATGAGCATTATCCAAAGCAGGCTGTGCAAAAGCAGTTCTTGAAGATCATCTCGACAAGCAGATATACAGAAAACCTTCCTGAACTGCTGACTGCCCGGTGGCCTCCTGCTGATCCCACAGGAACTGCCTGGTATTCAGAACTTTGAAAATCTGGACAGAATTCAGGACTTCACCTTGGAAAATGTAGCACAAAATCTCTTTGTCAGGCACGGCCTGAGGCAGTATACAAACTATCAAACCTGCTACTTACAGGTTCCTACTACCCTCAGTGATGTCCTGCCACAGTGTAGTAGGAATCTCAAGAACTGCAGAAAAGTTCCTCAGAAGTAAACCTACCTTCATCAGTTCCATTCATTATCGACACACAGTTGTCCCTCACGAAGAAGGGGGAAGCCTGAAAAATCTCCTTCACCTGTAGTTCAAATAAAAGCTACACTCAGAGAAATCTTTTTCTTTCAATTTGAAAGGAAGGGTATTTATTTAAACTCCGGTTTTACACAACTGTTCCTTTTCTTGGGCCAGATCGCTTAAGTTCAAGAGCTCAGTAAGCATCAGGCTGTGCTAAGCTATAGAAAGTCAGTGATTTACATGCAGTTTGGTGAAGAGACAGAACAGACAGGTGGGTATTCAAGCACGAAGACTGCTCAGAAATGCTGATAACATGGGTAGGGTATGCTGGTAGGTATGCTGGTAACACTACACTTTGCTGCAGTGAGCAACACATGGAGTACTGAATATCTAAAGGAGAGAAAGGAGATGGACACTCGTGGTTTCAGAAATGCCCAGGGGATGGCATTTTTTAACATGAGTATGTTGGCTGTTAGAGGTCTGCACTGCACCCTACAAGAGGCAGTAAAACCCTAGGTTTCCTGTGTCTCCTAAAGCAACAGTTGCATTAGTTCCAGCTGAAATTTGGTACGAAAAAAGAACAGACTGTCTTATAGGCAGCAAAGAACAATATAGACATTGGTTTCAACCACAACACATTTCTTCCTTCCAATCACTGCTTAGAAAAAGAGTACGTTTAGGGCACAATCACTAACTTTTCCAGCAGCTGTAAGATCTAGGACATAACATTTTTATTTTTTTAAATATTTTAAAATATCAAATGTTTTACATGCCTGTAAATACAATTCAGATTATTTCTAATCAATATAGAGCAGAGGAACCTTGCAGCAGCACGACAAATCAAATAGGAGAGTTCTTCCCAGAACAGCAGGATTCTGGTCAAAACCACCAACAAACCAGTGCACCAACAAGTCTCTGATTACTGTTAGAAATATCACATTATGCTTGTTATGTTGCATGTCGTTTCCAGGCTTATTTGGAGCTGCCATTATTCCTCTGTGTCTGTACTCATACAATTACTTAATCTGAACCCATCTGAGATCAGGTGACTGTGTAGCGCTTTCAGGGTAAAATAACAGGAATGACTCACGTACATAAGAAGCATAAAGGAGCACGTGCTTTACACAGAAAGGCACAAATTTGTCATAGAATTTCTGGAAAGGAAACTGAAAGACAAGAAACAGTACCTTATCTAGCAATTTCTGAGCCTTTTCTCCTGGCAGCAACCGCAGGCCAGCTGTAGCTTTCAGGACCAGAGGAGTAAACTTCCAGAGTTCCATAGGAACTTCTTTCTTCGCCACCTCCAGGAGCTCTCTTATTCCTTGTCCACTCTGTGAGCAGAGAAAGAACCCCCAAAAAAGTATTTTAGAAACTCTTAAGATTTGCCTTTCTTGGAAGGGCAAAAGGGTGATCAGAGGAATCTAAGTGTGGAACAGGGAGAAGTAAAGATCACAAGGAGCCAGAAGGCATATAGGTATAACTGGGTTTATCCATCAGCAGGTCAAAAACAAAAAGAATCACTCTCAAACAGTGCCACTGCCAAACAGTACCAGAGGTTTGGCTACAAAAGGTCTCAAAATCCATGTGATAAATCCTTGGGCAAAAAAGCCCTTTGGGGCTAACAAAACACTATGAGCTGTGCGCATGTCTGGCTCAGCAAGTCTCCACATCCCTGTGAGTCAGAAGGTGAGGGAGGCAGTGACTTGATACTTGGCCCGTTGGGTTTTTTTTTACTCTTCCCCTGAGAGTCCACTTCTAGTCCCTTTTGGAGATGGCTCAGCTCCAATGCAACCTCGCTCTTTTGTCATATTCTTAAGCACACAGAAAATATTAAGGCAGAGATAAGAAAAGCATCTGCTCTTCTTAATAGATATAAGCAAGCAGAACAAGAAGCATTTGGTTCCTTGATCCTCTGACAGCTGAGCAGTTTTTACTGTGGGTTTGTATCATTTGGAGACTGATCTGAGACAGTTCAGCAGAGATGATCTGCAGGGCATATCAAGAACAGGAGGCTTTAGGACACGTGAACTCTAACAGAAACAAGAATACCTTTTCGACATCATCAGCGTATGCAGACAGACCTGGCTTCAGCGCTTTAAACGTCTCATGGGTTAGCTTGGGAGTCTCTGTTCAAAAGCAGTATTCCAAAATAAGTACTGGTACATATCATTTTGGATACACAAAAAAAAAACCGTAATACAAATTATATCATTAGGCATTAATGAGAGTAAACTGAAGCCTCTGCTTAAAGAACTATCGAAGGCCATCAAACCTATTAAACACAACCCGTGCTGTGGAATTAGCTCTCTACAAAACCATTTGTTAAAGCTGATTGTGCTGGTGTGCACCATACGTGTATTTTTTTGCACACATCAGAGACATCACTAGATCATAGAATCATAGAATCATAGAATTGCTCAGGTTGGAGAAGACCTTGAAGATCATCAAGTCCAACCACAACCTAACCATACTACCCTAACAACCCTCCACTAAATCATGTCCCTGAGCATCACATCCAAAGGTTTTTAAACATATTTGGGGATGGTGACTCAACCGCCTCCCTGGGGAGGCTATGGGTATAAGTTCTCTCTAATCCCTTACCCCTGTTATATGCGGCCTTCCGAACTACACAGGTAGCAAGGGCCGCATGTTTCAGCATGCTCAGCTCTGGCTAAATTTGACTCTAACGAAAGTCAGTGGAAGTTTTACCACCATTTTCAATGGCAGCAGAGAGCAAGACCTAAGCATTTTGGAAACCTTGGGGATAGACAATTACATGAACATGCAGACAAGGCAGCATGGGTCCCTGTTGGTGGCTCTAGAGAAAGCTGAAGCACATCTGTGCAAGTACTCCCTAAAACAGAACCATCAATAGGCTGCACCACAATTTATAGAAGAATTTGCATATCGTGTCACGTGCAAGCCATACCTTTTGGCTGCTGTGTAAATTTAAAAATATGAATGCGAGTTCCTGTGCTTCCCGCATCAAACATGATTCCATAGAAGACCGAGAGATCTGCAGTCAGCGCCTGATGGTTCAGTTTGTCTCCAGTGCTTTCAGCAATTCCTTCTGTTGCTCCCACAAGCGGTTTGGAATCCAAGTGCCATTTCATGTATGCGACATAAAACGCTATGCATGCCAAAATCCCAAACGCAAAGAACCGCTTTGATATCTTCATGGCTTCCATTTATCAGATGTTTTGTTTCCTTCTGTTACCGAATGCTTTATTTCCTCTGTTTCACACAGAATAGGTCGTTTCCTCATCACTCCTACATCCAACAGAAAAGAAAGATGTGTTTTAAACCAGGAGAAAGTATTCTAAAAAGAAAGAGCTAAGAGCATGATGATTATTTGATGAGAGACTTACAGGCAAACTTGACTTGAGCATTAGTTGAATACTTAACTATCAGTGGTAAATATGTTCACAGCACCATAGAGGTGTTTGAGTTGGAAGGAACCCTCAAAGGCCATCTAGTCCAACCCCTCTGCAATGAACAGTGACACCTACAGCTCCATCAGGTACACAGAGCCCTGTCCAGCCTGACCTTGAGTGTCTCCAGGGATGAGGTTTCTACCACATCTCTGGGCAACTTGTGCCAGTGCCTCACCACACTTATTTAAGAAACATCTTCCTTGTGTTCAAACTAAGTCTCCTCTCTTCTATTTGAAATCATTTCCCCCTGTACTATCACAACATACCCTGCTAAAGAGTCTGTCCCTTTCTTTCTTACACCCCTCCTGTTTAGATACTGAAAGGCTGCTCTCAGGTCTCCCTGGAGCCTTCTCTTCTCCAGGCTGAACAGCCCCAGCTCTCTCAGCCTGTCCTCACAGGGGAGGTGTTCCATCCCTTGGATCATTTCCTGATAGCTGGGCATGACTGTCAAAGAAAGCAACTGTCCACTGCAATAGAGCGTGGCAAAAAGCCTTACACACAGTGACAGAGTACTGCTTGCATGTAAAAGGATTTATGCCTTCAGCTTCTTCGGTATTTAGAGTGAGACAAAGGTATCGGCTAAACTCTTCAGAGATCAAATCTATCTTGACAAATCCAGGGAAACTTGCAGTTAGATGTGTAAAATGACTCTATCAGGATCATGCAGTGTCCTGCATTCATAAAGCTGGGATTATGCTATGAACTGCTTGTAAAATTGGTTCTAGCAGCAAATCCCTCTCTCTCATGCTGCCTGTCCCAGGCATGGAATGCCTCCATGGCAGCTGGATGACTGTAACACTGCACACTGCTTTCCCACTGGTTCAGAAGGTGTGTTTCCATTCTTCTTCAGAATGTCACTGAGATCTACAGCAAATTTTAAGACGTGAAATAGCATTATACATACATATATATATATATATATATATATATATTTTTACCCCCACTCTTCCTGAGGCCTACAAAAGAACTGAGAAAGGAGAATCCAGAGAAACTGGATTCCCTGCCTTTAGCAGGGGGTTGGAACTAGATGACCTTAAAGGTCCCTTCCAACCCAAACCATTCTATGATTCTATAAGCTTTACACTGTAACTGAGGTGGGACGGAACCTCAAGAGGCTTCTTGTCCAACCTCCTGTCCAAATCACAGGCAGCCATGGGGACCCAACAGGTTGCTGAAGGCTTTACCCCATTGGATGTCCCTCCCACAACCTCTCTGGGCAACCTGAATCATGTGCAGTTATCTTTGTTTGTTCCTGGATGACAAAGGAGTGCCCAGGAAACTGGGCAAGGACAACCTGGTGATGGGCTGCCGGTTGGATACAATGATCTTAGTGCTCTTTTCCAACCATAATGATTCTGTGACTCCGTGAATGTAAAAACAGTGTTTAAGGAGGAAGATGGAGGGAGTTGGGCTGGTTCCCAACACCGGGGAAGAAACCACAGGAGAGCACAACAGAACAAATGTACAGGTGCCCACGCAGACACCCCGATGATTAAAAAGCAGTCAATGGTGATTTATGGTGAGAAAATTACATATCCTTCCTTTTGGCAGTGTAACGAAAAAGAGGAAGGAATCCAATCGCTGAGGTTGACTTCAAGGAGGTTTTGACAGTGGCAGTCTGCTGATGACGGGAATTTAGGGGATAACAGAGGGCGAGTGGGAGGAATTTAAAATTCAAGGTGATTGTGGTATGCTGTCAAAAATGGACCTGACAAAACGTTCTAGAAACGGAAGGAGGTGAGACTGCAGGCACAAACACAGCCAGGAGCGATTATTATTGCACACAGTCCAGCCTTCCCGGTCTGAGAAAGGCCTCGGCTAGAGCTGCGGTGCCCGACGGCCGAAAGGCAAGCAGGAGGAGCCGGATCCGTTGCGGACACAGAGATGTGCGTGAGTTGAACGGGGAGCGGAGGAGGGACAGCCCCGAGCACGGCGCCGCTCACGCCTTTCTGCCCAGCACAGGGATCGGCTCCTCTCGGGGCTGACGGGGGGGCGGAGAAGGGGACGCGGGGCTCGTGGCCGCCGGCGGAGCCTCGCGGGTCCCCGCCCG
>JAOWBP010001760.1:8342946-8362145 GCA_028571105.1 Tragopan temminckii | reverse complement strand
TTTCTGGCCTTCAATGGGCAGCAGGAAGGGATGGAGAGTGCTCATCAAATGCCAAAGCCCTGGGTTTGCAGGACAAAATACCAGTGCCCCTCTGCTGCCCAGAAGCATGATGCATGCCATGCCTTCTCCATCCCTTGGTTCCTCCTGCACCTGCTCACCACCCAACTCTGCCCCAGTACCCCCAGATCCTGGCTGGCACCACAGGGCAGAGCTGTACTTTCTACGTTTGGCTGCACTGCCTGGGAGAATTGACTTGGTGCCTAGATTTTTTGTTTCTTTGTGTTCTTCCTAGGCAGTGCTTGAGATTGAAATTGTGCAGAGCTAACATTGTAGAGGAAAAATTCAACTGCCAGCATTTTAATGGTATGGATTATTTTTCCATTTTATTGTTCACATCAGAGCCTTGCTCTGAACCTCCATACCTGTTCTCCTGTGAATACTGATCAGGTTTAATATGAAACATCAATCATTGCAGAGTCTACTACAGAAAATATCTGTCCATAGCCACAATTCCTTTAAAGAAGCCTTGCACAGGCTCTTCTTTCTGTCCGTGAGTGAGGAGGTGGAGATGAGCTTTAGTTTCCAAGCCTCAGTAATATGAGTTGTTCTGTATTTGTTCTTGGATCAGGCAGGTCTATGGTGCTGGCGATAGAAGCTTGGTGCTAGACAAATGTGTCAGAATGGAATAATAAGTAGCCTTTTGGCTAAGGAATAATAAGTGGCCTTTTGGCTGAGGCAGTGCAGTATGTGCTTGGTCTTTATCACCAGAAGGGCACGTTGCTGACTTGTACTGGTGACTGGGGTTTTTACACACACACAAGCAGCGGACAGCGCTCTGTAGCAGTAAAGCCAGTCCAGGGTACGGTGTTATGTGCACTCTCTTCCTCCAGAACAATCCCTGCATGAGATGACACCAACAAGAAGCTGTGGGGAACAGCGGTGAAGTGGGATGGCTCATTGCAGCTCCTTTTTCTGTTTTGATTGGAAACACTTGTTTTCAGTCTTTCTAGACAGAGAGCAGATGGGGAGTCCAGCAGGGCGTATTTCCAGTTTCCTAATGCAGTGTTGTGTTCTCATCTGTGGTGACAAGGCTTTGCAGACAGGAGAAGCCTGTCTGCTTCAAACATACCCAGCCACGGCTGCTAATTAGCACCTCATAGATCTGCAAGGAAGATGACAGAATCACAGAGCTGTAGGGACTGAAATGGACCTCTAGAGATCTTCAAGTCCAACCCCCTGCTAAAGCAGGTTCCCTACAGCAGGTCGCACAGGTAAGTATCCAGGAATGTTTGATTATCTCCAGAGAACAAGACTCCACAGTCTCTCTGGGCAGGTATGTTGGTGGTACGGGAGCAGAGGTTGAACCTTCCCACCAGTATCCCATTACATTCTGTTGCTGTGTGACAGATGGCAGCAGAGGGGCAGTCTGACACAATGGTGTCTGACGTGGAAGTGTGTCTGGAGCAAAGGTGTGAAATTGAATTCCTCAATGTGGAAAACAGCAACACTATCAAAGCAGCTGTGAAAGAGTGGATCACTTCTGTCGGTGCAGATTGTTACAAGCATGGCTCATGTTCATCATTATTGAAAATGCATAGCTAATGGTGGTAACTGTGTTGAAAAAATAGTGTTCGTAGCTGAGAATTTGTTCCATCAAATAGTGTCATTGTATCTATGGTAGTTTTTGTGGAAATAAATAGGAGGCATTACTTTCAGAGATGCACAAGCAATTGCTCACCACCCGCTGACCAATGCCCAGCCAGACTCCAGACAGTGGCTGCCTGCCCTGGCCAATTCCCCACTGTTTTCAATGTTTTACCGCATGCTATCATATAGCTATGTGATATAGCTGGCCACTTTAGGCAGTCCTGGTCCTGCCCTCTCCCAGTTCCCTGTGTCCCTCACAGTCCCCCCCACCAGCAGAACAGAACAAGAAGCTGAAAAACTGCAATGTCCTTGGTTCAGTACAGCACTGCTTTGCAAAAACTAGACCATTGGTGTGCTATCTACATTGTTTTTTTCCTAAAGCCAAAAGATAGCATCATTCCAGACCCCGTGACGGGAAAACCAACTCCATCCCAGCTGAAAGCAGAACAAATAGTTATAAGCATTGATACGATCCCCTCTCAGCTTTCTCTTCTCCAAGCTGAATAGTTCCAGGTCTCTCAGCTTTTCCTCCTACAGGAGATGCTCCAGGCCCTTCATCATCTCTGTGGCCCTCCACTGGACTCTCTCTAGGAGATCCTTGTCTTTTTTGACCTGAAGAACCCAGAACTGCACACAGTACTCCAGATGCGGCCTCACCAGGGCAGAGCAGAGGGTGAGGATCACCTCCCTTGACCTGCTGGCCACGCTCTTTAATGCACCTTAGGATCCCATTGGCCATCTTGGCCACCAGGCCACACTGCCAGTTCATGGCCAACCTACTGTTCACCAGGATCCCTAGCTTCTCCTCTGAAGGGCTCCTTTCTAGCAGGCCAGCCCCTAAGCTATACTGGCGCATGCAGTTATTCCTCTTCAGGTGCAGGACCCTACACTTGCTCTTGTTGAACCTCATCAGGTTCCTCTTTGCCCAACTCTCCAGTTTGTCCAGCTCCTGTTGAATGGTGGCACAGCCTTCAGTGTGCCAGCCACTCCTTTCAGCTTTATATCATCAGCAAACCTGCTGACGATAGACTCTATCCCTCCATCCTGATCACTGATGAAGACATTCATGTGATTTTTCTTTCATGAGTGGAGTGGGTTAATGTGATCTCTCACAACAAAAAAGGGAGCATTAAATAACTGAGATGAGAGTGTGGTCAAATCAGAAGGGGGAAGAGCAGAGAGGTGTTGCAGCCATGTGGGATGACATTCTATATGCAGCTTGAAATACAGAAAAGGAGGAGGGCATAGGCAGCCCTGTTTTCTCTCTTAGCTGGAGAAGTTATTGCTTTAGATAGTACCACAGCCTAAATTAAAGAGACTTACTCTTCTTAGTGTGGTATTATTTGTTGTTGTTGCTTTGCTAATTACTTAGGGATGTGTTTTTTTTTTTACATTGTTGTTGTTGTTTTATTGTTGTTTTCTTTTCCTTTCCTTAGGTTTGGTTTATTTATTTATTTTTAAAATCAGATTATTGTAGGGAGTTGGGTGAGCTGTGAGTTGAATGAAATTCATGTACGAGGTGGAATGAACTCAACACAGAGAAAAAGAAATAAAATAACCAGCCATGAATACTGCACAGCAAACAGTACTGCATGCTTTCAGGCATACTCACACTTTAAATGGACACATTTTGTAAAGTTCAGTCACATGAAAAGACTATTTTTTCATTCTTCTCCCCAAGTAACAGTGACAAGATGAATTATCTCTCCTGAGGTTAGCAGCAAAAAATCATCTTGATCTTTTTCTACCTTCACTTTAGAAACCACCTGTGGTAGTTGGAAATTCCAGTTTCCACCAGCATGTAAGGAGCCTTAATGTGCCATTTGCCCTGAGAGAATGTGGTCTCTCTATCTGCCAAAAGGATCTGGGTGTGATTTCCCAGCGTTCTACTTAACCACATGGCCACAGGATAAAACAGAGCCCTTAGAGAAAGGGAAAAAAAAGAAATGCAATCATAGAATCATAGAATCATTTAAGTTGGAAGGGGCCTTTAAAGATCATCTAGTTCAACTCCCCTGCAATGAACAGGGACACCTATAGCTTGATCAGGTGCTCAGAGCACCGTCCAGTCTGACCTTGAGTGTCTCAAGGGATGGGGCATTCACCTTCTTGCTCTTCAGTTTGACCATCAGGTCCCAGTTCAGCCATGCTGGTCTCTTGCCTTCCTTTCCTGACTTCACCATCCTGATGTCACCAGTCAGTTCACTTACACTGGTGAGCAACAGATCCAGTACTGCATCCCCCCAGGAGCGGTCTCTCTATTACTTGACTCAGGAAGTAAACCTCAGTGCATTCCAGGAGCCCACAGCTCGCCATGCTACTTTTCCAGCAGATGTCAGGGTGGTTGAAGTCCCCCAAAAGGACAAGCACTTGCTACTGCGATACCTTCTGTAGCTGGAGGTAGAAGGCCTCATCATTAGGCTCTGCCTGATCTAGTGGCCTTTGGTAGACACACAGGGCTCCCTTTGCTGCCTCGGTCTCTAACTGTCACCCATAGGCTTTCTAGTAGAGCAGTGGCTTCCAACACCTCCTCTTTGTTTCCCAGGTTGTGTGTGTTCGTGTAAAGGCACTTCAGCTGAGAAGCCCACCTGGTCACTTTCGTGGAGGATAACTCCTTCATTCCTTTAAAGTATTTTCCTTGAGTTTCCCTGTTTCCTTCTCCCATTGCTGTTAGGATACTGGCAGATCACTGAGGTTAATCATGATGTCCCTATGCAATGATTTGGAAGGTAGCAGAACATGACAGTGAGCTGTTTAGTTAGCGGATCTTACATAGTATTACACAGTGCAACACCATGTAATTGCTCAAACAAGACAGGCTGTTAAAATAGAAGCTACCTTTACTAAGCAATTGCTACCATTAGCAGCATTTTCTCTTTGAAAAAAAGAGCAGCTCTTTAAAACAGCTACTTTGGGCCCTCCTTGTCGTGTAAGCATGCATTCTGATGCTCTCCACAAGAGCCCTTCCCATATCTAACGAGTCCGTGCAGATGGAGTGTTTGTGTCTTATCTCAGTGCCTGCTTGTGAAGAATTTTTTCGCTTACCTAGATTTGCTTTGAAGCTAAGATTTTCAAGCCATAATCATAAAGGAAATGGAAAGGCTTGATGGGGGTCAGCAACTACTTCTGTCAATCTTCTCTTACCAAATGTTTCTCAAAATGACATCTGCTCTCCGGTATTATTTGGAAGGGAGGCAGTTAAAAAGAAAGAAAAGAAGAAAGAAACAACTTTCAAATTTTCAGTAAAAAAATTAATGAAAAAGACTATGTTTCGAAATTATTTTCAAAAAATAATAATTTATTACTGGAACAAGGAAAAATTACTGGCATTTCAGGAGCAGATGAAAGCAGATGTAAAGTCATATAACAGAGACAGAAAGCTCCTATCTTCATGTACAGAATGATGGGTTGTGAGCCGGTTGTTACCATTTGAAAGGGAGAGACTGATGGACATGATACAAACAAGTCTTGGGAGTGCCACAGCTCACTGCATGGTAGCTGAAAGAGCAAATCAAAAGTTTGTAATTAAATGGAAAAGAACAGAGATAAAATAAAGGATATTTGCTGTGCTTCTCAGAACAATCCATGGACTGCCATCAGGCTGCATACAGCATTCAGTCCTGATCCCCATCTCCAAAAGGATGGAACAGAATGGGAAGAATATAGACATCTGTAACCTGTAACAGCCTCCCTAAGAACAGTGATAAGTCACGTAGGTTGGGATTCTTCAGCCTGGAAAAGCAAAGTCTTGGGAGGGCACGTGATAGAGCTCTATCAAATCTTGAGTGGTCTGAAAGATATTAATAGTGATTGACAGGGTAAGAGCCTGTGGTCATAAAATCATTCTCCTTGAGATCAAGTCCAGAATAAATGAAAGAAGGCAAGTCAATACACTTTGGTTGTAAACTTGCAGAACTCCTTTCCAAAGGGCACTCTGGGTGCAGGGCTGCACTTGGAAGGTGCATCTGTTTGGTCTATTAAAAAATAAATTGCAACTTCAGGAAACCCTCTGGGTCGAAAACAGTTGTCCAGAAGTATGAGCAGTGAAGGTATTGCATACGTTTCTTCCTCTTGTTGTTCTGAAAAAGGTCTGTGCTGGATGTGGAAAACTCAGCTGACATGGAATGGCATCGCTGTGTTCTTTATGGAAGCAATATCTGAAGGCCATAGTCTTTCTGAGTGAAAAAACGTGTGGCCAGTAAGAAAAATACAATGCTGTGTCTCGTTGAGTTATTGTCACTGTTAGGACCTTTGTGTGCTTGCAGTGAAACGAGTGTCCTCTGAAATAAGACAGGTAGATCAGGAAAGAAAATCACTGAGCCTTAGTCATGCCAAGATCAGTGGCAAGTCCCCTGACTATAAATCTGGCATTTCCTTCGTGACATACCAAAGCAACCAGAGGCAAGAACGGAGACACTCAAGAGAAACCCTGCTACTTGCAATGGAGTTGCTTTCACCGGGCAAGGATGAGGAGAACAAGTTGTCATAGGGCTCCACAGCTGCCTTCAGTGGGGCAGAATGAGCCATTTCAGGGTATGGCAGCATCTTCCTTGTGAAGGAGAGGTGCCCTTCTCTTCAGTGCTCCCACAAGTGCTGGTGGGAAGGGATTCCAAGAGCTTCCAGTCCCATCCCCTGCTGTCACCGGCACCAGATCTGAATATATTCTGAAAACCTCCAGGAACAGAGAATCTGGTTCTCTGATAGGTTGTCCCAGGATTGAATTACAAATCCTAAAGCAAAGCAGGGCTATCCAATTCTTACCTATAGCCCAAGACCAACCTTAGATAAGTGCACTGAGAGAAGAAAAACTCTCACCTGTTCTGTCCAGCAGGAATTGTCATTGAGATATTTTGGATATTAGCTGCCACAATCTGAAAGAAAAAAAAACGGTCTGGTAGGGTTGACTTTGCAGTTTTGGTGAATTTTACTTGCAGCCAATTTCAGACTCAATTCCAGGTCTCTTTCCACCCTAAGAACAAAGTAATACTAGATGCTGAATAGGGGGGACTTGAGATTTGAGGTTGTGAACAGGCTGATTTTAAGAGCATGCAGATGGACCTGGACCTGGGGGCCGTGTCTGCTGTGTACAGCCAGCCCCACCTCGACGTGCTGGCTCTTTCAGGAACCTTTCTCCCCACAAATGGAGACTTTTTTGCTTGTGCATGGCACTGCCACAAGAGCTTGTCGAAAACAGCCTTCCCCACAGAAATCCCAGTCCTCTTGGCCTGCGGGCAACAGGGCAATGTCCTTCTGGATGTGAATGGGACTTCTGACTGCTGCCCAGCCACTGACTACCACCTATATCACCTGTGCTGGAAAACCACGTGAGGTTTGGGGGTCTAGGGGTTTCAGCATACTGACTGCTCCACCAGCACTCTTCTGGCAGTAGAATGCTCCACTAGGCACAGCCAGCCCATCCCTCTTCTCTTTCCACTGGTCTGTGCAGAATGGTTTTTTAATTTGTGTTGTGATGCTGCCTAGTGCTGGGCTGGTGAGGCAGAAAAGCTCCTGACTTATTAGAGGGAACCTGTCAAAGAAGTATTTCTCTATCTGAGAATGAAACCATTGTGGAAGCTTATCAGCCTGTAACCCTCAAAGCAGGGTTATCAGCACTTCAAGCTCTTCCCAGTGCAGGGAACACTCTGAACTCCATGCTTCCAGAATGAGCCCCTGGCTCATTCTGTAAGCCGTGACAGGCCATGTCCCACATCCCATCCCTGGCTGCTGCTTGCTGGGAAAATCTTCTGAGAAAATGCAACATGGTGAAGGCTGGGGGTTAGCTGCCAGCTTTGCTGCGTTCTCAAAGTTGTGGAGCCCAGGACTGTGGAGTTACCCCACAACCACGACTCCTTGCAGGTTGGTTTGTAGGTGTTGTGGTTTAACCCAGCAAGCAGCTGAACAGCACACAGCCGTTTGTTCACTCCCATCACAAGTGGGATTGGAGACAAAAAAGTTTTATCTCAAGCCATGTCAGCAATCCATCTCAGCCACAGCTAAGACATCGGCTTGCTATTAATGCTGTTCCAGCTGAGGACATCCTACCAGGACGGTAGGATAGGGGCATGAAAACACTCAGACAGATGCTAAACCCATGAGGGTAAGTGTGGCCAGATGGGACTGTCTGACCCTCCCTGCTGAACGGCAGTAGAAGCAGCATTATTTCCATAGCCAGCCTCCCCTCCAAGGCAAGCTGGGGAAATGCGTGTTTCCATTCGTTCAGTCAGCAGTGAATACATTAGAGGAAATGCAGTCTATTCGTAGCTTTTGTCAGCTGGGAAAGCGATTGAATTCATGCAACAAATTATTCAGAAGTTATTTGCCAGAGTCTCATTATGAGCTCTACGGAACAGAGGAGTTGAAACATCAGATGTAATTAACTTCATGTTATAAAACCCTTTTGGGATGTAAAGCCTAGATCCTGCCAGCCCTACCTTACTGTAAGGGCCTGGCTGCTGATGATTTTAACAGGAACCTATGTCTATCCAGCCTGCATATTTCTGCATGTAGCAAAATCCGTGAAAATCCCATGAGATCTCATCCAGGATATGTCTGGGGAACAAAGCGACGCTTCAGACCAACACAAGTGGAATTCAAATGTGAGTTTTGAGTAGGAGTAAGCATCCCTTGAAGGAGTGAAATATCAAGCCTATAAGCATTAGTACTGAAAAGGAGTTTCAAAATGAGTTGCAGTTAGTAGGATTTCACTGAGGGTGGAGATAGACCAGCACCAATCTTCTCTCTTCACCTGCCCCTTAGTGCCAAGGCCTTAATAAGTCTCTTTGGGATGAGACACTGCAAGAATATGTCTTCTGCTCAGCACGACATGGGGTCTGTGGCCAGAGCAGCAGCCCATGGTCTGTAGAGCAAAGAAAGCACAACTGCTTCATAAACATGCAAAAGCAACACATCGGATTCAGTTGACACTACAATGTCCTACTGAGTCTGTGCCATTTTCACCAGATTGCTCACAGCAACTCAGAAAATGTTGATCTTGCCTTTTTCAGTGCACCGCATTGGGCTCTAAATGCAAATTTATACTCCTGTCAACTTCTATTTTTAAGTTGTGTTCCAGCTAAAATTCACTGGCCAACATGAAGGCACGTTTAGTTTTTAGGGACCTTGCTTAAAAAACAAAAAGGGTAATGGAAGCTTTTTCTTTTCTTTAACTGTTAAGAAAATGAAAAATCAATTGGTTGCACAGCTCTGGATAGAAAGCAATGGGAGAAAAAAGGGAGAGTGGGCCCTGCAACTGTGTAGAAAGCATTTATTGAAGCATTTGAGAGGTTAGGTTCATTGTAAGTGCTCAGAGGTAAATACTGTCTATTCCTGAGGAAAAGTTATGCCAGTATTTATGGCTGACATTTCTTCAGAAATAAGATTTTAGTGCTTTTAAGGAAAAGGTTGATTTTAGAATAATTAACAAAGCTCAAAACAATGTTTCCATTAGCATGTAGTTAAACAGAGACTCAAATCACTGTGCTTATCCCCCCAAATCTCATACAATAACATCTTCCACCTCCTCCTCCTTAGAAAAGGGGGGAAAAAAGCAATAAAGGAGAAAAGCCCTGAAGGAACCTGCTGAACTGCAGGCCTTAAGAATAGTTTTCTAGACTTGTTTTCTTTTTCTACAACAGCATCTGTTACACTGACCCTTAAAATAAGTCATGGTGATGATTCAGCTGTACAAACAACTGTAAGCAGCAAGGATTAGATTTATTTCTCATCTCTGCACATTGCTATGTGGGACAAACCCTCTGTAAAACATCACCTATACCTACTGTTAATAAACACCCATCATTTCGCTTTCAGTAGTGAGCTTGTTCAAGAAAAAGCTGAGACCTTGGCTGTGATGGGACTTCACCCAACTGATAGGTTCCTAAAGGGAGCTACGAGTACCCAACAAGGAAGCCCATGTGGAACAGTGTGCTAAAATAAGGAGAAGGTTAGGGTGGCTTGGATCACCTTGGGCTGGGACCAGTGCATCCTCAAGCCATGAAGGGATTTAGGAATAAAATCAGCTCTCAAGGGGGGTCTAGTTCTTGCAGCTTTGGCAAATGAAAACTAGATTTTGCAGCCAAGAATGCTGTGAACATGGCAGCCAAAAGACTGTAATTCTCAAAAGTGAATTACTTGTTCTGCATAAAAACGAGGAATGTAAGAGTTGCTCTGCACTGGACAGGTTGAAGGTGGAGCAGAGGCTAGCGGTCACATTTCTTGGGCACCAAAGCATTCCTAAGAAGCTCCTGAGGGTGTGCACGTGGGGTATATTTGTGCTGTGTTTGGGCAGCTGTTGAAAAGAAAGCAGAAAGCACTGAACACCACGTTAAAAGGTTGAAATCGTTTTTGGAGCAAGGTCAAAGCAAATGGAAGGAAAAAAACCCACAAAGTCCCCATGATTGCTAAAGAAGGCAAGAGCAGAGCGTATCAAGAGTTAGGCTTGTTTCCTTGATCTTGCCAAGATGCCCTTTTTCCTGTGGAAAGTCACTATGATGCTTTTAAACAGGGATAGGAAAGCAAGGGGAAATTTGGTGACTTTCACTGAGATGCCCTGTAATGGCAGCTGCATCCAGGGCTGCGTGCTCTCATGATGATTTGCTGTGTTCTAATGGGTACAAAGGTACCAGGGTGAAGCAAGTGCTTCCTTCCTGCTCTGGGCAGGTCCAGTCATATCAAGTTGCTCAGGGACATGTTGTGCTGAGTTTTGAATACCTGAAGAATGGAGATTCCACAACAGCTCCGATTTCTGTTCAGGTGTGCATTGTGAAAAATCCATTTTCCTATAACATGGAGAGTCTCAGAAATACTGATTTTGGACCATGGCATTTTCCTGTAGTAATACTGAATCCATATTTTTCCTCACAGTGTCAGAATAGTAAGAAAAAGTTCAACAAATAATAACAGATGTGACAAAATATTCCAAAATGATTTTTTTCTCATTTTCACTATACAATGTATGTCAGAACCACACCATTCTCACAAGGCATTTCTACTTTAGCAGGAAGGAGAGAGAGCCAGAGATACTAAAACTGGTGCATCAGCCCATCTGACCTGGAGGAACATGTATAAAATTTGTGCCAGGGGAGGTTCAGGTTGGATATTAGAAAAAAAAAAATTCTCAGAAAGAGTGGTAATGCATTGGCACAGGCTGCCCAGGGAGGTGGTGACTCCACCATCCCTGGAGGTGTTCTAGAAATGTGGAGATGTGACACTGAGGGATGTGGTTAGTGGGCATGGTGGGGGTGGGTTGGTGGTTGGATGTGATGATCTTACTGGTTGTTTCCAGCCTTAATGATTCTGTGATTCTATGAAAATTATGACTCTGAAGAGGGCAGATAGCCATCTCCTCTTTGCTCAGTCTAGCACTTGGTGTGTGTTGTGTGCCCACTGGAAAATCTGCATTGAGCCATGGGTATAGCAGAGGAAACAAGACCTTTACATTGGGTATGAAGGATGAGAGCAACTCGTTGCTTTGTGGAGCTAAATGCTCTTTGCCACTTTGTAAGTGCCATGGAAATCCAAGCCCTGGGCTTCTAAAGGACTTGAGGAATCACAACTGGCAGGGTCAGGGAGCAGCTGCTTCTCTCGGTTCTTTTCTGTGTTCTCTGCAAGAGGCTGTTGCCTGTAACAGTAATAGCACAGAAAAGCGAGATGAAGAGTTTGATTCAGCCCCAGCATCAGTCCAAAGGGTAATGTATCTGCCTCTGCAACTACACTGCTCTTAGAGTTTCCACCTCCTCTTGAGGACAAAAACTCATGGTTGTGCCATCGAACCCACCTGACGCATTAGTGTCACAAAAAACAAGACCGCATATCCCACTGGTTCTGTGCTTTTCTTACCCTCTTTTTTTTTTTTTAATAAAAATATAAAGATAAAATAAGGTTTTTTTACTTACATACACTATCAAATTTCTATGAGGACTGCTCTGAAAGTAATGCCTCTTATTTTGTTACGTTGGCCAACAACTTCAGAGGAGGATGGTGGTGGAACGGCAGCAGAGGTTGAGTCAATATCCCATTACATTCTGTTGCTGTGTGACAGATGGCAGCAGAGGGGCAGTCTGACTGTGCTGTGTCTGACATGGAAGTGCGTGTGGAGCAAAGGTGTGGAACTGAATTCCTCCATGTGGAGAAAATTGCACCCACTGACATTCATCAACGCTTGCTGAACATTTATGGACACCAAACAGTGGGTGTGAGCACTGTGAGGCAGTGGGTGGTGTGTTTCAGCTGGTGCAGATTGTTATGAGTGCAGCACACAGGCACTTGTTCCTCTCTGTGAAAATGCATAGCCAATGGTGGTGACAGTGTTGAAAAATAGTGTTCGTAGCTAAGAATTTGCTCTATTAAATAGTGTTATTGTTCTCTTTACATCTGTTATAGTTTCCATGGAAATAAATTGGAGGCATTACTGTTGGTGCCACCTATGTATAAGCGGCCCCAGTTCAGCCAATTCCTCTTCAGCCAACGCAGAGCAGACAAGCCGAAAGGTTGGACACTAATGCCATAAATACTGCCTCTTCCTCTCTCCACAGGCTGATGAGGGACAGACTCTCATCCTTCATCTCCTTTCAGTTTAGCTCTTGTATGACAAAGATTTGGCTGGCCTCAGTTTTGCTGTCCTCTTCCCTAATCCATCTCTCCCTTTTTTAAGACAAATCAGGCTGTGCCCAGAAGGCAAAATGCTTCAATAGCAGAAAAAAAGGGAGAAAAAAACACTGTTCTCTTTAGCCTGGCAGTAACCAGGAAGAGCTGTAAGTCTCTTGGGAGGTCTTGTTACTGAAGATCAAAGAGGCTCAGAGGAGAGTTGCCTGCTTTGGAAAAAATCTCAAGAAAGCTCTCAGCTCCATCCATGAGTCGTTTCCCATCCAGTAACTAAGCCAGTAAAATATCTTGTGAGCCTCCTTTAAAGTCATGAATCGAAAAGAGCAGAGTATGAAGTGAGATTTTATGGCCCTACGTATATTTCCAAAATATGCTTATACTTCTTCTGGAGGCTCAGCATGAAATTTTAATGCAGAGTGTAGACGATATAAAAGGCAAGGTGGGGAAGCTTCTGGCTTGGATGGAAGCTGCTGAACTCACGCTATGCTCTGCTTCCCAGGCGACAGGGGTTGCAGTTCTGGGCATCCATTGAAGCAATGTGTGAAGCTGTAAGCACTGACATTCATAGCCCTTCCTCGCAGGTGAGCGATAGAAACCTGAGCAGAGAGCCATAAACCTGAACCAGCTCGTAACGAGAACATTCATCAGGAGATGGAGCTAACAGGCCTGGCCACTGCTGCTGTGCAAGCCAAGTCAGGATTTTCCTGGCACACAGGTGCTTTATTTCTTTTTCAGCATAATTCCACAGTAAACGCTCTCTCCCCCAGGCATTAATGGCTGATGACAGGACATAAGTGTAATTGCATAGTTAAGATGTAGCTCCTGCTGCAGCTAATGGTTTCTGTCCTCAAGAAATGATACAGGCAAAACGTTTGCGCTCGGCCCTTCTCAAGTATTCTGAAAATCAGAAAAGACTAAAACATTTTCTGTGCGGGGAATATAATAATGTATTCACAGTTTATATTCAGAGCACTGGTACTTTATTCTGAATGAGGAAGCAAATAGCAGGAAGGCAGAGTATCCATCAGCCTAATCATGCAGAATGTGCTTATGCCGGTATTTGTAATGCAAGGCAGTCTCTACATCTCCACAGTCAAAATATTTGGCTTTGTTTATAGATGTTTAAAACATCTCTGAAACTCGGCTTCCCAAGTGACTGGGTTTCTTCTCAGAAAAGGTAAACAAATGCTTCTCAAGGTGTTCTCGGATCTCTGAGTAATTCAGGTTGTCTCAATCCATCAGGATACAGAAAGTCACTGTGTGGCAGCAGCAGACTCCTGGGGCAAGTTTTCAGAAAAACACTGTCAGTGAGTTGCCCCTCTCTGCCAGGCAGCTGGACCCATAAATTGACAATTTTCCAACTGCAGCGAGATACAGAACTGTGACTGCAGACCGTCTTCAAAGCTTAAATCACCCAACCCATCCCCTGGCGGCAGTAGGATTGTCTGACCACCTGCAGAGGTACACCGGAGGTGTGCAGGACTGGGAGCGCTCCAAACCTGACACGGGGTGAGGTGCTGGCAGGCAGCGTGATGAGGAAAAGCAGCCCTCGGGTCCATCTCAAGTGCCTGAATGTGGAATGTGCATGCAGTGTGGGAAGCCAAGGATTGGAGGAGAAACACTTGGGAAGTGGGAGCGTGCCAAAACTGGAGGAGCACATCCCAAAGGCATCGGGGCACTGGGCTGCCTGCACTCAGCAGCTGCAGCTTTGAAGGAAGCTCCAATAATCTCTCCCTTGGGCACTCTGAGACTAACAGCCTGCCTCTGCACTGCTCATTTCCCATTTCCTGTGACCACATGCTCACGGCGTGCTTAGGAAGTGACATGGTGCTTAAGGTGAGCTAATCAGCATGTGTGCTGGTCTGTACAAACTCTGATGGTGGTACAGCCTTCTACTCTGCAAAGCAGATCTCCTAGGTCTACTCAACCGGTCCAGAAGCATGAGGTGGTTTCCAGGGCTGAGGCTCAAGAAATGTACGCTATGACAGAAAGCCAAAAGAAGCAGAGGTCGACTTCGCTCTCCTGCTCTATTTAACCTACCCTGAAATTGCCTTCCCTGTCACCAGCGCAGCTGGGCTCACAGTCTGCCCTGAAGGCTGCATGCTAGAGATAAGCATAAATATTTTAACATTTCATACTAATGAAAATGACTGTGTGCCCTAAAGATAATAGCCGTTGAGCTGTCACTCACAACATTTTAGGTGTGAACAGATATATTTTCCCCTGCAGCAGTTTTCCTCTGTGAGAGTAGCGATATTATTAAAGTTTGCCCAGCGAACACTTTAGCAGCTCATTAAACACAGCTGCATATTTTGTATAGCATTAAAGCAATTCACTTAGTAATTAACTAAATGCAGGATAGGACTTTTCAACTAATATTCCTTTTCTTGTGCAACTGGCTTCCATTCATCTCATTCTACGGATGGCCCTGGGGAGGATTCCCTGCCTTGTGGAGAGGGACAAACTCAGCAGCCACAATTCCTACGAATATTTGGGATATTGCCTCAATTTAAAATGGATCCCGTCACACCTCAGGACAGGACTGAGCACGCGTTGCTCTGTAACCAGTCTTTTTTCCTTATGATGTTTGCACTGTTCATTCCTGACAAGTCATGGTTTTTCCCCACGTTTTTCTGGTTTTTCACCAGCATTAAAACACTCTGGAAGTTCCGTATGGGAGGCCTATACATTAAAAACCCTTTGTGTGTCTTCTACAGATCAGCACCTGCCATTCTCAGCATGTCTGCAGTGGGTTTTTACTAGCAGCTTGAATAACCCATTTTTGTACTGAATTTCTCCTGGCTGGCCTAATGATTAAACTTTTCCTAAAAATGAATTCTCTTCCAGATAAATTTAAACAGAGAAATGGTTTAACTTCTCAGCGATGGTTTCGTATTGTTATTTGATGTTATAACTTCTGGTGATAGAGCAGGTGGCACATTGGTTGTTAATTGGGTTCAAGGCTCGTGATATATTCAGACAACCCTTCTAGTCTTTCAGGTGTTAAGTCTCCAGCCCATTTAATTAACCTATTATTGCGTTTGTGATTCTTCGTACTACAATAGATTTCTTATTCACAAGAGGCAGAGGAACAGTCTCAATTTTTGATACACAGTTTTCAGACGGTCAATAGGACTGGGGCATCTGGGTTCTTGTGAGGCATTTGAGATCTCCACAATGAATCCTGATCTCCATCTCCCAGTAGTGTTTATCTTTGACTCTAAGGGTTTATCCTTTCCTCTCCTAGTAGGGAACACATATTTCTCCATTGGCCTTTCATTCACACACTGTATATCAGTATTCACACAATATATCAGGCAAATAAAAAAATAAAATAAAAATGCAGAAAGCTTCAGACCCTTGCAAGGGTGATACGATATCAACATCATCTCGATGGCCTTTCAAAACAAAAGAACAAAAATCACTTTGAGCTGAGTGGCTTAGCTGAGTTTTTTCTGGAAATGGGAATAACTCTGCTCTCGGTTCTGGAGTCTGATCACACAATGAGTAGGGCTTTGTACCATGGTGCTTCTTTCTTCCAGGAATCCTCTCAAATGCACTGGAGATGGAGAATGAACAGAGGTATCTGGCACAGAGCTGCTGTTGTTTGGAAATGAGATGCTTGAGGACATGATATGCCTTTGTAAACGAAGACCTTTGTTCTCTGCTTAATGACTACAGGTGATCTGGCTTAAAGATCATAGCTTCTTCTCAAGTTTTATACTTCAAGCCTGAAAGCTCCCCACATGTGAGGCTCCAGTTAATGGCCTTGAACTGTTCCCTGCCTTGGGACTCCATGGACAATTAATCCCTCTGCCCTGATTCCTCCCTTGTAAAACAGAAGTGTTTATGCACCCTGACTGGCTGCAAAGCCCAGCACTGACTGAAGACAGGTTACATGCTGACCTTGATTTGGTTGTCAGTAACTCTGAGTTTTCCCCTCTCAGGCTGAAATGTCCTTTGTTGGGCCAACCAGGCTGGGTCTGACCAGGAGGAGAGAGGAGAGGAGAAATGAAGAAGTGTTGTCAAAATAATCTGTGGAGTCAGTAGGGCTATTCCCTTTCCCACTGGTGAAAGATGTAGTCCTCTGTGCTAAAAGCAATTCATGGATAGAGTTCTGGAGTGGGGCAACCAAAAAGTGCTATTGAAAACCATCCCTATCAATGACATTCAATGACTCAAGCAACTTTCTGTGCAACGTTATTTAAGTGATTCACTGTTCCTTATTTAAACTGCATTGCTTTACTTGAGGTGGTGTGGAGAGAGAAGGAAAAACTGCAGTAAGTAGTGATTTTATTACTAATTCTAGACACACTGCAATAACAAGTATTACTTTAACTGGAGTTCCAGTTGAGTTTCACAGCATCATTTACAAAGGCAGACAAATGACGTCAGAAACAGATTTCACACTCTGACTCCAAAACCTGGGAAACATATCTTGATTGATGTCCTTAGATTCCACCCCATTCTTGGGGTCAGCAAGTCCTGTACATTCACCAATAAACTTCAAGAGATTTCTGAGGGTAGCTCTTGCTCCCATTCAGCTCTCGGTCAGCTTTTTAGTCAGCTTTTGTAACCAATTTGAAGGCCAGCTGCCTGGAAGAAAGTATTAATCCACATACACTGTGCCTCCTGCTCTCAGGTACAGCTTTGTTACCTCCAACTTCACTCTCCTGCCATCACCCTGGCTCAGGAACGCATGTCTGTGGCTGCTGCATATAGAGAACTTGTTTTGCTATTTGCCTGCTCTCTGGGAGATTTTGGGAGCTCGTTTTGTGTCCCATGAACGTGGCACTTTGTAACAGAGCTGATAAAGTAAGGTTTCCCCTCAGGACACCACTGCCTGTGTTTTTTTCTGTGTTAAAGCTCCAGGGAGAGTTGTGCAACGTGAATACAAACAATGCTACATGCTACCACCACCACTGTTGTGGCACCTGAAACCACACACATCAGAACTTGAAAGCAAATTCTCTTATTAATACTAACAGAGAAGCTTGCTGAATTACAGTCAGTGCTTGTTGAGATGAAGCATTGCTGGAACCAAGCATTGCTGCCCTCCAAAACTTTTGGATGCTTTCTGTCTTTGACACCTGCAGCAAGCGAGGACGTGGTGTGAGGTGAATGTAGGTCAGAGTCTGCCACCTGAAATACTTTGCTTTCTTCTCCTTTAGTATGTTTCCACAGGCTGCTGTTCCAATATTCATCTTTAGATGGAATATTTCAACAGCTTCTTTTGAAGGATGCTATGCAAGCAGAAAAATACGAGGGCTGCTCTGAAAGTAATGCCTCCTATTTTATTATGTTGGCCCATGACATCAGAGGCAGATGTTGGTGGTTGTATAATCAATGAATATACAGGAGAGTTAGGCTAAGTAAGATTATTGCAACAGGAAGACCAGAAATGGAAAATGCTTACTGATGCTATAGGCTCACAATATCCTCCACAAGGAGCGATCTCCAGGAAGAGATCTTTTCTCAGTGGCAGACAGCACTTAAATGGGATCTAGGAGAGGTGGAGCCAGGCTCCACCCATTCCAGTAGCACAGGTGAATTACCTTCACCTGTGCTCCCGTGGCTGACTCATTGCTTGCCTCAGGTGGTTAATCAGAGGTTCAGGCCATGATTCAGCAGTTCTCATACACTGGTACAACAGTAGAGGCTGAATTTTCCCACTAATATCCCATTACATTTTGATGGCATGTGACAGATGGCAGCAGAGGGGCGGTCTGACAAAATGGTATCTGACATGGAAATGCATCCAGAGAAAAGGTGTGGAACTGAATTCCTCCATGCAGAAAAAGTGGTGCATTTCAGCAGTGGTGACAGCAACGTGAAAAAAAGCCACGTTCTGGATGGCCATGCACGGCTGTCACACCACAAAATGAAGAATGTCTCAATCAGCTAATCCACACAAATCAGCTAATGGTGGGGGCTATGCTGAAAAACAGTGTTTTGTAGTTGAGAATTTGCTTTACCAAATAATGTTACTGTGCTCTTTGTATATGTTGTCATTTCCATGCAATTAAATACGAGGCATTACTTTCAGAGCAAGCTACATATTACATATATGACTACAACCGTTTTTAATTTTTTTAAACTGCTCAGAAGAAACCTTGGCAGGATGTGGCTATGAAGCTGTTCCACTGATTTCCAGTCAGCCTTTACATTCCTTGAGGTCTCAGCCAGGGTACCGTCAGGAGTGCTGCCTTGTCTTTTGAGTAAACCTGCACTGGAGACAAAATGTGGAAAACACAGATAAGTGGGGCGCAGTGAAAAGGAGAAACAAATAAGCAGAATGTGATGGAATTTCTTCTAAGTATTTCTTAGCCACATTTCCCACCCAGGCTGCATCCAGTACATCTCCTAGAGTGATGCGGGTGGCAGAATCCCAGAGGCACCCAACACTGAAAGCTACTCTTTGCTTTAGTGCTTTCCCTTCATGCTCCCAGGAGCAGGAGATAGAAAGGGTCTTTGACTGCTCTGCACAGAGCTGGGGGTGCTGCAGTGGGCACTGGCAGTTCTCCATACCCTTTTCCACAGCTTGCTTACTGTGCCCAGGGGAGAAGAGCTTGTTATTCCTCTCCAGATGCTGGGATGTCTGAGGCAGAGTGCAGAGACCAGTCTCAAATGTATTCCGTTCATGTAAGCTCTGTATTTCAGACCTGGCAAGAAGCAGCTCAGCTGGCCCTGATAACCTCCATCAGCTCACAGGACCTGCGGACCGAGCTTTCATGAATTGCTGAGTGTTGCCTTAATTTTAAAATTCCTCATTTTATAATGTCAGGGAGAAAAGGAAGGAAATCTCATCAACTCTTTTCTCTAGAAATGTAGATTAAAGAGGAGTTGACAGTATGTTTTAATTTTTTAAAAGCTCTCTCAAGCAAAATGAATATTTGCTTTGTGCCTGAAAGCATCCATTTTCTGTGCCATAACTTCTAGGCTCTGTTATA